>CM036176.1:39290112-39403347 GCA_020631735.1 Saccharum officinarum | reverse complement strand
GAAAGGATCAAGATGCCCAAGAGGGGGGTGAATTGGGCTTTTCTAAAAATTAATTGCAAGAATTAAATCCTACAAGCCAAACTTCACCCTAGTGCCTACTTGTGTTCCTTGTGTTTCTACCGATAAAAGTTATGCACCCTAAGTTCCAATCCTAGACTAGCAAGGCAATTCTAGGAAAGTAATCAAGCAATGAAAGTAATGCAAGAAAGTAAATGCTTGAAAGTAAGGGATAGGAACACGGCGATGTTTTGCCGAGGTATCGGAGAGTCGCCACTCCCCACTAGTCCTCGTTGGAGCACCCGCGCAAGGGTGTAGCTCCCCCTTGATCCGCGCAAGGATCAAGTGCTCTCTACGGGTTGATTCTTCGACACTCCGTCGCGGCGAATCACCCAAAACCGCTCACAACTTGAGTTGGGTCACCCACACTCGTCGGATGATCACCGAACTCCCAATCACCACCAAACCGTCTAGGTGATGGCGATCACCAAGAGTAACAAGCTAGAACTCTCACTTGACCACAACAAGTCTAATGAGAAGATGGATGCACACTTGCTAGACTCTTGTCACTAGAGAGGATTCTCAAACTTTGATTCGCAAATCTCAATCCTCACTATGGCTCTTGCACTCCCTTGCACTTCAAAGATGTTTCTCAGCTAAACAAATGAGCAAGAGACCTCTAAAAGAGGTGGAGGGGTTGTATTTAGACCCCTCAGACAAATCCAACCGTTACCTTTCGAAACAGCCAGACGCGCACTGACCGGACGCGCCGGTCTGAGATGACCGGACGCCCGGATCAGGGATGATAAACGCGTCGATCATGCAAGAGCTCTCTGGAAATTGACCTGACGCAACACCGCGTCCGATCATAGGTGACCGGACGCGTCAGGTCACCACGGGACCTTACTGGAACAAGACCGGACGCACGACCGCGTCCGTTCAAGGTGACCGGACGCGTCAGGTCTCCGCTGGACCTTACTGGAACATGACCGGACGCACCGGTCTTTTTCACAGTCGCGTCCGATCTTTGCTGTTTACCCTCTGGAACACGTGTCAGCCTGACCACCGCGTCCGGTCCTCTCAAGGACCGCGTCCGGTCAGTCAGCCGAAAACGCAGTTAAGTCTTTGTACTGACCGGACGCGTCCGGTCATGACCAGGACCGCGTCCGGTCATAGGTAAACGGCTCAAACGTCTTCTAAACGCAATGCAACTTGAACCAAGTTGCTTCTAACTGTACTCTGAGCTTTTCTCGAGCTACCTAGTGCTAAGTTTGACAAGTGTGCACCACACCTAAACATAAGACTCACCTAGGTCAAGCTACTCGCTCATGCCCCTCTTCATAGTACGGTCAAAGGAAGAAACAAAGATCCTAACGACTATTCCAGATGTATCTCAACACCTTGACATCCGGAACTAACCGTCCTTAATCTTATCGTTGATCCTTTGAAAACCGAAACGATTTCCATCAAGGGACATGACTGCCATATTGCTCAAAGCAGTTATCATCTCCATGACCTAACTTACCGATGTTTCTGCAAAACACACGTTAGTCATGGTAATTATGTGTTGTCATTAATTGCCGAAACCAACACCGGGGCCTAGATGCTTTCAATCTCCCCCTTTTTGGTGATTGATGACAACACTTAGATTCAGAAGATATGAGTTGAGGTTTTCGATCATGCTTGGTTCACATAAGCATACAGCTGTAAGCACAAGGGGTTAGACAATGCTTATGTGTTCCAAGCCAACTGAGTGTACTTATAAGATAAGACATGAAAGGTTAGTACACATAGAAAATAGCTCATATGAAATCGGAGAAAGGCACGGAAGCACAACCTTATGAGCTATAAACAAACAAGTGACATGATTTAAAGCTGTGATTAGATAAACCATAAAGACTTTAAGATATCTCATAAGATCACATGTCACACGAATGCAATTACTGTAAAGTAAACATGATGCATGAGAGTAGCACACAAGAAAAGAACGAAAACCCTAACAAAAAGCTCCCCCTAAGCTCCCCTGAATCTACTCTCTCTCTCCCCTTTGGCATCAACCGCCAAAAACTAATCTAAGGATCTGACGGAGGAACAGACGGAGTCGAGTCGGGTGCCGAGGAGCGCGGAGTGATCACAAACTGTGAGATGTCTCCCTCGGACTCGGAGCTATCTGGCTGACCCTCTGAAGGAGCACGCGGCTGTGAAGCGGTCTGGGTCTGATCAACAGGAACAGGTGCTGCCGAAGTAGCGATAAGTGGAGCAGTCTCTGTGACCTGAGCCTGAAGTGAGCCAAAAGCTGGGGGATCTGTAGAGGCAACTGACGACGGAACAGTCTCTGTAGTGCTTGTCCCTGTCACTGGAAGGAGAACTGCCTCTGAACCTGACAACCCTGATGAAGTAGCAACTGTGGTGTGCGAGGGCGTCGGCTGACCAGTCAACTCGCTATATGTGGCACTCAGATCAAAGAACGGTGTGCCGGTCAACATGTGAGGGCGAGGCTGGTCTGAAGGAGTAAACCCCGTCTGAATGGGCGTGTAGCTCGGGGACTGGAATGACTGAGGAACCTGCAGCTGTGGAGATGTGAACTGAAAGCTCGGCTGATCCTGACTTGAAGGTCCACTGAATGGTAAAGCTGAAGTCAGGATAGATGCAGGTGGAGGAGCCCCAACTGTGACAAGGTGACGCAGAAGCTCCAAGTACTGCTGCTGGCTGGCTGCACTCTGTCGCTGCATCTCATACTGCTGACGCTGCATCTCGACCTGTTGGCGCTGTATCTCAAGCTGCTGTCTTTGGAACTCATCCTGTCGAGCCTGTATCTGTGCAAACGCAGCAGCTGTGTCCTGAGCCTGTCTCTGTAGCTGAAGCTCCTGTCGCTCCTGTGCCTGGGTCAGCCTCTCAAGTATAGCCACCATGGCTGGGTCTGAGCGGGAGGCTGAACCAGAACCACCGGCCTCGTGGTCGTGAGGCCGAGGAGACCGATACCTGGGGATGGGCTGATAGTCCTCGTCAGTGCTGTCAGAGACCTCATCCTCAGCTATATCAGCGGGCTGAGCATCTAGATCTGCAAGTTCTGCCTCAGCAAGACCCTGTATGGTCGCATCCTGCTCAGCCGCTGTCTCAGGCACCTCAGGTCTCTCTCTCTGTCCTGGTGCAGGGGTCTGCTCTCTAGTAACTGAAGCCCACAGCTGACGAATATCATACTCAGGAAAAGCAGTAGTGGTTTCAGTTAACTCAGCACTTATTTCTGAAGGCAGCTCCAGTGCAGATCTGATGATGAAACAGATCCAATGAGCATAGGGCAGCTGACGGTGTCCCTTGAAGCCTTCTGCCAGGGTGTCCTCCATCTCACTGACCATAAGATCCCAAATGTCAAAAGGTGTCTGTGAAAGAAGGTGGTGAACAACCCAAAGCTGCATCCTGGTCAGTCCCTCTCTGTAACCAAATCTGGGAAGAAGAGTGCGTCTGACAATAGCATCCAAGACTCGGGCAAGCGGTGTCAGACTGGCAGGTGTACGACGAGACCCTTCGCCAAAAGGCTCACGAAAGCAGGGTCGGATCAGGTCTGTAGGTGGCACAGAACCGCCATGAGGGCGTCTAGGTGGAGCTGTCTGACCGAAGCAGAGCTGGTGGATCTTCGTGTCTGAAGCTGGGAGTCTGAGAATCTCCCGTACTCTGGAGCTGTACAGTCTGCGGTCGCGGCCTCTGAATGCAAAGTGTATGAACTCATGGGCTGGATCAATCCATAATGAAGCATAGAATTCCCTAACCCAAGTGCCGCAGTATGCACCTGTCCGTCCAAGAAAATCTGACAGGCCTGGTAGATAGGACAGGTGCGGACGTAGCTGCTCACCCACTACCTCAATAAGTGACTCAATGCGACAGACCCTCTGTGGTCGAAAAGCAATGCCACTGTCAACAAGAGCTCTGTAAAAATCCTCCTGGAGAGGAGTATAGAATCCCTCTGAAGCTCTGGAGTCTCTCTGAGGTGGGAACCACCGGCTGACCTCAACAAATCTCAAACTTTGCACCTGACGTGCAGTAGCACCTCTCAGGTCAAAGTGCTCAACTGGGGGTGTACCTCTAACTCTCGGAGGTGGACGTCCTCCACGACGCTGGCCCTCTGGCCTGGGAGTCACCTGAGTCCGTGTGCGTGTGGAGCGGCGATGTGATGGAGTCTGAGCTGCTGTTCCGCTGTCCCCTCTGAAGGTGCTGTAGGTGGATCAACTGACATAGTATCTTCATCCATTGGCACTTCTGTGCCCTCAGTGGTCTCAGTGGTCTCTGTACCAAGCTGTCGTCCTTCAAGATGAAAACGACTGTCTCCAATGCGTATACCACTGCTCCTGCCACCCCTCTCTACTGCATCTGCTGCATCTGCCACTGCCTGAGCTATCTCTGCATCAGTGAGAGTCTTTTTCTTCTTTCTGGCCATGATCTTTATGCGCTTACCACGCGCAACCTCAGACAGACGAGGAGGACTGTCGTCCCCGTCACTAGGAGCACCACCGGCATTCTTGCAACGAACCATGCTGTCACCCTGTCGGAAAACCTCTGAAAGATGATGTACTGACACTCGAGAGGCTTGGCCTCAGTCCGTATCCGCAGGCTTGGCCTCGGATCCAATCAACAGGACAGCAGTCACCCCGACACACCGACAAACTCGCTGAAAAGACGGAATAGATGGATCTACTATAAGCAACATATATGATCTAAAGGTACGAAACCCTAGAAGTAGCAAGCATATAAGATAAGACGTGAAACGAAACTCGATGGCTACCTCGGATCGACGAGAAAACGGTGACTAGGATGCGAGACTTCCCGACGCACCGGACGAGCGCTGATTCGCCGAAACATAAGTCGATTAGGGTTAACGAAAAACAAAATTTCGACAAACCCTAATACGAAGATCAAGGAGGTGCGAAACAACCTCGGAGCGAAGACGTCGCGCGAAGGACGATTCGACGACGAACGAACGCGACACGGAGGTGCGAACCCTAGGGTTAGGGCCACGCGCGATGGACGAAGATCGAGGATGGTCACGAGGGCAGGGCTGGCCGGAGGTCGTGCAGGTGGAGGAGGGCGCGACTGCACGGCGGCAGCGGCGGCGGCGGCGGCGGCGGCGGCGGTGGAGGTGGCGGCGCGGCAGATGGCGGCTGCGCGGGCGCGGGAGAGGCGAAGCTGCAGGGCCGGGCGGTGGCGCAGGCGCGGTGGTGGTCTCCGGCGAGCGGCAGCGGCGAACTCCGGCGAGCTAGGGCAAGGAGGCGGCGGTTGCGAGTTGTACGGCGCGGATGAGGAAAAAGAGAGAACGCGAAAGATTATATGAGGGGTTAGATCCGCTCGTACGCGATGACCGGACGCGGTGGTCGATATGACCGGACGCGGAGAGGCAGCGTCCGGTCACATTCCAGTAAGCTCCTGGAATGACCGGACGCGTCCGATTATCCACGATCGGACGCTGACAGCGTCCGGTTTTGATTTGCCCGGAAAACTGAGACGGATGACCGGACGCGGTGGTGGTTACCGGGACCGGACGCGGTGGTCAACAGGGGCGCGTCCGGTGCAGCGTCCGATCACTAGATCAGGAGACGGTCTTCAGGATGACCGGACGCGCTGGTGGTCGCCGGGACCGGACGCGGTGGTGAAGCAACACTGCGTCCGGTGCAGCGTCCGGTCCAGCGTCCGGTCACTGTTTTTCACCCTTTTTCATTCCGAACTTAGACGCGACTTCTCCCAATCAAGTTCCAATTCAAAGAGACACAGATAAACACCAATTGGAACAAGATATGAGTGACCTCACTCAAACCCTCAAGTTTCTCAAAATAGTTTGCCTTAGGCTAATATTATTTTTAGGAAAATAGGCAACAAACACCCGAGGAGCAACGTATGGCCATGCAATAGAGCTTTTGAACCCTTGGGAGCGTCAAAATGCTCTCTCTACCCATGGACGAACACAGAGGTTGCTCAAAACTTAACCGAAAAGGAACGACAAAACAACAACCATGCATATGCAATGCAAAACAAGTAAGTAAAGCTAGGTTGCTTGTCAAGTTTGATCCACGGTTAGGCTTCTTCACTCCTCCAAAGGAGGGTTATCGTAACCATGTTAGTCAAGCCCTAGATGCATTGCGGGTAATTAAACATGACATATAATACAATGCAATGCAAGGGACAACACAAGCTCATCTTTTAAAGTTACTAGAATCAAGCACATTTAGTTCACTTCTCAACCTACAAAAAGTAGCTTCATCCAAAGGTTTAGTGAAGATATCCGCTAATTGATTCTCACTTCTTACACCTTCTAGTGATATGTCATTTTTAGCAACGTGATCTCTTAGAAAGTGGTGGCGGATATCAATGTGCTTGGTGCGAGAGTGTTGTACCGGATTATTAGCAATTTTAACCGCACTTTCATTGTCACATAAAAGCGGCACCTTTTTAAGAACAACTCCATAGTCTAGGAGGGTTTGTTTCATGTATAGGATTTGTGCACAACAAGCCCCCGCGGCAATGTATTCCGCCTCGGCGGTGGACAAAGCCACACTATTTTGCTTTTTAGATGACCATGATACTAAGGATCTCCCAAGCAAATGGCACCCTCCGGATGTGCTTTTTCTATCAATTTTGCAACCGGCATAATCCGAATCGGAGTAGCCAACTAGTTGGAATCTAGCTCCTTTGGGGTACCATAGTCCGATGCTTGGAGTATACTTAAGATATCTTAGGATTCTTTTTACGGCACTTAAGTGAGGTTCTTTAGGGCACGCTTGAAAGCGGGCACACATGCACACACTAAACATGATGTCGGGCCTAGATGCGGTAAGGTATAACAAGCTACCAATCATAGAACGGTAAAGAGTTTGATCGATTGGTTTACCTCCCTCATCTAGGTCGAGATGTCCATTAGTTGGCATTGGGGTCTTGATTGGCTTGCATTCTTCCATCTTGAATCTTTTGAGAAGATCCTTGGTATACTTCTCTTGAGAGATAAAGATCCCTTCTCTCATTTGCTTGACTTGAAACCCAAGGAAGAATGTTAGCTCACCAATCATTGACATCTCGAACTCTTTTGACATCAATTCACCAAATTCTTTGCAATAGTCTTCATTTGTTGACCCGAAGATGATATCATCAACATATACTTGACAAATGAAGATCTCTTCTTTGAATTTCTTGGTGAATAGTGTGGTGTCAACCTTCCCAATGGTGAAGCCCTTCTCAATGAGGAAGTCCCGAAGGCGCTCGTACCACGCTCTAGGGGCTTGCTTGAGCCCATATAGCGCCTTGGACAACCTATAAACATGATTAGGATATCTAGGGTCTTCAAACCCGGGAGGTTGTTCAACAAAGACTAGTTCATTTATAAAGCCATTTAAGAATGCACTTTTCACATCCATTTGATATAGTTTCATATCATGATGTGATGCATATGCAAGTAGGATACGGATGGCTTCAAGTCTTGCAACGGGTGCAAAAGTCTCTCCAAAATCAAGACCTTCAACTTGAGAGAACCCTTTTGCCACTAGTCTTGCCTTGTTTCTTACCACTACCCCTTGATCATCTTGCTTATTGCGGAACACCCACTTGGTTCCAATGACTCTTGCACCTTTTGGATGCTCTTCAAGTGTCCATACTTGATTTCGGGCGAAGTTGTTCAATTCTTCATGCATGGCATTCACCCAATCCGGATCTTGAAGAGCTTCTTCTACATTCTTAGGTTCAAGACAAGAGACAAAAGAGTGATGTTCAACAAAAGAATTAAATTTTTGAGATCGAGTCATTACACCCTTTGTAGGACTCCCTATGATGAGATCTTGTGGATGTGCTTGAAGTAGAGGTGAGTTTCTTCGATCAACCATTTGAGGGGTAGGATGAGGAGCATCAACGTCTTGTGCTTGTGCCTTGGCTTGATGATGAGAGACATGGGTGTCTTCATTTTCAACTCTCTCATTCTTGTCATCATCTTGAGGCACATATGATGATGATGGTGGATTGACAATTTGTACATCGTCTTCATCATCTTTAGGCTTGATGTCACCTACCGGCATGTTCTTCATGGCCTCCCTCAATGGTTCATCACCTACATCATCACAATTCTCAATTGCTCCTTGGGAGCCGTTAGATTCATCAAATTCCACATCATATGTTTCTTCAACCAAACCGGTGGCGTGGTTAAATACTCTATATGCTTTGGACTTTGATGAGTAGCCAACAAGAAAACCAATATCACAACGTCTTTGGAACTTCCCTAGGTGTTGACGCTTCTTGTAGATGTAGCATTTGCAACCAAACACCCGAAAGAATGAGACGTCCGGCTTCTTCCCATTTAGCAACTCATAAGGGGTCTTGCAAAGGAACTTTTGTAGGAAGAGGCGATTTGAAGCATAGCATGCGGTGTTGATTGCCTCGGCCCACAATTTTTCCGGTGTATTGTACTCATCTAGCATTGTTCTTGCAAGAGTGATCAAGGTCCGGTTCTTCCTCTCAACTACACCATTTTGTTGAGGAGTGTAGGTTGATGACACTTCATGCTTGATTCCAATTTCATCACAATAGGCTTCAATGTTGGTGTTGTCAAACTCTTTTCCATTGTCACTTCTAATCTTCTTTATCTTGACTTCAAATTCATTTTGAGCTCTCTTTGCAAACTTCTTGAAGCAACTTGCCACTTCGGATTTGTCATGAAGAAAGAAAGTCCAAGTGTATCTTGAGAAGTCATCCACAATCACAAGACAATAAAGATTTCCACCCAAACTCTTGTAAGTTGTAGGACCAAACAAATCCATGTGAAGGAGTTCTAGCACTCTTGATGTTGACATGTAGGCTTTGGTTGGATGAGTGTTTGCAACTTGTTTGCCGGCTTGACATGCACTACAAGGTTTGTCCTTTTCAAACTTTACATCCTTTAAGCCTCTTACTAGTTCTTTCTTCAATAGCTTGTTGAGAGTGTTCATTCCAACATGAGCAAGCCTCCTATGCCAAAGCCATCCAAGTGTGGTCTTGGTGAACAAACATGTCATCAAGTTTGCATCTTCGGAGGTGAAGTCAACAAGATAAAGATTGTTGTATCTAAAACCCTTGAAAATCACTTGCTTGTCATCTATCTTGGTAACAACCACTTCATTTGGACCAAACAAGCATTGATAGCCAAGATCACAAAGTTGCCCAACGGATAGTAAATTGAAACTCAATGAAGCAACATAGAGCACATTGGAGAGAGAATGATCATTTGATATTGCAACCTTGCCTATACCCTTGACTTTGCTCTTTGAATTATCCCCAAATGTGATCTTGTCTTGACATACCCCATCCTCTTCAAGTGAGGTGAACATACGAGGATCACCGGTCATGTGTTGTGTGCAACCACTATCAATCACCCAATGAGATCCACCGGTCTTGTAGTTCACCTACACACAAGAGATCAAGCCTTTTGTTTAGGGACCCAAACTTGAGAGGGACCCTTAACTTTTTCAACTAGTGACTTGGCAACCCAAATTTTCTTTGGCCTATTCTTGTTAGGAGGACCCAAGAACATAACTTTCATCTTTCCACTAGAGTCCTTTCTAAGCATGTAGTGAGCATTGAAAGCAAAAGGTCTAGCATGCTTGGGCAAGGGTTGTGGTGGTGGGGTTTTGCACTCATGAGCAAAATGACCTTCTTGTCCACACTCAACACATCTCTTTGGCTTGGGCTTTGACTTGCTTTGTTGTTGTTGAGTTTTGACCTTCTTCTCTTGATTTGCCAAATAGCCAATGCCACTCCTATCCAACTTCATGACGGTGTTCATGAGTAGCTCACTTTGCAAATGTTGGCCTCTTGTGAACTTGCTTAGGCCGGTCTTGAGATGCTCTTTCTCTTGCTTGAGCTTCTTGTTTTCTTCAATAAGTGACTCATTTGAAGCTTGCTTTTCAAGAGCCAACAACTTCTTGTTCTCAACTTTAAGCATCTCATTTTCACTCTTGAGCTTGACATACTCATCATAGTCATTGGCCTCAACCACACTCTTGCCTTTGCCGCTAGAGCCTTGCTCAAGGTTCTCAATAATCAAATCATCACATGATGTAGCTATATCAATCTTAACAATTTGGTTAGTAGCATCATGTGTCTCAAGAGCTAGCTCATTAGCAACAATAAGAGTATCATAGTTGATTTTCAATGTAGTATATTCTTCTTTTAGAGAGTTGAGTCTAGTCATGAGTTCACCATGCTTCTTCTCAATTTTATCATGTTTATCTCTAAGCTCCTTGTTAGAGGTTTTGAGCTCTTTGAGAGAAGAAGACATAGTTTCATTTTGATCTATGAGCTCATCCCTAGTCTCATGTGCACTTTCAAGCTTAGATGAGAGTGTTTCATTTTCATGTTGAAGCTCTTCATTTTCATTTCTAGTCCTCCTTATGATTTTAGAATATTTGTTTAACAATTTTACTAATTCATCATAAGAAGGTGCATCATATTCATCATCACTATCACTATCATCACTATCACTATTTTGTACCTTTCGATCACCTTTAGCCATGAGGCATAGGTGGGAAGTGGATGATGACGGTGAGGATGGCGGTGAAGATGGTGATGAAGACGTTGATGACGATGATGATGGCCCAACCACAAGTGCGGCGATCTTCTCTTTTCCATCATCACTTTCATCGCCGGAGGACTCACATGATGATTCAATGTCGGTGAGCCAATCACCAACAATATAAGCCTTGCCTCCCTTCTTCTTCTTGTAGAACTCTCTTTTCTTGCCATCTTTCTTCTTGTATGGTTTGTTCTTTCTTTTATCATCTTCTTCTTCACTTGAATCATCTTTCTTGCCCTTGTACTTATTCTTGTTCTTGTCTTTTGGAGGCTTTGGGCATTGATGAGCTAGATGGCCAAGTTCTCCACAATTGAAGCAATCCATTTCGGAGATTGGCTTCCTTTTGGTACTAGTGAAGAATTTCTTCTTCTTGCCATCGAACTTGATGCCACTCTTGTTGAGCTTCTTTAGCATCTTGGTGGTTCTTCTCACCATGAGTGCAAGTGATTCATCATCAATATCACTCTCACTTGTGCTCTCTTGCACTATCATGGCTTGGCCCTTTTTCTTTTTCTTTTCATAGCTAGCTTTGAAGGCCAAGTCCTTTTTCTTGGAAGATGATGAACCCTCTTCCGGAGTGATGTGCATGTACATCTCATGTGCATTGATCTTTCCCAATACTTGAGTCGGTGTTGCGGCGGAGAGATCACTTTGGTGAAGTACGGTGACAATATGTCCATACTTCTCAACGGGGAGAACACTCAAGATCCTCCTTGCAACATCCGATTGACTCATTTTAGTGAGTCCAAGAGCATTGAGATCTTCTACAAGAACATTCAAGCGAGTGTACATTTCATTAGCACTTTCTTTAGGAAGCATCTCAAAAGAATTAATTTTCTTTAAAGCAATATGATAGCGTTCCTCACGCTCACTCTTAGTTCCCTCATGGAGAGCACAAAGATTCTCCCACAATTCATGAGCGTTTTTGGCATTACGCACACGATTGAAGATATCTTTGCCTAGTGCCCGGTAGATTGCATTTTTTGCTTTTGCATTCCACCGGTCGTATTTCTCCTCGTCACCACTTGGGTTAGCGGGATCCCTTATGGGGGGAAGCCCTTCGGTTGCGGCTCTAAGGCACCCAACATCTATGGCTTCGAGATACGCCTCCATACGAATTTTCCAATATGGAAAATCGTCTCCCTCAAAGGTGGGAGGTGGTCCTTCCCCATTAGACATCTTGCTCTAGGCGGTAAAGCCTAAATTTAGAGCAACACGGCTCCGATACCAATTGAAAGGATCAAGATGCCCAAGAGGGGGGTGAATTGGGCTTTTCTAAAAATTAATTGCAAGAATTAAATCCTACAAGCCAAACTTCACCCCTAGTGCCTACTTGTGTTCCTTGTGTTTCTACCGATAAAAGTTATGCACCCTAAGTTCCAATCCTAGACTAGCAAGGCAATTCTAGGAAAGTAATCAAGCAATGAAAGTAATGCAAGAAAGTAAATGCTTGAAAGTAAGGGATAGGAACACGGCGATGTTTTGCCGAGGTATCGAAGAGTCGCCACTCCCCACTAGTCCTCGTTGGAGCACCCGCGCAAGGGTGTAGCTCCCCTTGATCCGCGCAAGGATCAAGTGCTCTCTACGGGTTGATTCTTCGACACTCCGTCGCGGCGAATCACCCAAAACCGCTCACAACTTGAGTTGGGTCACCCACAATCTCGTCGGATGATCACCGAACTCCCAATCACCACCAAACCGTCTAGGTGATGGCGATCACCAAGAGTAACAAGCTAGAACTCTCACTTGACCACAACAAGTCTAATGAGAAGATGGATGCACACTTGCTAGACTCTTGTCACTAGAGAGGATTCTCAAACTTTGATTCGCAAATCTCAATCCTCACTATGGCTCTTGCACTCCCTTGCACTTCAAAGATGTTTCTCAGCTAAACAAATGAGCAAGAGACCTCTAAAAGAGGTGGAGGGGTTGTATTTATAGACCCCTCAGACAAATCCAACCGTTACCTTTCGAAACAGCCAGACGCGCACTGACCGGACGCGCCTGTCGATATGACCGGACGCGCCGGTCAGTTGTAACGGTCGAAAATGGAAACCTGTACTGAGAGACCGGACGCGCCGATCTGTGCTGACCGGACGTGCCGGTTTGAGATGACCGGACACGCCGATCAGGGATGATCGGACGCGTCCGATCATGCAAGAGCTCTCTAGAAATTTGACCTGACGCAACACCGCGTTCGATCATAGGTGACCGGACGCGTCAGGTCACCACGGGACCTTACTGGAACAAGACCGGACGCACGACCGCGTCCGTTCAATGGTGACCGGACGCGTCAGGTCTCCGCTGGACCTTACTGGAACATGACCGGACACACCGGTCTTTTTCACAGTCACGTCCGATCTTTGCTGTTTACCCTCTGGAACACGTGTCAGCCTGACCACCGTGTCCGGTCCTCTCAAGGACCGCGTCCGGTCAGTCAGCTGAAAACGCAGTTAAGTCTTTGTACTGACCGGACGCGTCTGGTCATGACCAGGACCGCGTCCGGTCATAGGTGAACGGCTCAAACGTCTTCCAAACGCAATGCAACTTGAACCAAGTTGCTTCTAACTGTACTCTGAGCTTTTCTCGAGCTACCTAGTGCTAAGTTTCACAAGTGTGCACCACACCTAAACATAAGACTTACCTAGGTCAAGCTACTCGCTCATGCCCCTCTTCATAGTACAGTCAAAGGAAGAAACAAAGATCCTAACAACTATTCCAGATGTATCTCAACACCTTGACATCCGGAACTAACCGTCCTTAATCTTATCGTTGATCCTTTGAAAACCGAAACGATTTTCATCAAGGGACATGACTGCCATATTGCTCAAAGCAGTTATCATCTCCATGACCTAACTTACCGATGTTTCTGCAAAACACACGTTAGTCATGGTAATTATGTGTTGTCATTAATTGCCGAAACCAACACCGGGGCCTAGATGCTTTCACATGTCATATGCTACCACTAGATCAATCAAACATAGAAACAGTAGTGGTACCATATATACATCAAAATCATTTGATTTTCATGAATGAGCCTATTTGTCATGCAAATATGTTTATATGTTCTAACCATGTCCTTAGCAAAGTATGAATGATATGCCAAACAACTTTACCTTGCTATGTTGGAGGAGAGGCATGTCATATAAGAATGTGGGGGTGCACTCATTTCAAGTTGGAGAAGTCAAGTATGTTCAATTCATTCTTCAACTTGTAAAATCTCTTTTCATCAAGTGGCTTTGTAAAGATGTCGGCTAGTTGATCTTCGGTACCAATGCTCTCAATGCTAATATCACCCTTTTGTTGATGGTCTCTTATGAAATGATGCCTTATGTCAATGTGCTTGGTTCTTGAATGTTGAACCGGATTTTGTGTCATCTTGATAGCACTTTCATTGTCACAAAATAATGGCACATTCTTGAATTTGATTCCAAAGTCATTCAAGGTTGCTTTCATCCAAAGCAATTGTGCACAACAACTACCGGCACTAATGTATTCGGCCTCGGCGGTAGATAGTGCAACACTATTTTGTTTCTTTGATGACCATGAAACAAGAGACCTTCCTAGCAATTGACAAGTGCCACTTGTGCTCATTCTTTCAATCTTGCAACCACCATAGTCGGAGTCCGAATATCCAATCAACTCAAAATTAGACCCCTTTGGAAACCATAATCCAACATCATGAGTGCCTTTAAGATATCTCAATATCCTCTTGGTTGCTTTCAAGTGACTTTCTCTAGGTGAAGCTTGATATCTTGCACACTTGCACACACTAAACATCACATCTGGCCTAGAAGCGGTGACATAGAGCAAACTTCCAATCATAGACCGGTATTGCTTTTGATCTACCATGTTGCCACTAGCATCAATACCCAATTGATCATTAGTGCCCATTGGTATACTCATTTGCTTAGCTTCTTGCAATCCAAACTTCTTGATCATGTCCTTGATGTACTTGCCTTGACTTACAAAAGTGCCATCTTCATTTGCTTGATTTGAAGTCCAAGGAAGTAACTAAGCTCTCCAATCATAGACATCTCAAACTCATTAGCTATCATATTTCCAAACTCTTCACAAAAGTCTTGGTTAGTTGATCCAAAGATAATGTCATCCACATAGATTTGCAACACAAACAAGTTATTTCCAAGCTTCTTGGTGAAGAGAGTGGTGTCAACCTTTCCCATCTTGAACCCTTTAGAGAGAAGAAAGTCACTCAACCTCTCATACCATACTCTAGGTGCTTGCTTCAAACCATATAATGCCTTCTTTAGCTTGAAAACATGGTCGGGCTTCTTGTCATCTTCAAAACCGGGAGGTTGCTCAACATAAACTTCTTCATTGATGTAGCCATTGAGAAATGCACTCTTGACATCCATTTGATAGAGCTTGATGTTGTGTGCACAAGCATATGCTAATAAGATTCTAATAGCCTCCAATCTTGCAACAGGTGCATATGTCTCTCCAAAGTCAAGACCCTCAACTTGTGTGTAACCTTGTGCTACCAATCTTGCTTTGTTTCTCATAACTACACCATCTTGATCTTGCTTGTTTCTAAAGACCCACTTAGTACCAATCACATTGTATTTCTTTGGCCTTTCAACAAGTTCCCAAACTTGATTTCTAGCAAAGTTGTTTAGTTCTTCATGCATGGCATTTACCCAATCAGAATCCTTCAATGCATCTTCTATCTTCTTTGGTTCTTCTAATGAGACAAATGATTAATGCTCACAAAAGGATGCTAGCCTTGATCTAGTTTGAACACCACTTTGAATTCCACCAATGATTTGATCCAACGGATGATCTCTTGCAATGCTAGTAGGTTGGAGTATTGGGAGTTGATTGCTTCCACTTGCTTGACCTTGATCTTGCACTTCATCATGAGAACCACTAGAGCTTGCTTGATTTGTATTAATTTGCACACTTTGGTTGATCACATGAATATCATCATCATCAACTTGCCTTGGCCTAACATCACCAATGTCCATATTCTTCATTGCATTTGACAATTGATCTCCTCTCACATCATCAAGGTTTTGAGCTTCATTTTGAGACCCTTGGGTTTCATCAAACTCAACATCATGAACTTCTTCCAAGGTGCCATTTGTGAGATTCCAAACTCTATATGCCTTGCTTGTGGTAGAATAACCAAGTAAGAATCCTTCATCACATTTCTTTTCAAACTTGCTCAATCTAGTGCCTTTCTTAAGAATATAGCATTTGCAACCAAACACTCTAAAGTATGCAATGTTGGGTTTCTTCCATTCAATAGCTCATATGGTGTCTTCCCAAGCTTCCCATGGCAATAGAGACGGTTGCTACAATAGCAAGCCGTGTTGATAGCTTCACTCCAAAATGAATAACTCACATTGTATTCACTAAGCATTGATCTAGCCATATCAATCAAGGTTCTATTTTTCCTTTCAACTACACCATTTGATTGAGGAGTATATGTTGGTGAGAATTGATGTCCAATACCAAGATCATCACACAAATCTTCAATTCTTGTGTTCTTGAACTCACTACCATTGTCACTTCTAATCTTCTTGATGGTGATTTCAAACTCATTTTGCACCCTCTTGACAAAAGACTTGAATAGATCATAAACATCACTCTTGTCATAGAGAAAGAACACCCAAGTATATCTAGTGTAGTCATCCACAATCACGAAACCATACTTGTTGCCACCAATACTAGTGTATGTTGTTGGCCCAAACAAGTCCATGTGCAATAACTCAAATGCCTTTGATGTGCTCATTTCACTTTTACTAGGATGTGAATTTCCAACTTGTTTGCCGGCTTGACAAGCACTACATAGTTTATCCTTTTCAAAAGTGACATCTTTCAAGCCTCTAACTAAGTCATGCCTCAAAAGTTTATTCAATTGTTTCATCGCAACATGACCAAGCCTTCTATGCCATAACCAACCCATACTAGATTTACTAAGCAAGCATGATGTCAATTGTGTCTCACTATCATTGAAGTCAACCAAGTATAAGCTACCATGTCTAAATCCTTTGAATATCAAATTTGATCCATCAACACTTACGACTTCAACATCATCACTACCAAATATGCACTTGAAGCCAAGATCACAAAGTTGTGCCACCGATAAAAGATTGAAATCCAAGCTCTCAACTAGCAACACATTAGAAATGCTCATGTCATTTGAGATAGCAATTTTACCAAGCCCCTTGACCTTGCCTTTCTTGTTGTTGCCGAAAGTGATAGCATCAAAACCACCATTTTGACTTGTATCAATTGAATTGAACATACAAGAATCCCCGGTCATATGTTGAGTGCACCCACTATCAAGCACCCAATGCCTTCCTCCGGCTTTGTAATTTACCTACAAGACAAGATCAATTCTTTTTAGGTACCCAAACTTGTTTGGGTCCTCCAAGGTTAGAGACTAAGCTCTTTGGTACCCAAATGGCTTTCTTCTTTGAGCCCATCCATGGTGTACCAATGAACTTAGCATGAACACCATTTGTACCCTTGGTAAGCATATAGAAAGAATTAAACTTAATTGAGGATACATTAGCATTGGATTTCTTGTTCATGCAAAGTTGCTCTATGTGACCAACTTGCTTGCAACTTTTGCAATAGCTACCATTGTTCTTCACAAAACGAGTCTTGTGAGGAGCAAAAGCGGCCTTGCCCTTCTTGGGGTTATAGCCCAATCCCTCTTTATAGAGAGAAGCCCTTTGGCTACCCAAGCACATAAGCAAGCGGTCCTCACCACCATAAGCCTTAGCTAATGTGTGATTGAGCTCTTTTACCTCCTTCTTGAGATTTTCATTCTCAACTATTAGTGTGGAGTCATAAGTTAAACCGTCACTACTAGATGAGGATGATGTAGATGAGCTACATGAAGGGTTAGTGAGAGCAACAACAATAGGCTTATGAAAAGTTTCATCAATTATATCACATGATATGCCTATGTTGCAAGTTTTAGCTTTCTCAACATTAGTTGGCATATTTTCACATTTTTCAACTAGAGAGGAATGAGCTTCTTCAAGCTTAGTGTGAGACTTTTGAAGCTTCTTATGGTCTACCTTTAGACTCTCATAAGATGCCCTAAGCTCATCAAGTTCTTGCATAAGGTTTTTCTTTTCCTTAAGCAAGCCCTTGCACTCCTTTCTAGATTCTTTAAAATGTTGAGTGCAATCTTCTAGCATAGTGATTAGTTCATCTTTAGTGAATTCTTCTTCATCACTATCACTATCACTAGCATTATAATGATCACTCTCATCGTTGGATGATACCTTAGCGGCCTTAGCCATGAAGCATGATGGAGTGTCGAAGAGGGAGACCTTCTCTTGGATGGCAATGCTAGCATGTCCCTTCTTCTTGCTCTTGTTGTCATCCTCATCATCACTTGAGGAATCATCACTATCCCATGTAGCAACATGAGAATCATTCTTCTTTTTATAAGAGCTCTCCTTCTTCTCTAGCTTCTTCTTTTGCTTCTTCCTCTCCTTCTTGATAGCATCTTCATCATCACTATCATAAGGACACTTTACAATGAGATGGTCCTTGCTATGGCATCTAAAACATCTCATGGTATGCTCATTCTTCTTGGATGAGTTCTTCCTCCTCCTTGCACGATAGCCCTTCTTCTTCATGAATTTGCCAAATTGCTTGACAAAAAGAGCCATCTTCTCATCAATGTCATCACTATCACAAGAGCTTGAGTCATCATCACTTGATGATTCAATCTTAGATTTGCCCTTGGATGTGGTGGCTTTGAATGCCACACTCTTCTTCTTTTCATCATCTTTCTTCTCATTTTCCTTCTTCTTCTTCTTGACCAACTCATCCTTCTCATCATCTTCTCTATATGAATCATCGGTCATTACTTCTTGGAATATTTGTTGAGGAGTTGAATCCTTCAATGTAGTCCTCACTAGCACGGTGATCAATGTATCAAATCTCTTGGGTAGACTTCTCAAGAACTTCATAGAGAATTGATTATCCTTGACCTCCTCACCAAGTGCCTTGAGCTCATTGATAATGACTTGCAACCTATGAAACATCTCCGGTACACTCTCATCATCTTGCATCTTGAAGCTTGAAAATTTTTCTTGCAAGATATATGCTTTAGCGGTCTTTGTGCCTTCGGTGCCCTCAAATGTTTCTTCTAGCTTGGCCCAAGCATCATGAGCAATCTCAATGTTCTTTACTTGCTCAAAGGTCTTGTCATCTAATGCCTCATAAAGAGCACTAATGGCAATGTCATTGCATTGGAGCTTCTTCTCTTCCACCGGTGTAGGTGCTTCCGGATTAGCAACCTCAAATTTTGTTTCGGTGACCTTCCATACTTCTCTATTGATTGACTTTAGGTGTGCGGTCATCTTAACCTTCCAATATGCATAATTTGTGCCATCAAAGTGAGGTGACTTCTTGGTGTTGTTGATGTGCAAGCTTAATTGAGCCATTTCTTTTTCACCATAGGTTGTTAAGCCTCAAATAAACGGTGCCTCGGCTCCGATACCACTTGTAAGGTCCAAATAGGCTAGAGGGGGGTGAATAGCCTAATTAAAACTTCTACAAGAATTACTTAATCACAAGTTAGTAAGAAAGGTGGCGAAGCAAAAGCACTAGCTCTAACTAATTAAGCAAGCCACCTACACAAGTCTAGTACAAGGCTATCCACTAAACACAACAACAACTACAAGCTAGAAACAAGAAGTAATACGAGAGAAGAGCTTTGAGAGATTATACCGCCGTGTAGAGATGAGAAGTATCAATCAATCAATAACACAAGAGAAATCCTCGGGAAGAGAATGACACAAGAATTTATCCCGAGGTTCACTTGCTTCCCGGCAAGCTACTCCCCGTTGTGGCGATACACCCACTTGTCGGTTCGCGAGCTAATCGACTATCAAGAGTCGAGCCCTCGGTGGGCGCCGCACAACCGCACACAAGATGGGGATCCTCCAAGCCACGAGCTCCACTAGAGTATCCAATTTGCGAACTCCCGCGGGGAAGGATCAAGAACCGCTTACAACACTTGGTGAAGGCTCCAACAATCTCCAATTGTGAGCTCAATCACCTCCGCTGCTCCAAGCCATCTACCGTGTCGGGAAACACGGAAGAGTAACAAGAAATCCGCAGCAACTCAAAGATCAAGTGCCTCTAGAATGCAACTCTCAAGCAATGCACTTGAATCTCACTCAATCTCACTCAAGATGTGCATCCAATCAAAGAGATGAGTGGAGGGGTTGTTCTCTAGCTCAAAGTATGTCTCTAGGTCTTAAAATGTGCAAGAGTTGCCCTCAAACCCCGGCCAACGTCTATTTATAACGAAGGGGTATGCAGCTAGCCGTTACCGGACGACGCAGTTCAAATCGGGATGACCGGACGCTCTGGTCAGGGTGACCGGACGCGTCCGGTCACTACAGGACAAGCGTGAACAGTGCGTGTCAGAAGTTACCGTTGCTATGACCGGACGCGCTGGTCAACTGACCCGACGCGCCGATTGCTTAGCACCGCGAGCCCGCGAAGCAACGACCGGACGCGCCCTAGCGAATGACCGAACGCGACAGAGCCAGCGTCCGGTTTGAGTCCAGTAAGCTCCCTCAATGACCGGACGCGTCCGATCGTACGTGACCGAACGCGCCGCGTGTCTGATCACCACTTCGCTGCTCTCTGCACCTCTGGACGCCTGACCAGACGCGCCGGTCCCATGAAGGATCGGACGCGCCGGTCGCTCACTCTGCTTCTGTGCACAGGTGAACTGACCGGACGCGCTGGTCAGGCCAGACTAGCGTCCGGTCACTAACCCTAGGCGCAGTGACCGAATGAACTGACCGGACGCGCTGGTCAAACCGTGACCGCGTCCGGTGCAGCGTCCGGTCACCACAGTGACCTCCGTTCGCCTCTGTTTCTTTTCCAACTTCTGGCGCAGTAGAAAATAGGCATTTCACTTCTCCAAAAAAGCGCTGAATCCCGCCTCGCAAGCTCGGCGGGAGGAAGAGAGGAACATAAACCCCTCTCTACCGCTCAAACTCCATCGCCTTCGCAAATGTGCTAACACCACCAAGTGTACACCACCATGTGCATGTGTGTTAGCATTTCACAATCATTTCTCAAGGCGTTATGTTAGCTCTTTTACTAGATCCTAATGCATATGCTCAAGACAATAATCTAGTGGTACTTGATTCCCGAGCTAACCGTGATTGCCCCTCTTGATAGTCGGCTATGTATCCTAAACCCGGTCAATCACTTCTCTACTCATCTTAGACCGGCAAAAGGAAACCCTATGGTTATACCTTTGCCTTGCGCTCTTAGTTCCTTCTCTTCCACTTGATCATCATGTACACCATATTATGTGCATCTCCACCACTTGTGATCTTGTGGCCATCACTCCATGCCACATGCTCCTTCATCACGTGTGTTGCTTATGCCTAACTCAAAACACTTAACACATGGCATTAGCAACTTGGTGTCATTAATTACCAAAACCAAACTTGGGCTTTCAAAGGAGGAGCCACAAGGAGGAACTAGGACCGCGGGGGCACTATCTGAGCTCGTTGGAGATGAATGCGATGCCGGAACTCCTCTTCTCCACCACTGGTCTGCACTGCACGGCTTCATGGCTACACGGCATCAACTCGCCCTGCACCGGTATCCTTTCGCCATCGCCACCTATGGTGAGCTCACCACCTTACCTCGCTTGCCGCCGGTTGTGCTTGACATGGAACCGCCTCACCTGTCAGTACCGTGGATCATCTAGGCAAAATCCGCGACCCTCACTCTTTGATCACACACTTACGCACACATGGTACGCGCACTCGTTGGCCTGGCTGAGCCACAGGGGATCGGAATTGGCCGCGGCACGCCGATGCACAGCGTGTAGTCGCCATGGTCAGATCAAGCCATGGCAAGGTCTCGCTCTTGATATGCTAGGCAATAGAGGAAGGGAGAAAAGGCGCACAAGGTCACGTACACGCTCGCACTCAAGTACCAGAACCAAGCACCGTGGTACCGAGCGCCAGGAGTGCAGGAACATGCCACCGCGAACACGTCCAGAGCGCGCTCGCCATGGCCAGCGCGCAGCCATGGCGAGGTTGTTCCTAGACCCACATGTCAGTGACTCGCATCCTCTCGACCAATCAGAGCTTGACACGTGTCACTGCCTGGAATTTTCTTTTCTTTTTTCTTTTTCAGAAAATCATTTAATCTTTAGAAATTCATAACTAATTCATTTTAACTCAGAAAAATACCAAATCAGTTTCTAAATTTTTCTAAAAATGAGCTCTACGTCTTAGGCTTGTGTTTGAGTGCATTTGGATCTTTTAAATTTCTGTTGCTTCTTTGTGCACCTCTATAGGAGTCGTTAATGCGACTCTACATTACGTTTAACAGAGCCAGAGGACCTGTCGACTGAGGAGTATGACCCCGACTATAGCGAGGACTTGGGTGATGACCTGCCAGGTGCCACGCCCCACCCACTTTCGTAGAACCTATTACGCATGCAAATATAGAATGGCTAGTGCTTTACTTTTTATGCAATAATATGTTGATAGGTTGCATGGTAGATGCTTAACTTTGAACCCTTTACCTTGTTGCAACCTTACTCCTGCTCACCCTGCTGTTAGGCTAGATGCTCGCATGTTACATAATACTGTGTTTACTCTTACTCGCATTATATATGTGATGTGATGCCAGTGAGTGAGAGGCGTATATGTATAAGGCACGTAGTGCTGAGAACTTGGTAAACCTGATAAAAGAACTGGGGAAATCTTGGCGTGCGTCTTGGGTGAGTGGTGAGGGTTGAGTCGATCGGACAGGATCCTACGACGAGTCTTTGGGGCAAGTCTTGCTAGAGGGGTGCGACCTGGGCATCTCTCATGAGAGTTACCTGTGGCGGGTATGTTGTGAGGTGAACTGGGGTGTTGGTTATCCCTGGTGGAGGTGCTGTCGTGGCACTAGGGAGAGTTGGTGATCCCCTTTTGAGAAGATATCATGTCTGGTCCCCCTAAGGACTAGTATATCTTGAGAACCGGAACCATGGGACTTTCGTGCACACCACTCACTCCTGATGGGTGGGGGACGATTACCCGACCGACTAGGGTGGTACCACTACTACTAGGTTGAAAGGTGATAGTGTAGGAAGGTACGAGCATGGGGACCCACACCCTCCTAAGACAGCGTAGTGACCTTAGGGGCCCAGTACTACGTCTCACAGTCTTAGCGTTTCGGTGGACACTAGGGTGGCCCAAGGCTAAGTGGTAGGGTGGTACTGTACCGGTTGGGAGGCAGTCGGAATCAGCCTAGACGAGTTGGATCGTCGAGGATGGCGATCTTGTGGATTACCAGGTGTACACGCTCTGCAGAGTTGATCGATCTATACATATAGTCGTGTCCGCGGATATGGACATACCCATGACCTACGCTTCACTTGATTAGAGAGAGGAGTCCTCTTCTACCATTCCCCGGGTTTTGTGTTGGTTTCCGGCCTTGACCGTTGAGGCGAGATCTGAGCGGGAGTCGATCTCGTCGCCTAGAGAGAGAGTGAGATGAGATGTGACGTGTGTGATGGGATTGGGGGAAAATGTGTATTTAAGATGGGTTAAAAATTGATGAATATCTTATTATTAAAATATTAACTACTTGCATAGGAAACCCACAGCCATAATAGGTCTCTTTCTACTTCCCTCAATGCATTTCACTTTCCACAAAGCAATGCAAGCATAGGGTGGGCGATGCGTGGACAGTACCTAGTGTACTGATAGATTTTTGACAGGTTCTGAGCCTCAGTATGACTATGAGGGCGATGATTGGGAGGACTAGAGGGTCTGTTCTACGCTCGAGCTAGTTCCAGGAGATCGATTTCCGCTGCTATCTACGTCAGATGTTGTTCTGGATGCTTGTGTGAGTGTGTTCCGCCCTGCGTGGCGAAGAGAATAATTTATGTAAAACTCTCTATTGTACTTTGATTTTCATGTATGACTTTGTGTATCACTGAGATTTTTGTAAATTGATAGAATGTTTCATCATTTTACACTTCGTTTCGGTGGATTTCACTTCATGGAAATCCAGAATGTTTCAGTTGGTACCAGAGCCATGCCTGACCCTAGGATGGACCCGTAGGATTGGACAATAGAATTAGGAAAGATCTTGACACTTTCGGTTATATTACCGACCGTGCTGCATTTTCGTGCATGGCTTACCTCAATTTCACACTCTCTTACCTACATTTCATTTCACCTTACCTATCACATCGTTCCGTTCCACCCTGAATCACCCTGTTTCACTCAAGAATCACCAAGTATCACTCAGAGTTACATTGTTTCGCCTTGTCTTACCAAGTTTCACTCTGTAATATACAAGTTACTACATATACAACAAGGTAATAACTCTGTCTTACGGTTAATTTGCAGATGGCCCCTGTTGTCGAGCTCCCTATGGACAGACTGGCCTACTGTGGGTTCACCATGATCCTACACGAAGTGCTAGACTCACTAGGCGTCCCCACAGAGCAGATCGAGTACGTGTGCCGGGGTGAGCCTGGACCCGACGGGTTCAAGGGCCACATCGTGGTCCACCTCAAGGTCCCCGCCAGCGAGTTCGTACCCATGCTGCGTGCCTTCGAGACACTAGAGGTGGAGAACTCCATTGCTTCATGCGTACAGTCCGTCTCACGCACAGCTCTTCACAGTGTGATGCGTGATGCACATGACTACCTCGGGACGGGACCGTACCGCCTGCTGCCTGCTGCTCTGGACCTCAATAGGTTCTCAGAGCCACAAATCACTGCTGCAGACCGTGATGCATGTGACGAGGTTGACCCCTATCTAAGGGCCCCCATGCAGTACATCATCGCCCAGGATCGCTACATCATGGATGTAGAGATGCAGAACCGCCCCTACCGAGACCTCCTATTCTGTTGTGACGAGGAGTTCCTCAAGGTGGAGCGCGAGGAGGGGGAGATGGTCGGCAAGCTCAAGGAGGAGCGCATGGGCTATGATATGATGAAGACCTTCCATGAGAACCATGAGCAGTCACTTCAGAAGAAGATCGCTAATCTCAAGGACAAGGTTGGGGAGGCTAAGCTTCACCATGACTATCTTGAGTCTAAGGTGCTTGAGTGCGAGGATCGGATTGAGCGTCAGAGGCTTACCCTGAGGGAGTTCCATGAGAAGGAGAAGCAGCGTGGCATCAGGAAGCTTGCCCTGGAGGCCCGTTACAACACAATGGAGAAGCTAGCTGTGGAGGCTGTCGTCACCACCACATACAACATGCATCACCTGGTTCACTACATCAAGAGCACCGAGTACCTTCAGGACAAGGTGAACCGCATCAGCCAGGCTTGGATCGACACTAATCGCAAGCGTGTCCAGGAGATCGGACCATAGTTAACCTCACATGTTTCCCTATAGATACGATATTTAAAATCCTCCGGGTGAAAGCTACAGTGGTATCCATATGCTTGCGGATTTATCTGTGTGCATTAAAATATACCAACAGAGGGGTAGTCCACTGTTCCTTGGCACCGGCCATGAATGCATGTGGCTAAGGGGCAGGAGCCGACAGGGGAGGTCGGGTAGCAGGCAGCGGAGCCAGGGGAGGGTGGTTGTTGGGCCACATGCTGATGGAGCTGGACCAAGGCTTGTAGAAGCTGGGCCACGGTCCGCCTAGTGAAGCCTGCGTGATGTGCTGCTGCTGAGGCGCTAAAGGGGTTGGACTAGGGGCGGGCACACCAGGACTGCCATCCCTTGCCCTTGTCACTACGCGTGCCACGCTTGTCGCCCTTGCCAAAGTTCCTAAAGTTGCCTTTGTTGCCAACAGAGCCGCTAGAAAGCTATTGTGGGGTGCGGCTAGCTTGCTGGGTTGCTAATGGAAGGGACCAGTAGAGCCGGTTGCACCAGAGGCGATGGGGGTGTAGGTGAAGACACTGAACGATGAGCCATGTTGAGCTCTTCAAGCAGGAGGTCGGTGCGGGCCTCTAGGAAGGTGGGTAACGGGCGCCTATGCTCGAGGTGCATACCGATGGAGGCGAGGTGCTTGTTGAGGCCACGAATGAGGTTAAGGACATGCGTACAATCAATTACAACCTTGCCCAAGTTGCACAGGGCATCCGTCATGGACTTGAGCTTATAGCAGTAGTCAGTGATGGAGAGATCACCCTAGATGAAGTTTCGAAAGGCGGCATCGAGGTAGAGCATGTGTTGCTCGCGGTTGCCGAGGAACTGGTGCTCTAGTGCGATAGAGCGAGCAGTGGAGTGCCGTGGTCATCCCAAACAATCTCCTCGAGGTCGGGAGAGACGATGCCGAGGAGCCACGTCATGACGACGCAGTCCATATGCCCCTAGTCGGGGTAGTGTGGTCGGCGGTGTCGACGAGGACATGGAGTCAGAGGGAGAATTTCCTAAGGACCTGGAGCATCTAGCGGTGCCAGCATGTGTAGTTGTTGCTCTCCATGTCGAGGATGGCGTGGATGAGAGCATGGATGTTCTAGATGGCGATGACCTAGGCATGGAGGTTGATGGTGGTGGTGGCCTTGTGCGCCAGGAGAGCATCCTAGAGCAGCTAGGCATAGCTACCATCGACACCGGCGATGATAAAGGATGCAGCATCATCCTCTGGCTCGACAGCGGCGTCAGCCACTTCCCGCTCGCGAGCAGCTCAGGTGAGCGTGTCATGGGCGTGGGCGGCCGCAGCCTCCTGCTCGACCTCTAGGGCATACTGATGAGCGGTGTCTCAGGCAACCGCTTGCTAGCAGAGACGCTTCTTAGCCTGGCGCCTGCCTCACGCGCGACTATAGTAGCCTACGCAGCGATGACATCAACAATAGAGGGAGTGGTAGGGAGGGAGCCATGCATGGCAGTAGGTAGAGAGGCATAGCCGGGCAGGCACGGGGTGGGAGGCATAGCCAATTGGGCGCGCAGGGTGCACAACCACTTGGAGCGCACGAAAGAAAAAAAACCTAGGTGGCTGTTACCATGAAGGCAATTGGATTTGATAGATTGATTAGGAGTCAAGGAGGATCAGGTTGGTTTATTGAATCATGACCACTGTGGGATCTCCTTGCCTAATATAATATCAATCAATCTATAATTAATCATAAAGGCCCAAATGGCCCATGCATCTTACATGACTGTCTAATAGTTACTAATATTTTTTATAAATCTAGTCAAACTTATCGGCACGCAAACCGTGGCAACAAATATCTAGGGACAGAGGGAGTATGCTCTTTTTCGAGCATCTTTCATATTCAAATCAACTATAACCAAGAAATTTTTGGCATATTTTCTGCACATGAGGTAGGAATAGTGCACCAACGTAAAAGTAAGGCAAATCAATTAATTTCATCACATTATTGATAGCATGACCATTGTTTGTTAACAACATTCCGGTGATGCAACGCTTGGTTGCTCATTCACGAGACCGGTGCAATAGCTGAGACAAGAGTGATTCAGCACAACAACGTAATAGCTTGATCATGTCTGTGTTTATGCATCTAGTTTTGCATGCCTCTGGCAGAAGGACTTGATTCATTCAAGGGCATTCTCAAGAGTAGGTACATCCGTAGCAAAATTGATACGAATCTAGTCCTTCATTCCTAGTGCACTTCCTCCAAATTTACTAGAACAGAAACAAGAAGCAACTAAAATTAGCAAATGTATGGAAGTCCAATATACCTGGTAACACTATTAGAGTCCTCTTTCGGCAACCTGCAGCAGAAGTCCAAATCGGCCTAGATGCCATCCAACCAAGAGAGATCCAATTTTACCTATAAAACAAGGATCATAAGCCACAGACACCCGGTCATGACCCTTGTAAATGTACTTAAATAGATACTTGATTGCCTTGATGCTCTCACATGCCTCAATATTGATGTGGCAGTTGAACACATGGAGGAGATACGGGTTGTAAGGCACGACCCATCTATTGTCAAGCTCGTGTCCGCAAACTTTTTCTTTTCGGCCATCTTCACGTCATCTGTAAACTAGATATGAATCCTTACCCTGTACTGTGATGTTGCAGAAAGGTCTAAGGGTAATGGTTCTTGCAGGAATCATGACCCTTTGTGCATGGACAATCGTGATTAAACAGTCCGCAAGGGCCATGCATCATATGTTTGGTAACCATCTTGTACAAGACTGGGTACTTCTTGTTCGGGAGCTCAGCTGAGATGAGGTGATTGTAATGCTCTAGACACGTGATCTTGTACTTCCTATCCATGATTAGCAAAAAAAATATGCATGCGGCAGACCCCTCTTCTGGAACTCCACAACATAAACATGTGCCTAGACCTTTCCAAGGATATCCTTTTTAAGTAATCTATTCTTCAGCTCTTGTAGTTTTACTCTAAAGACCTGAACAACGAGATTTGGATGATCCAGTGGCATCTGGCCAGGGTAGAGTTCGCGCTTGATCTCATCCTAATTCGGGTTACATGTCATAGTGAGGAAGATGTCCAGTTTACTAAACCTTCGTACCAGAGCCGGGTGTCCATGTACCGATGCCTCATGTCACGTGGGCCTCCAATAAATGATGAAGGCATCACTGACCCCTTTCCAACAGCTTGTACTCTACCTTCACCAGCATGTAGGCTATCAACCAATCTTTGGTAGAGGTCAGCACTAATATCATCTTGATGGTTGCGTATATAATCTAATCGAGAACTCTCGATCTTGATGTACGTCTCAACTGCAAACTGCTAGAACAGACGCTTGCCGTACAGTATGGGGTTAAATATTCCTGGATGCATCTGAAACTTATAGCAGTAGTAGTCACACATAGACACGCAGTCTACTAGGGGAGTCTACAAATAATACCCATGAATTAGAGTTGTTTGTAGAATAACCACTGAGATACATGTATGCAAAGTATTTAAGTAAGAAGAATAACAAGCATGTTTCTTCTTCTGTCCCACTATGAGCCTTCTGTAGGGCACGGTACTTGATAACTTCTTCCATACTAACTCCTTTCTTCGAAATATCCATGTGCCACCTAAGCTCACCCTTAGGGAAGAATAGAGGGTATGAAAGAGCATTGTAACATCCATGATATGAGCAGATGTCGTGTCTGCTTCTATCTTTCCCATGCAGGACAACACTATTCTAGAACTGACCAAGGAGTTCACTTTCCTCGATCCAAACGGCAGCCACCTCTGAAGTTGACGGCACATTGTCTGTTCTTTGGTCCATCCTCTAGTCAAGGTTTAGTGTGACAAGATAGTCCTCGAGATGGTCAGCCTGGCCAAAACTCCTAAGATGTTGAGTATGGGTTATCACGAAGGATGGCCACGAGCCTCTCAATGACTTCTGTCTTTTTGGCACTTCTCTTCACGACATTGTCGATAGCGGTGCTCAAGGTTTGGATCATCGTCATAGAAGTAAAGCTCAAGATGTCTTGGCTCCTTACCATCTTCTCTGCCAAATGGCCTTATAATGTGATAGATCTTGCCATGTACACGAAAAGTGTATATGCCACTGTTTTTCATGCTTGCAGTAGCGCTATCGAGGAGACAATATAGAGAAGTGAAAGAGAAATGGCCATTAAAAAACTAATGATGTTACGAAAGTGCCTAGCATTGCATCATTACTTGACCAAAGCCTCATAAGCTCATCAGGTACATTCTGTTCATTGAGCTCCACCTTTCCGCTATGACAACAAAAACCCAAGTGGTTCATGCTCAAACCTTTTCGCATCGCAATGCTCGCAATTTGCGACAGGTTTTAGCATATGGGTATATGTAGGCATGTTACTATACACCTCATTGCATTGGTCAGGTACATCAAGGACACAAGCCATGTCTTTCTCAAGGTCATTGTCTTGGACATCGTCATCATCTTCCTCATCTGAAATAACATTAAAGCCGCAATAGTTTAGATAAAGCAATAGAAGATTTAATTTCTATTCTGTCTTTTGCACAAATACCTTGCCTAGCAAACAGGTAACCCTCATCATCTTCCTCGTCCTCTTCAAATATATCTCCCTCATCATCATATATGGCTATCAAAGATAAGTGAGTTAGTAGAACTACGGGTAAAAATAAACAAAAGAGTTCAAATAGTTTATAGAATCTTAGAAAATAATGTAAATTACCACTGTCATCAAATAGTGGTGTTGTCGGTGTGTCTGATCTAGGCTGAAGGCTAGGCCCCGTCCTTTCTGATAATCATGTAATGACCATGGTTGAGTTATGTATAATATGCTATATAATTAGGTCACCTAAATGAGATAATGAGGCATCAGTACTTACCGTTGTTGGTCACAGCTGATTAAGGCAAGGCATGTTAACATCCACTTGGTCTTCAGCCATGCATTCGCAATCATCAAACAATGGTGTCATTAGTGTGGCTGATATAGCTTCAATGTTGTTGGGTCGAGACAAATTTATATGGCAGATGTGGCATGCGTCCTTTTTCAGTCAAGGCTGGTTGCTTATATTGTTGAAAGTTTAAATTGAATATTTAGATGGCATCACAATATAAAATAAAATTCCATGTATCTATAACTCATCCACAAGTCACGATACATATTTAGTCGAGAGGAAAAGTACTACAAAGAGCTGATAACTGAACTTTGCCTTGCCTGTGGGGCCCTGGCGGTGTAAATGATTTTCTCGAGGTGGGCAGCAACGAACTGGTTACTGGATCTGCAGGTTGGTGAAATCTGAAGGCAATGGATAGTTGGATACTACTCTGAAGGCACATGACAAATACTACTTGATCTATTAATATAAGGTCCGCAGACTACTAAATCCTATTTTGCAAAATGCAAACAATTTTGACCATTTTAGGATTTAGGGTTCTACCTTTAGGCAAGTTTGCATCAATCAAAATTCAGAACCATAAGATGCAACACGAAAATTCAGAGACGCGACTAAAATCTGAACGAATTCAAACACCAATAGCTTTCTCCAAACCTAGAGAAAAATCAGTAGGTAATACGTTTTTGGTGGGTGCTCTTATCATTTGGAAGGGATAGCTACTTGCAGCAGGTGAATTCACATGACGTTCAAAGCTAATTTCTTTTTTGTTTCCTGATATAGAAGATATATATGCAGAAATGACAGAGCCCGGCTAATTTCGTTTTTCTTTTACTTGCATTGCTGTCATTCCTCATAAACTATTTTTTTTAAACCGGGGAGCCTTTTCTCCTCATTCCCGTGCACTGTGCACGGAAATACCGCGGTCTCTAGGTTTCAAACCTGGGATGGCCGGCATGGGCCTTTGGCCTCACATACTGGCCACCACAGCCTGCCGCTCGGCTACTTCCTCATAAACTAATTGAACTATTTTTTTCAAAGGAACCTAATGTCTGTCTTTGCCTAAAACACAAGCATAGGACACATGTTGGTATATTGTCAAACAGGAGGTGAGCAAGCAAGTTACCTGAACAAGCGATAGATCGCGATTGCTACTGCAGGGAAGATGGTGGTGCTGTTCAGCAGGGAGTCAAGCACATGGTGACCACTAACACAATTTTAGTAAGAGATGGTGAATTTTAAAAATCAAATCATATTATTCTTTAAGGAAGGTGAAGACTTATTGCAGCTTCCCTAACTCAGAAATTGGTTACTTAAACAAGGGATGAACCTGAGAGCGTGATGTGTTGATGGGTGACGACACCAATCACATGACGTTTTGTAGGTCCACGAATGGCCGTTGATGAGTTGATGTGAATGGTGATGGCAAAGGTAAAAAATGTCACAGCCTGAAAAAAGTCACAACATGGATTTACAAAAAAAAGCTTATTATTTTAGAAAAAAAACCTAAAATAAGGTTACATCGCTACTTAACCTCCATTTAGCTAGACAAGCAGGCAACAAAGATCAGATCAAAGTTTAAGAAAATACAGTGTTCAGGAGATATACAACACAAATAGTAATTTAATTTTGAAATACAACACTGTAATGCAGTGTTCAGGATTGAGGATGCAGTGGAGCATATATTATTCCGTGTGTGCCTGTTGCCAAATTTCACTCAATGAAGCATATATCAAAACTGCATCTGAATCTCAAACAATTGAGGATGTAGTGGAAACAATGCAGTTATGCTGACAACACCATCTGGTAACAAAATAGCTCTCTAATAAAGTAAGCTCTGGAAACCTGTGGATATCATTTTAGGCAAAATGAATGATCTAGGCTGGTTGTCAGAGTAGAACAGAATGCTCCAATTTAGCACTTCCTACTTCTATCAACCACTTTTTGACATAAAATATGTGTTTTGAGCCTCTATAAAAACTGAAGATGAGAAAACATAGCATTTATCAACTAGCATGTTTTCCATTAATGAATAGTAGCTAGAAATAATAATTTCTCCAACTGACTGCATGAGCAGATGGACGGGTAACAAGGACTGTGAAATATAGTGGTGGTTAAATATTTCATATAGCAAACTGTTTGACGAGTACCAAAAATAAAAACATCTTCTAAGATGGTATATATCAAAACAGTAGCAGTTCAATGTTTTTTCTATAGATAAATCTGATTTCAAGTACACAAGCAGTTCCTAAGCACCTGAACCTCATCAAACTTATCTGCTACTACGTAGTGGCTTCAGAAACAGTTAAGCACAGGTTGCTGCTTCAGAAAATGAACTCCCAAGCAGGGTTGAAGGTTGATGGCCAATGCAATATGGTACTCAAAGCGATTGAGTATTCTAAAAATCTTTACTACTGTTGAAAGTTGAAACCAGGAGGGTTATAGCATGTCAATATCAGACTCCTAAGCAGGGTTGTAGCATACCAATACCAGACTCCTAAGCATTATTTTGTTGGCAACGTATCTGGTGCAAACTAACCTCTATGTGCAATCGTGCAAACTTCTAATATGGGCCGTATGATGTTGATCCAAGAGGGCGTAGAGGGAGTGGGAAGGGAGATTTGCAAAAGTGTGATTAGGAGCGGGCGGTTAAGCGCAAAATCACCCAATCCTCATGCGCCCTTTGGATCAACATTACGTGGCCCAGATTAAAAGTTTGCACGGTTGCACGGAAAGGTTAGTTTGCACCAGATACGTTACCTATTTTGTTTTACTAAGAGAACTGATCCAGATTAAGAAAACAAGCAACTAACTCTGACAGCACAAAGGCGGTAACCTGCTCCTCTGACCCTATACATAATAACTAAAAAATATACTGGCTCAGGGAGTAAAGAAAATTAAGCTCTTGAACAGGTTGTAATATCACAATTTGGCAACTTAGCAAATAAATCGGCCAATATAAAAAACCTTGCGATAATCAGGGTGCAGATTTATTACCAAAAAAAGCACCAAAGTACTGAGTTCTCAGTTTCAGGTTGACAAAATCTGGAAACTAAATATGAGAAAAAAAGAACTTTGCAGATAATTCTTAAATCGAAGCTGATAACTGAACTTTGCCTTACCTGTGGGCCCTGGCAGTGTAGATGACTTTCTGGAGGTGGGCAGCAGCTAACTGGTTACTGGATCTGCAGGTAAACAAAGCAAATTTGAAACCTTCCGGTGAAATCTGACGGCAATGGATAGTTGGATACTAATCTGAAGGCAATGGATCTGGAGGTAAAGAAAGCAAATTTTATAATTGTTTGCCCCAGTCAAGCATTAGTGGAGCACGTGGTCCTAAATATATAATGAATTGAGATCCTTTTCCTCCTTTATATTTCGTTTTGTTTGTGTCTCTGCATAACAATTGCCGGACAGTAAGCAATGAATGGAGGCATTGATTGAACAGATAGATTTTGTAAAAGAAAAAAAGCATAACAAAATCAAAAATTTATATGGCAAAGGTGCTACTGCATCCTTTTTGTGACCTATGGATTGTTCTCTAGAAATTGTGTAACATGGATTGAAACTTCAGCTAGCATTAATATTGTTGAAAGTTTAAACTGGATATTTAGATGGCATCACAATATAATATAAAATAAAATTCCATGTATTTATAACTGATCCATAAGTCACCATGCATATTTAGTCGAGAGGAAAAGAACTACTGCAAAGAGCATGCCACATGTTATGTTGTAAGGACCAGTATGCACACTCTATACATAGAATATATGAAACATTTTTGTGAGAAATAACATCACTTGAACAAAAGGCCATATCATTTCACCATTACCTAAAGATCTCACTTTCACCTTGAACTACTATGAACAACGATTCAATAAAATATGGATAAACCTATTGAACTGATCAAACTATTCTGGTGGTTTATTCGATAAGAAAACACACTGGTCAAAATTTCCATGGCATAAATGCAAGGCAATTATAATCAAGTTTGATATTTTTACTGAATTTTTTTCAAAGGTCAAAATACATGTCACCAGCAATTGCTACTAATACTATGAGCATACTAATTAGGATGAATAACTGCATATACAGAAGAGCCCATATTGATTCTTACGATTCACTAAATGCACGTTGTAATTGCTCACAACCTATATTGATGCAGAGCAGGATGGTATGCCTATTTCATTAGCAGAGAAATTCTAAAACTGTAAGAAGCCACGCAATATAATCGTGTAAAGCTCTATGGATAGGAAATCATGCTCCTGCTGCCCTGGACATCACATGCATGAACTAAAGAAATACCAAAGTAAAACAAAAAAACAAATTTGGTAGCATCAATGGAAGCTTCGGCCAGGACAGTTTACTCTCCTGTGGAAACAAAGATACAAAACTGTTCTATAATCCACATGAACATGCTACCTTCCATCTAGAAACTGGTCATGCAAACTGCTCTCTGTGCAAGATTCTAGAAGGCAATTTGCTACACCAGTCTGCAGTGAGTTTTCTTCATAGCATATAATCTGTAGACAAATATATCAATAGGAAAATATTTTATAAAGCATTTCAAACATCTGGATAATGATAACATTCTGATTTTTATCTTAGCTTAGACCTAAATAAAAGGACAAATTGAGGGGTAGCTCTACATGTAACTCTGAAGCCTGAACATAGAAACACATACCATTGGTCAACAGCTAAAAAAAATGCAAAGTTGTCCTCTGAAGCCTGAACATAGCAATTTTTTCGTATGGGCAGTGCAGGCCAGCACTACGACGACATAGATCGAGTAGCGCAGTGTTTGAGTGCATCGTTTCATTGCCTAAAATTTCGGCACTTCTGAATGTCAACTACCTTAAAACTCTGAACCTCTGAATGTTGTACTATCTAGTACTATCTAGAGTGAGGTCTTGAACAGGGAGGTTACCTAGGCAACTGCGTGACCTGACGAGAACTTGCTAACAGGAAGAGAATGGAGGGGAGAACTAGAGGGGAGCTACTCACCAGACGCTGGGGCCGCGGCGGTCCGGGACGTCCGTCTCTGGGGATGGGGCGGTCGAGCTGGGAGCCTGGGAGCGGGGTTGTGGGGCAGCCCGGGCTGGGGCAAGGGAGCCGCCCTTGATCCGCCGGCTAGGACCTCGCTTCTCCCTCGGCAGCAGGTTGCGACGGCCTCTCGCCGGCGGCCGTGAAGAGGAGTGCGCCGGGCGAGGATGAGATTCTCGTTGTCTCTCCATCGGCGGCAGCAGGCGCGGTCCTTCTCCTTCTCAGCTTGGCAGCAGCGGCGGCGAAAGCGTGTGCGATGGGCAACGGTGAGCGCGGCACATGTTGGGATTGTGACTTGCGAGTGGAGAATGACCCTTCCTTTTTATGGGTCACTGATTGCGGGAGGGGAGCCGGGAGACACGGACTGAGAGATCGCAGATTTTGGCAAGGGAGATATCGCACTGATTGGGGAGGGAAACCGGGAGGCGCGGGACGAGGAGATCGTGGCGGTTGCAGGGAGACACTGAGAAGGGGGTGATTCGATCGAACGCAGGACAGGTTAGCGAGCGAGTGATTGATCGCACGCCTGTGAATGATTGGGTTACAATTTTTTTAGCTGTAGAGAGGGAAGACAGAGAAAAGATAGAGATAGAGAAATAGATAAATTTATCGCTCTCTTATTAGGGATGAAAATGGATCGGATACGGACGGATATCACTGATATCATATTTATTTTCATATTTATGTCCGGATTCGAATTCGAATACGGATAGTATAAAAAATACCGGATATGATACGATTAGATATCGACATCATAAATATGTGATTTAAATATTCGGATACGAATACGGTATCGGATGTTAAATATCCGGACTCGGATACGGACGGATTATAACCCTTCTAAACGGATTCGGTCTCGAATACGGTCGAAAAATATTCATATTGTTTTCATCCCTATCTCTTATGCTCCATCCAATGGAAATGACTTGTATGTACTCGAAGAGTCCAGTTTGTTTAAGAGAAGATACTTCAAACTTTATTCGATATAAATATCATTTCGAGAACTTTAGGGCCTGCTTGATTGATATCCAAAATTTGTCATGCCAAAGATTTGACATACCAAAAGTTAAACAAAAAATTACCATAAATTTGGCAAGTCAAATATAAGAGTTTAACAAGTTTTGATAATAAACTAAATACTAGCCAAAATCATGGCTTCTCAAATCACTGGGATGACAATTTTTTGGAAACAAACCAATCAGACCCTCAGCAACCATAGTAAACGACACCGGAATTTGGCGGGATCAGCTAAGAGGCAAGAGCCCATGACATCTTTGCACGATGGACGTCAGGTTGGGCAACAATTTTTTATTTAATTTAGACAAAAAAAATAGCCCTGATTTCTTGCCAGAACATGTTTTTATTTAATTTAGACAAAAGAAAAAGGTAGCCCCGATTTCTTTTCCAGATATATATCTGTTTTGTTCGTCCAGTTGTGCAGCTCTTTTCTCCGTCGTGTCTCACCACCTCCGCCAGCTATTCTGTGTTCATGTCTTCCACTAGTGCTACCGTTTATCCATAGCTTTCGGACTCAAATTACTGCTAGTACTAGATATAAACAAAACCAATTATGATCTCACTGCTCCCTCTGTCCAGAATGGTAAACGTTTCCTAGAAAATGTTTTAGGGACTACTCCCTTCATTCCGAATTATAACTCGTTTTGAATTTTTCGGTATATCAATTTTACTAAGTATTTAGATATAACATATGTCAAAATATGTTGCAAAATCTATGTACCAAAAAAAGTCAAAATGACTTACAATTTGAAACAGAGGGAGTATATAAGGGATACCAATATTCAACATAAAAGACTTTAGTACCCTCGTTCTCACTTCTCAAGAAGTTAAATGTTTTTAATTTTAAACAAATATATAAATTATTTAATATATTTTATAAAAAAAATTTGAGATACAAATGTTACTAATATTTTCAATAAACATAATTAAACTTAAGAAAGTTTGATCAGCACAAACTCCGTAGAAACAGAAAAATATGCATTGGAAAGAACAAAAATGTGTATTTATTTGGAAGTAAAAACGACAACTATTTTAAGACAAAGTTTAAATATTATAAGATTAAGTATTTTGGGATGACGAGAGTACTCAAAAGAAGCTCAGTGATGACGAGCCATAAATAGCTGAAGTGGAGGGCACAGGATACATGGTTAAAGTCAAGTAAAAAATGACGGGCACTTAACATCACTTTTTACTAATTATAGTGACTAGTATATTGCCCGTACTGACACTATGACGATATTATAGCAACTAAAGTGACAACTTTTACATGAGAAATTATACTTCATGGATGATGAAAACATGTGGACACCATTCCATATTTCCCAAACTCACCTTGGCCATATTGGCCAGCAGAGAGCAGTAACACCTTGCAGTCCCCTGTCTTACCGCTGGACCATGCCGCGAAATCAGGAGACCATGCGTGGGAAGCCCAGAAATTAATTGAGGGCATATCTAACCTGATAGCATTTCACATAAACAAAGTAATGAAATAAGCTCTACCATTAGCTTAGAGTGTACAAAGCTTTGTTTTGATTGTTCCATTATACTGTAGATCACAACCCGATCGAAAGCAAAACCACATCTGAGCGCGGACAAATCAACCCAAAACATTAGCTACCCCAACCATCTCTATAGGGTTCTTTTCCAGGTTGGAGTACTTGATCATCATCTCTTGGTCATCTCTATCACCATGGATGCCATCTTACTCCATCACTTGTACTTGGATCATCCTATCTTATCCATACATTTAGACAAAGGATTAGTCCAATAGGTTTCATCAATTATCCAAAACCAAACTAGGCTTTCAATGGGCCTGAGCTAGTGCTCGGATGACGAACCTATATCCTGAGCCATGGGCAAGCTACCAGGCAGGTACGGAGATTCCACACTGTCTGCCCGTTCAACAGACGTGAGGCTCTGTTGGCCACTCCTTTGATAGGTTCACACAACCAGCGTGACATAACAGGGCAAGCGGCTTCGCCAACTCTAGGGTAGCGGGCTCCAGAGCCCACTCATCAGCCCCTCTAAGCAGGGGCTTCTTGCCAGCGAAGGAAGCCCCGAGAAGGTTCACCGCGGGGAGGTAGCACCTTAGCTGACAGCTCCTTACGCTCAAGAGCCTAGCGGTGGCAGCGGCATCAGAGGGCAGTTGGAGCTCCATTGACTCCTCCCTATGTGACAAGGCGATGTTCATCCACACTGCGGCAAGGTACTCGTGCACCCCGGTGCACATAGACCAGAGACTAGAACCCAAACCGACTTGTACCTGACCCCTCCTCACGATGTAAGGGGAGGGTTGACTCTTGTAGAAGGGGGGACGAATCATACTGATTCAGATGATTCGCAAGCAAACCAAAGAGAACCTCAGCTAGAGAATTGAAGGTCGGTTTCTTACTCGCTAATGAAGAATGCCAACGAACCTGTAAGATAGCACCGAGTGATCCCCTACCAATTCCCTCAATCTCCATTGTTGTAATCCCTGATTTAGGCATTCCCTAACATGAACACTACACTGCTAGATGTAGGGCTTAGAAGCCCGAACCGGGATAGGTCGTCGTGTCTCTCTGTGTTTTTTTATGTCCGAGGCTACCGGAGACCCACACATTGACTTTGACAAACAACCACGATGCTCACCACGATTACAAAACCACAACACAAGCGCATCCCTCTTAAATTTGCTCTAGCTTCACCTTTTCCTATTCCACGTGAGGAGCGAGCACTAGCAGCATTGATGCAACTAATAGGAATGAGAACTAGGATATAAAGCACTTTAGAAAGTGTATAATTTATTTCACTTCAAGTAGATATATTAGGACACTCCCAATCAAGAAATTAGGATGGTTTCTATGTTCATTAACTAGGGTGTAAACTAATTAAAATGATGGTGTGATATTGAAATTAAAAAATAAAAAATTGTTTTTAAGATAAAGAAACCTATATCTACACAGGAACCAAATATAATGAAATGTAATATGTATATAATAGAGAGAGAAGACACATGATTCAACATTTTTTTTGGAAAAAAACTATGTATCGTAATATGGTTTGTGACTGGACAAAAATAAATTTTGAAAAAAAGACTAGCTGTGGTTGATACTGCATCAACAAGAAAACTACAAATTTGAAAAAAAAAAATGGAACCACGGCAACAGCATCTACCATTATTGAAGCTTTACAGGGAACACTTCTAAATAATGCCAACACGATACCAACCCAACTTGTACGGCAACTGAGGTACCATTATCAACATAACATTTACAGTACCCAACTGAGTTTGCAGTACACGACCGACTGGCCAAATTGACCAAACGAATCAGACCCCCATCAACTCCAACAATTGCCGAAATAACATTTAGATGGCCTTGGCCTTTTTCTACAAAAAGGGAAGAAACAAAAGTAACAATTAGGTGGCCTCGCGAGGGTTCATCCACAAACATGATATCTTCCTGGCTCCAAAAGGCCAGTTATTCGCAGTTGGAATTTTTTGAACTTCTAACAGGGTCCATTTAAGACACCAAAACATCAGTAGGACAATAATCAAACTGAATATGTTAATTGCAATGTAATGACATCCTTCTCTATGTGCCTTGTCCTCAATTCCTTCTCAAGTCACCTATATAGGGCTGTCTGACTCATTTTTCTTGCCTCTATGTTGTCTGCAAATGAAAAAATCATGCACTTTGGCCTTCTGGTTCTAGTACAGAACAACTAGGATCTGCAATGTTTATATACAAGAAAATTCCTTAGCATCTCTGAAAGTGGCATCAATTATTTAATTTGGATGGAACAGCAATTCATCAGGTTTACCTTTTCGGGGTTTGAATAGGACCACCTGATTCTTCGTCACATCTCCACTACCAGCATAAGTGTTTCCCTGGAGTAAGCACAAACCACGTGAAGCATTAGTGAAAGAGGCTATGGATTGGACTTCAAATGATGATCAGTTTGGCATTACTATTGCTACATAGATGTTGATATGCTCTTTGGTCACAAAAGAGCGATTTGGACATCAACATGGTCTACAAATGCAACTTTGATCACTAAACTCTAAAATCTTGGTAAGGTACATATAAAACCCAGCAAGGTTATAACATAATCAATCTACGATTTGAAACAAATTATAGGCATATTGTTTCACATGTTCAACGCAAACAATCATCAAGATATCAATAATCAAAGTTTTTAAATATTCAATGAGATGACAAACATGACAGTAAGCAAAGCAACACTGGGCATTGCTATAAGTGAGGCATTGTCTGGCAAACCAAGAATACAGGATGCTGTAGGTGGTTCGATTATTCTATTATTATCATTGGTGTGGTTATTAAATTATTCAACTTGTTCTACTCAATAGGATTGTCTAGTCTATCACCCTTAAGAACTCTAATAGACCAACTGGTCATACTACTAAACTATACCCAGTCACTTTTCCCTCGAAATCTGCACATCAAATGGTAGTGTTTTTCAATTTGTGAACAAATGCTATAACAGCATAGCACAGTAGTTTTCCACTTTTTCCCTTTTTTAATCTGCTATATGAAAGAGGGTAACAGCACATCATGGTTACTCGGTCACAACTCAAAACACCATATAAGTTGCACCTTTCTGACCCAAACCAGAATAAGTGATGTTCATAACTAGATCATATTAAGTCTGCATATGTGTTCTAAAATGTGTACATGCTCTGATGCTCATCCGGAAGCCAACAGATTTATCTAAGGATAGAAGCTACATGATGTTGCCCCCATAACAATTCTGATCCAAGTGATCTCTTTCCATACCCTCAGCACTAACCACTGCATTGTGTAAGAAGATATATTCTTAGCACATAGCAAGACTACTATGGTATACATGGTGTGGCTGTTGTGCATGCTTTTATGTATGTGTGAACCCTCAAAACAGTTGATCACTGCATGCCAACACAGACACCAGAGTGGCAATACCAAAAAAGAAAAAGAAAAAGATTTCACCAAATTGAATTCAGCATTCTCACTGCCTGAATCCTCCCATGCAGTACTTTTTAATACAGGAAATTAATCAGGCATGCCTCAATTCAAAGGAGGAAAGATAAGAAAAACAAATTTGTGAAGCCTAACAAAACATAAAATGTGCGGTAATTTCTTTTATAGAGTGGGACTTGTTTATGTTCCAGCATTACAAAAATTGAATGCCTCTTAAGAGTTCACGCTTTTCTTTACCAAATTGCTAATAATAAACTGTTTGCCAGGGATAATCTTACTAAAACAACAACAACAACAACAACATAGCCTTTTGTCCCAAGCAAGTTGGGGTAGGCTAGAGATGAAACCCAAAAGAGACGAGAAACAGGGAGACACATAAAGGGACATAAAGGGCACAAGACAAAAGATGTCACGGTTCAGGCACGTTGATTGCTAATCTCCAAGCGCTCCTGTCCATAGCTAAATCCTTGGGGATATTCCACTCCTTAAGATCTCTCTTAACGGACTCGTCCCAAGTTAATTTAGGTCGACCTCTACCGCTCTTTACATTATCGGCCCGCTTTAGAACTCCACTACGCACCGGCGCCTCAGGAGGCCTCCGTTGGACATGTCCAAACCATCTCAACCGATGTTGAATCAATTTGTTCTCAATTGGTGCCACCCCAACCCTATCCCGAATATCGTCGTTCCGTACTCTATCCCTCCTTGTGTGCCCACAACACCAACGCAACATACGCATCTCCGCTACACTCAATTGCTGGACATGTCGCCTTTTTGTAGGCCAACACTCAGCACCATATAACATCGCCGGACGAATCGCCGTCCTATAGAACTTACCTTTCAGCTTCTGAGGCACCCTTTTGTCACAGAGAACGCCAGAAGCTTGACGCCATTTCAACCAGCCGGCTGAAATTCTATGCCTAACATCTTCATCAATGTCTCCATCCTTTTGTAGCATCGACCCTAAATACCGAAAAGTATCCTTCTTGACCACCACTTGCCCATCGAGGCTAACAAAGTGCTGCAATAATCTTACTAAAACAAGGGAAGTATATCAGATATCACCTGATTGTTTTGTGCAGAGGATGAGAACATTCATTATCTTGTTTATGGCTGTATTGTAGTTTCTAATGTCCGGTAGTTTATTGCTGAAATGTTTAGGGACTGACTTTGAATTCACAGCCAGGTAGTGCACTAGTGATTATATAATGTTCTGCCCCACAGAGTGTATTATGTAATTCCATATTGTGTTGTGCTTTCAGGGGGGGCATGTTTGGACAGAGATAAGAGAGATCTAGAGTTGAATGCTCAGGTTGCTGTTGAACAGGCAAAAATTCTGGGGCAGAAACAAAGTGCTGCAATGGTCTCCATACCAATCGAACGAGGAACTCCAATTATTCAAAAAGAAAAGAGATAAACAGAACATATGATCTTAACCTTTTTTAGAGAATCTCCAATAGTTCCCAAAAAATGAATTGCTAAATCAATGAGTTTTTCCAAGTCGCTAAAAGAAGTAGGGAGAATATTTGTTGGCTTTCTCTAACAATTTACAGTATCTCGCTCCTAAAAGCTAGAAGGTAGTTTTGCATTGGGAACCCCGAACTATTTCCAAACCACCCCAGCTACTTTTATACTTTCTTTCTCTCTTGCACATTTGCATCGGGAACCCTGTTGTTTCTCCTTATTATCCCCCACGTTGTTCTTCCTCCACCTCCATATTGGGAGGAAACTCTTCTCGTTCCTAGGTGCCACAGCTACCCCAGCAGCCTCCCAGCCGGCCGCAGCCACCGCCAACCAGCCACAGCCAGGCAAGGCCAGGACAGCGGCGGCAATAGCTTGGCAGGTGGTCGCTGCGGCAGGCCAGTAGTGGCTAGGGGCAGCCAGAGGCCTCCAGGCATGGCTAGGGCATGTCAGGAAGAGCTAGGGGGTGGCGGCAACCAGATAGGGGCGGGGGCAGCTTCTATTTGGCGCTAGAAGGAAGAAGTCTGGGAGAAGTCGCGCCACGCCAATCCAAGTCGTGAAAGCACATGTATTTTTCCACGCTTCTGGATCAGTTTCCCAAGTGCGGAAAGGTCAAGAGTTGGGATAAGGAGTTGCTGGAGAGAGCTTTTTTTCAATCGTGCCAAAAAAACCAAGATTGGGGGTTTCGGAAACTCTTGGGGATGCTCTTACTAATAAAGACAGCCCTAGAGCATAGATGCATCATTCCATCTTTTGCGAACAAGACAAGGGAAATACAATGTCATTATTATTCAAAAAACCAAAAAAATACCTAAAAAAATCTATGATCTTAACCTTTCTTAGTGATGAAGACACCCCTAGCTGGCTGCACCCATTCATCGTTTGCTGAATAAGATAGGATGTATATAAGGGACCATTGACCATAGCATGTGTTTGGTTTGGAGACGAGGTGGGATGAGATTGCCCCATCCCTGATTTTTGGGACGGGACTGTCCCCGTTCCGTGTTTGGTTGAGAGGATAGATTCATCCCAATTTATTGTTTGGTTGGAGGGATTTAGAGGGATGGGATGACTTTTTTTTTACATCGTTAGCAAAAGTTATTAACGGGCCTCACGTATCCTCTGTGGGCCTGCATGTCATCCTCTATTTCTCTCTTTTCTTTTCTTTTCTTTTGGTCTTATCTTCTGCTCACGGGATGGCGGCCGAGCACAAATCACTGCACGGAGCACAAATTGCAAAACGTGCTGCTCGTAGTCCGCGCCGATCGTCCGCAGTGCCAATCACCCTAGCGCTGTTGCCCTCTATGTTGGTTGCCGCTGCGTCTCCCGTCCCCTATGCCTCCTGCGTCGCTGCTCGTCTTCACGTGCCACTCACCCCAGTGCTGCCCGCGCTCAGAGAGGGGCCATGGCGCCGCTCATCCAGTGCAGACCGCTCAGAGGGAATGAGCCATGGCACCTCACGCCACGCCACCCTCTCAGAGGGGAGGAGCCATGGCACCACAAGCTCGGCCAGGGATGGAGCCATGGCACTCTTGAGCTCAACCATGCATCCACATCTCATGCTACCCTCACCATCGAGCAACCCTTGCCACCTCACCGGAGAGGTCCAGTTCCCTGCGCCAAGCTCCAACCTCTGCGTCCACCACCCGAGGGATCGAAACGGAGCAGATGATGTGAATAGGGGACGGCCCGTCCCCTCAATTCTAAGGGACGGAGCTGACCCCGAATCTAGGGGAATATTCCCTCTAGGGTAGGGACTGTCCTGTCCCCTATCGTCCCTGAACCAAACACCACCAAAAACAGGCTCGCCACAACCCATCCCCCATTGTCCCCCTCAGCCAAACACACGCTTAGTTCCAACTCAGTAACTACAACATATAGATGATTCTATTTCTTCATGAATTTAAGCATACCCATACTGAGAATAACTTGCTACCAACTGGAAATACATTGATGTTACTTCTCAGGTTCAAAGCACAAACAAAGGAGTTGGGCCAAGTACCACCTAACAATGAGCAGTCAGCATGGTTCAAGATGCTTAAAAAAAATGAGTGTATTATATACAGATGTAACCATTATTAAGTATACCTTTGAATGCAATACATGGATCCTCATTTGTAGCTATGTAGAAAGATCTACACGTATTTTGGTGTATGTTCAGGCTCAACAAATTTCAGACAGGGCAAAGTAAGCCAAACAAAGCCCAACTAGGAGGGATGTCCAGTCACCAAAAAAAAAAAGACTAGGAGGGATGTTCTAAGTGAAAATAGCATTTGCTCCTCCTTTCCTCAAAACCCAACAAAAAATGGAACTAAAAAAATAGAGAAGCCAAGTGCTCTCATTCTTGGGGCTGTGCCATAGTTGCCCCCTTGAGAATTAGAATTCTTCTTTACCACTTGTGTTCTTGTGAATCTTTGTGATTGCATCAGCTTGTCGAGCTTGCTTGGTTCAGTTAGACATCGATCAATTGTGTGCTTGGGCAAAATCATTTCTCACAGGTAGGGGTGAGAACGGTACGGATATTTTCCGACTATATTCGAGATCGAATCCGTTTAGAGGGGTTCTGTATCTGAGCCTAGATATTCAACATTTGATACCGTATCCGTATCCGAATACTCAAATCACATATTTATGATGTCGATATCCAATAGGATCCTATTCGGCATGATTGACACTATCCGTATTCGAATATGAATCCAGATAGAAATATGAAAACAAATGTAATATCAGTCATATCCGTTCGTATTCGATCCGTTTTCATCCCTATCACAGGTGCCTATCTAGAACGTCATCAGTTCATCAGGCTATACACCTCAAGTTACCGCCACAATACTACTATGGCAAGAAGATCAGGAAAAGCCCCACATCACTTTCCTTTGTCACCACAAGAGGCAGGTAAAGCAGAGCAAAGTCGTTAATATTACAGCGAATTGGCATGAAGATTACTCACTGATGTGATTGCTTCTTTCTCCTTCTGCTTCTCCTTCTCTTTGTCTCTCTGCAGCTTGGAGACAAGGCCAGCCCTCCTCTTGCCCTTGGCAATGGCATCCTCCAGTTCAGATACCGTGGAAGGCTTCTTGTCACGGACCTTCCAGGCATCTCCCCGGCGGATGAGCAGCTTGGCGGCCTTCCAGCCATCGATGCTGGTGTCTATGACGGTGACATCGGTCCGGCTGCACCTCTCCCTATCGGCATCCGCGGCGCGCTCCGCCCGGCGGCGCTTCTTGGCCATGGCGATCTTGTCCTTCTTGTCCTTGTGCGGACGCTGTGCAGGAAGGGCAGGGATCGGCTGGTCCTCGTCAGTTCTCGGGCGGGGCCGGGACTGCTTGCGGAAGGCTTTGGGGGGCGGGGTGCCCGGCGGGGCGGAGGATGGGACCGCGAAGACGTCGGAGATCACAGCAGCGAGCTGAAGCTGTTGTTGTGGCGGCGGCTGCGGGGAATTGCTAGAGCTAGGGTTTGGTCGCAAAGGGTTGCGGGGCGGGCGCTGCGCCGGCGGCGGCTGCTGCTTGGGCTTAGCAGCGGCCTTCGTAGGCGGCTCCCTGACAACAACGACGAGGTCGTTGTGGTGATTGGATGAAGAAGGCGGCAAGGGCAGGGGAGGGGGAGTTTGGGCCTGTCGGCCCCCGTAGAGGAGGTCGTCAATGTTGAGGTGGGAGGGGAAGGAGAGCCCCCCTTTGGCATGCAGCCGATGGAGCCATGACGGCGTGCTGCTGGCGGCGGCGGCGGCGGCACTGAGCACCGTCTGGCAGCACGGCATTGCCTTCCGTCCTCTCCCCTCCGGCTGCGACGGTGGTGGTGGCTGGTGGGGTGGGGACTGGGACTAGGACTGGGACTTGGGGGACGACTCAAGAAGAGAACGAAAAGGAAGGGAAGTGGGGTCCATCGGGATTATTTACTTTTTACTTTAGGATTGCCACTGCATTTTTACCAACGGAGAGGAAAACTGCTACCAATCGGGGTAGATTAAAAGTCACTGGACTCTGCTGTAACCAGAAAATTTGAGGCATTGGTGGTTCATCTGTATGCTGACACGTGTCTCGACCTATTTTGTAAAAAGACCCTCTGATTTCTCAGAATCAACCCGCGGTCCAGAAAACACCTGCTCCATCTCGCAAGCCGCAGCCCTAGCCCGGTTCATTTCATCCTCTCTCTCCTTCCTCTCCTCCCCAGCCGCCGCCGCCACCATCGCGCCTCCACCCCTCCCTGCCCTCTCCTCCCCGCGCAGCCTGCAAAGCATGGAAGTTGCGTGTCCTCACTAACCATGGCGACATCGTAGCGGGTCGCGGGCCGTGGTGGAGCCCTGCTCGACGTCGTCGCTGGAGCGCAGGAAGCCACACGAGCTCGCCATCGTCGATGGAGCGCTTCACGCGTCCGCTCGGGCTCCTATCGAGCGGATCTGGCCAGATCCACGTACTGTCCCCACGGGCCGTGCGCGACGTACGCCGCCGACGAGCCCTAGGCGACGGGGTTCGGTGGGGAGGACTGCGAAAATGGCGACGTGTTCGAGGGGATCTATAAGCAGGCTGCTTCGGCGGCCCCCGCGCGCGGAGAGGTGGCTCCGGCCAGCAATGACGAGCAGTGGACGTTGAGTGGGGACGACGAGGAGAAGGATCCTTTTGCCGCGGCCGTGCTTGGGGAGAGGATCGAGAGGATCCAAAGTGAAGGTGCTGGGCTCGATGACCTCAATGCTGGGAAGGACCCTAAGGATGAGCTGAAGCAGCAGCAGAACAAGGCTAGGGAGAAGGAGCTGATGGAGATACTCAAAGGTGATAATCTACAACTGATTTTGTGTAATATCGTCTTCAATTCATTGCTGCATATAAAGATTCTACAATATATACAAATTATATATATACGACTGACTGCTAACGGGTCCTTTTTGCGTCCGCAATAAACATCCAAGAGAGAAGCTTGCAGCTACTACATTGATTTGCTAAATAATAATTTTAAAAAAAGGCACTAATGTTTGACAATTGGATTCGTCAAACACAGAGAAATATGTAGATACAACACTTTTTTTTCCTTCAGCAATTTTCAGCCATTAAAATTGCCAAACTCAGGGCATTCGGGCCCTTCAAACATTTAGTTGCACTATATCAGTCACATCCGCGTGGATGGCAATGTTCAGAGTGTTCATCTGTCCAAAAACTCATTCATTGTTTATACCTTTTACAGGCCTTGTGGTACTCCCTCAAAACATGGGCTTCAGACAATCATGTCATTTGCTGCAATCCTGACATGAAAGCCTGCACCTTCAACCTGTCACATACAGAAATCATTATTTACAGATGGAAACAAACTACAAGTAAACTGGCAGTTAACAATATTACTCCATAGCAAGGTAAAAGTAGACAAAATGTTTTCAAGACCCTATATATTGCTTGGTACGAACAGAAATAAAAAATATACATGTTTAATCAAAATCCTTGCGCTCAAATGTGTTTGTAAAGTGATCTATGTGTTGGGTGATTCTAGGATGTGTTCATGTAGTGGGTAATACTAGAAAATGGACCCACGTCGAGTGTGTAGCTCCACAACACACAAACAGGAGCGAGACAGACCTTTAGTCGCATTTGCATCTCTTTACGTGCTATAGCTTTGCATTGTCATTCATCCGTTGCAAAAGTTTCAATTGATAGCAAAGTCCCCTTCCTGAATCCAATCAAACGGGAAATATCGACACATGTATACTATCATGGAAGATTCCTATCACAGATGGACGAAAACCTCGAAAAAAAATTGCCGAAGACAACGAATTCACAAAACATGAAAAGACATGGATAGTATTCCCTCACCTTCATCTTGCATTTCAACATCAGTGGATTCAAGCTCCAAGCTCCATATTGTTTGATTGAATGGAGGCAACCAGATCCTCAATTCTCAGAGGAACATGTCTTTGCTGCATACTGGAACAAAACCTGAAGATACAAATGGAAAACATAAGTAGATGTGATGGATAGGAAATTGTGTGGAGTACTGATGCGCTTTGCAAATGTTTGTTAGATATTGTGTAAGAGTGACCTGGATGGAAATGCACAGCTGCTTGAGTGCTTGTGAGCTACGATACATTTCCTTGGTCATCTCGTTTTGATGCCATCCATTTCAATGTAGCTTAAGTTTCACCAATAGAGTTTTCACTTCAGGTGTAGCGTCCATCTTGTAAACTACCCAATATAATAAGGTAGCATCAAAATGGTCAGATAGGTTATTTAATACTTCAGTGCTCATGATGCCTATGCTGTTAGACTTGACTTATCGGCTATCACAGCCCTATCATGACCACGGTAGTTGCCTTTCATTTTTGGTTTAGTTTGGTGCCGGTCTCCCCCCTCGATCTGTGGAGAGCGGCATCACCAACATTGGCTCCAGTAAGCTTGTTGCTCTGTTGTGCGAGATCTATTAAAAACACACATAGATCGATGACGCCTGCATATATAAGCCACGGAGAGGACAGAAACTGAGAAGAACTTTCTATTTGTTTCGTGCAGGGCTGATGGGCGGCTACTGTGACTGGGGCAACGCGCAGGTCGGCGCCAGAGCGCAGAGGCTGGTGTCCGCCTGCCGATCCGAGTCTCACGACCTCGAGCTGCAAATCAAAGGTCCACTGGTCCCTATCCTGCTGGGATTCATTTATCCCTGTTTCGACGTTTTCAGTGTTTCTCCTCGGTTGATGTAGGCGTCTTTCTGGTTTAGATTTGGGAGATTTGAGCCAATCTCACTACTAATTTCAGTAATTTATTTAGGTTGAATTACTTGAATCTTACATGAAAGGAAATTAGCTCTGCAAAGGAAACAAGGTGTCATGTTGGGCAAAGTCTATGAAAGGAGGGCTAAGCGTCGTGGCTAAACCAGACCACGAAGGGGTCCTGGGTGTGGTCGCCACCGTTGGATAGTTTCTAGGCGCAAGTTATCAGTACTTAGAGTTTTAGCAAGTCAGGATTAGTTGAGATTATGTTCCTTTTTATTAGCTATGAGTTGTGAGGCCTAATTGTATAAGAGTCGAACTCATGAATCAATGAAAGGTCAGCCTGGGATTGAGATCTTATATCTCCCTTGGGCGCCCAGCCCTCTACTGTTCACGTCACCCTATTGCCGTTTCCATCTACATCGCGATCCCGGCGCCGATCACGGCGCCTCCCGTGCGCAAGCGAGTCTTCAAGCCTCGCCCTCCCATCCACCATCGCTACAACCTTCGTAGCTTGAGCTCTCGCGATCTAAGCGCTAACAATCTGGTATCAGAGACCATGTCGTCCTCTGGTGTGCTCACCGCCGCTGTTTCCGCCAACCCCATCGCTCCATCGGCGACCGTGCCCACCTCCGGAACACCAGCGCCGCCGCCGCCTGCGCCCACCATCGAAGAAAGTCTGGCTGCCTTAACGACGGCATTCCAGGGCATGCAACGCCAGATGGGCGAAGTCTGCCTTCGTCTGGCCACCGTCGAGAGCAGGCCTGGTCCCTCCGCGGCCCTGGCCTTGCCCTATTCGCAGCCCTTGCTTCTCGGCATGCCAGGGTATGGCGGCCTTCCGGCGAGCGGGCCAGTCATCTCCGAGATATTGCCCATGCCCTCGGCATCGCCGACTACGGCGGGGACGCCGTCATTTGGGGCGACCTCAGCTGCCTTGGGAGTGGCGGCGTCGCAGCCGCCGCTGACCGGCTTGCCAATCTAGTCCATCCCCTTCCCGCACTCCCCGTCGCCATTGCCTTCAATGTCGTCCATCTTGAACGGCCCCATCATGTCTTCGTCGATGATCATGCACCATGATCCACCGCCCCGCTCCCATGTGCATCACCCTCCGGAAGATCACGGCGAAAGCCATGGCGTCCCCAAATTCCACAAGCTCTCTTTTCCAATGTATGATGGTAAGGAGGACCCGCTCGGGTGGCTGAACTACTGCGAGTCTTTCTTCCGTGGGTAGCTTACTCGCGAGGCGGACAAGGTCTGGCTCGCTTCCTTTCACATGACCGGGAGTGCACAACAGTGGTACTACGTGTTGGAGCACGACGCCGGGCGGCCATCGTGGGAGAACTTTCGCCTGCTCTGTCACCAGCGTTTTGGGCCGGCACTGTCAACCAACCACTTGGCCGATCTCGCCTGTCTTCCGTTCGGCGCCTCCGTGGATGCGTACATGGACGTGTTCCAGGCACGGCTGGCACACGCGGGCAATCTAGTGCCGCTGCAACAGGCACAGTTATTCACGGGAGGCTTATCAGAGCACATCCATGTCGACGTCGAGCTCAATGACCCGTAAGACTTGCACCGTGCCATGCGCCTGGCCCATGCTTATGAGCGCCGGAACACTTCAAAGGTCCTCGCCCTTCCGGCTCCGTCCCAACACCCTCCGCGTCGCACCTCCTCGGGGCAGGCTGGCGGGGCATCCTCAGCAACCGCGTCATCTGTGCAGTCGTCGACCCGGCCTTTCAAGTACCTGATGCCGACCGAGATGGCGGAGCGCCATAAACAGGGGTTGTGCTACAATTGCGATGAGCCATATGTCCAAGGCCACAAGTGCGCTCATCTTTTCTTCCTTGAAGCTGCAGATTACATTGTCCAGGAACCACCGGAGTCGGATGATGAGGAACCAGAAGCCGATTCTGCAGCCAACAACCCATCTATTTCTCTAGCAGCCATTGCCGGCGTCCGCACGGAGGATACTATGCAAGTATATGTGCAAATCGGCAACGTCCAGTGCCTGGCGCTGCTAGACTCTGGCTCCACACATAATTTTGTCAGCGGGGCTGTTGGCCGCCGCGCTGGCCTTCGCTTTGAGCCCTGCCCAGGCACTGGTGTCATGGTGGCCAATGGGGATCGCGTCGCATGCCGCGGCCTCATGCGTGACGTCGGCATTCAGATCACGGATGAAGTCTTTTTCGTGGATTGCTACTCCATCCCATTAGATCGGTGGGACATGGTTCTTGGCGTCTCGTTCCTGCGCACTCTCGGACCAATATTGTGGGACTTCGACGACTTGTGCATGGCTTTCACACGTGGCGATCATCACGTGTTCTGGTGGGGCATGGGCTCAACGCGCCATGACGTGCAGTCTACTCGCCTTCACTCGGTTCACGCAGATGAGCAATCCGTCCTCGCCAAGCTACTCGACTCTTTCGCGGATGTCTTTGCTAAACCAACAGGGCTTCCACCTGCGCGCCCTTGTGACCACAGGATTCACCTGCTGCCAAACACAGCGCCGGTGGCCGTCCGGCCATATCGCTACCCGCAGCTCCAGAAAGATGAGCTCGAGAAATAGTGTGCCGCCATGCTCGAACAAGGCATCATCCGCCCAAGCACGACCGTGTTCTTAGCTCCTGTTCTGCTGGTGAAGAAGCAAGATCACTCTTGGCGGTTTTGCGTGGACTACAGGGCTTTGAACGAACGCACGGTGAAAGACAAATTTCCTATTCCTGTGGTCAAAGAACTCCTAGATGAACTTCATGGCGCCCGCTATTTCACCAAGTTGGACCTTCGATCCGGGTATCATCAAGTGCGAGTGCTCCCTGGGGACATCGAGAAGACGGCTTTCCAGACTCATCATGGGCACTTCGAGTTTCTTGTGATGCCATTCGGCCTCACGAACGCCCCGACCATGTTCTAGAGTTTGATGAATTCGGTGATGCAGCCTTTTCTTCGCAAGTTCGTGTTAGTGTTCTTTGATGACATTTTAATCTATAGCAAATCTTGGTCCGAGCACTTGAAGCACCTCAACGTCGTCCTAACTACCCTGCGACAGCATCATCTTCATGCCAAGCGCAGCAAATGCGCTTTCGCTACGACCTCGGTGGCCTATCTTGGTCACATGATCAACGGGTCTGGCGTCGCCATGGATGGTGACAAGGTTGAGGCTGTAGCCACTTGGCCCCAACCACGCTCAGCATGAGGCCTGCGAGGGTTCCTCAGCCTCGCTGGTTATTATCGACGCTTCATCAAAGGGTTCAGGACAATCGTCGCCCCCCTCACCAGCTTGCTCAAGAAGGATGCCTTCTGTTGGTCCCCGGAGGCCCTGGCGGCGTACGACACTTTGAAGCAGGCGCTCTGTGCGGCGCCCATGCTCCAGCTTCCAGATTTCGCTAAGCCTTTCCTATTGGACTGCGACGCGTCCGGGACTGGATTTGGGGTGGTGCTTCATCAAGAGGAGGGGGCAATCGCCTTCTTCAGCCGCCCTTTTGCGCAACGACACTTGAAGCTAGCGGCATATGAGCGCGAGCTCATCGGGCTCATCCAGGCGGTGCGCCATTGGCGGCCGTATCTTTGGGGCCATCGGTTCACAGTTCACATGGACCACTATGCCTTGAAGTTTTTGCTCGACCAAAGGCTCTCCACCATGCCTCAACACCAATGGGTAAGCAAGCTTTTTGGCTTTGATTTTTTAGTAGAGTACCGGCCAGGATGCCTCAATACGGTGGCAGACGTGCTCTCCCGGTGCTTAGAGGATGACCCATCCCTTCACGCGCTTTTGACGCCTATCTTCGACCTCTACAGCGACTTGCACCGCGAGCTGTAGGAGGATGAGCAGCTTCATGCACTGTGTGACTCCATTGTCGAGGAGCGCGGCCATCCGTGGCAAGTGGTGGATGGCCTCATCCTGCATGACCACCGCATCTACTTGCCTATGACGTTTGTGGCCCTACATATGGCGCTCCAGTTGGCGCACATGACGGGACACGAAGGGATGCAACGCACCCTCTAGCGCCTACAAGCGGACTTCTTCGTCGACAACAATCACTGGCTGGTACACGAGTTTGTGCGGTCGTGTGTGACGTGCCAGAGAAACAAGACCGATGCCCTCCAGTCGGCGGGCTTGCTGCAACCGCTGGAGGTACCTTTTCGGGTGTGGGAGGACATCTCTCTTAACTTCATTGAAGGCCTGCACAAGGTTCACGGCAAGACTGTGATACTGATAGTGGTGGATTGTTTTTCAAAGTACACCCACTTCATCGCCTTGAGTCACCCCTACACCGCCATCTCGGTTGCCCGTGCATTCTTCGAGGCTATTGTGCGCCTTCATGGATTCCCCAGCTCCATTGTTAGTGACCGTGATCCGGTGTTCACGGGTCATGTCTGGCGTGATTTGTTTCGGCTCGCGGGAGTGCACATCAAGATGAGCACTGCCTTCCATCCCCAAACGGATGGGCAGTCCGAGGCCGTCAACAAGATTATTGCAATGTACCTGCGTTGCTTGACCGACGATCGTCCTCGGGCGTGGCTCGACTGGCTTCCATGGGCAGAGTACTGCTACAACACTGCCTACCACTCGTCGCTGCGCACGACTCCGTTTCAGGTGGTTTATGGTCGGCCCCCGCCGGCCCTTGTGCCCTACACTGCTGGTTCCTCGCGCACGGATGCTGTGGATGTCTTGCTCTAGGATCGTGATGAGTTCCTCGCTGATGTTCGCGAACGTCTCCTTCAAGCTCAGGCCTACTCCAAGAAACATTATGATGCTCGCCACCATGCGCTGGAGTTTGCGGTTGGTGATTGGGTTTGGCTACGTCTCCTTCATCGGCCGACCCAGTCTTTGGTGGCTAGTCCGCACGGGAAGCTACGGCCTCGGTTCGCAAGGCCTTTTCACGTGCTGGAACGGATTGGTACAGTGGCCTATCATTTGGAGCTGCCCGAAGGAGCTCGGATTCATGATGTGTTTCACGTTGGAGTCCTCAAGCTGTTCCGATGTGATTCGCCACCGACGTCTCCGCCGCTTCTACCGCCAATGCATCATGGGCGGCTGCTGTTGGAGCCTGGCCGTGCTCTATGTGCCCAACTCCGGCGTGGTGAGTGGCATGTTCTCATCCAGTGGGTGAATCTACCGAAAGCTAAAGCTACCTGGGAGCCGCTTGACGACTTCCGTGCTCGCTTTCCCTCATTTTAGCTCGAGGACGAGCTGTTCGTCGAGGGGGGGAGAGATGTCATGTTGGGCAAAGTCTATGAAAGGAGGGCTAAGCGTCATGGCTGAACCAGACCACGAAGGGGTCCTAGGTGTGGTCGCCACCATTGGATAGTTTCTAGGCGCAAGTTATCAGTACTTATCTAGAGTTTTAGCAAGTCAGGATTAGTTGAGATTATGTTCCTTTTTATTAGCTATGAGTTGTTAGGCCTAATTGTATAAGAGTCGAACTCATGAATCAATGAAAGGTCAGCCTGGGATTGAGATCTTATATCTCCCTTGGGCGCCTAGCCCTCTACTGTTCACGTCACCCTATTGCCGTTTCCATCTACATCGCGATCCCAGCGCCGGTCACGGCGCCTCCCATGCGCAAGCGAGTCTTTAAGCCTCGCCCTCCCATCCACCATCGCTACAACCTTCGTAACTTGAGCTCTCGTGATCTAAGCACTAACACAAGGTATACCATCAATTTCATCATTCAAATCATCGATGAAATTTCATCATTGATTCTGCTAAAAAAACAGTTTCATCATCAACCCATTGATGAAATCCTTTCATTTGCATATGTGGTTTTCATGAGTAAAAACAAGTTAGAAACTAGAACCCTGTCCAAACCTGCAAATGTAACTAAAGATTCATCTCCATGTATACCTTTCTCAGTGATTATTCACTTGGGAAGTTTACTTTATATCTGTAGTGTTGAAGATTTTCTTCTCCAATACCAAGCAATGTAGTGTGTTCCTTTTCCAATAGCCAGCTAACCTGTTCTGGATGTTTCCAAACTGTTAGAAATCCAGCTCTAGATTTGTCAGTCTTGGTCATCAATTACTTGGGAAGCTTACAATTGACAGAGGGTAGACTGTCAAGAATTTATCGAAGATGTTCTACTTCCAATCCACAACACCTGTAGCAGTTTCTCTTCTTCAACAACCCACTACCATCTTTTGAACATTGCCAAGCTTAATGTGTGCATTGTTCTCTGAATTCGATGCATTCATGAATATGCTAGCATAAAAATTCATGGTAGTGTATCCTGTTTTGTTTGTGGTGATAGAGGCACACATTTATTCAAATCTTAATGCCTTGTTCCTTTTACATAACAGAGTATCAGGAAAAAATAGACTCCTACAAAGAAAAGATTGACAAAGCAAAAGTTGAAACCATTGCTGACGATGAACTTAATGCACTGCAGAGCAAGATGCAAGAAAACTAGAGGAAGAGAAGCAGCTTCGCGAAGAGTTAAGATAAGTTCTTGCTTCAGAATTTGTATTCTTCTAAAAAATGCATTTTAAAGATTAGAAATTTGATGGTTCTTATGTGCATTATCCTATCAACACAGTGGTAAATGATGAGCTTGATGACCTAGACCGCCAAAGAGTTTCTATAAAAGAAAGAACAAATGCTGTCAAGAAGAAAAAGAAAGACACACAGAAAGCAAAGTAAGTTGAGAACCGAAGAAGTATGATGTCTTGGGCAACATCCTTGATGATGATGGTGCATCCAATCTCTAGAAAATCCTATAGATGGGCAGTAGCATCTTGTGCCTTTTCGCTAAATGTAGTAGCTTGGACTAGGTTGATGAGGCTTGGTTGGAGTTCAAACTCTAGGTTATCCGTTTGGAGTGTGGGCCCAACACGAATGTTCCCAGGGCTTGGAGCAGAGAACTCTTGCAAAGTCTTTTCAGCCATTGTCTTCACCACTTGTGTTGATCTCTAGGTTGAGTTGATTTCTAATTAGATGTTGATTGATCAAAACTGAACCTGAATTACCCTGCATAAGATATAAACAAAAATAGGGAAAGGGTAAGTAAAAAAAGACAGAAGTACTTGGTTAAGATTTTTATCTATGAGTATATATTTGATGTATTCTTCTGATAGCCATATAAATAATTCATGTTAAAAGCTCCTCGGCGACGGCGCCAGAAATGCTTGTTGGCATCACTTACGTTGCCCCCGCTAGGTTGTCATCCCTAACACGATGTAAGAAATACAGTTGTACTTATAATCATGGCACTTATAAAATATAAAAAGTTATCCACAAGTGCACAGATAAAATACTCCCGTTGTAGCATTTCACCCAAGAAAGTTCAAGGTATCGTTATTTATAATTCTACCACTGGGAGCTTCTAAACAGGGTTTAAAAGAGAAAATTGATATGGCTATAAGAATTACAAATACATACTATAGGTATAAATCAATTAACCACTTCTATCAAAACAGGGGTAAGCCAAATGAAAAATGATATTGATAATAATGATAATGAGATAAGATAGGGAATCCATAATTAGAGAGAACTCGTAGGATCAAGTGGATACAGATTAAAGTGACACGGTTAGAGATTTAATTCCTAGGGTTATGTCCTACCTACCAAGTCTTAGGGTTTTCTAATCTACTTCTTATCATCTATAGCATAATCAATCTTCCATCTAAACAAAAGGAACATTACTTCAGGGAATTCAAGAACAGAGCAATCCTTCCCCAAGTAACCGGGTTCTACTTGTCCTAGATTCGGGGAGTGGACTACAGAGGACTCAATGAAGCTATAAAAGTCACCTTCGCAATCTACCACATGGCCTAGAAAATAGGGTGCATTCGTAGGTAAATATAATCTAGACACCATGTCTACATTACTTCTACCACCTAATCCAATCCAGAGTTGAACTAGGCGCTCTACAAACTTATGCCTAAACTTATTATCAATCAAGACTATATCAAAGATAGAACAAGAATAAACTAAGAATGAAATAGACAAGAACATAATAATATTGAAGTAGAACAAAGTCATAATTACAAGATACAATGATAGAATTACCAAGTCTCCTGACGTCGATCCAGAATCCTGAGCCGCGCTCAACTCTACTTGTATCTTGCTAGATCTAACCCTAAACTTGAAATAGAGCTCTAATCTTCTAATTGGAAACCCTAGCTTTTCTCTCTGGCCTTCTGAATGAGAGATCAACTGATAATGATTGTGATTGATGCCTCAGGGAGGGGTCTGCCCTTGCTTATATAGCCAGAGGGATGAACCGCAGCCTTCGGATCAAACCAACTTGAAACAATGGTCGAGATGCGTCGTAGAGGTCGATTGGAGGCCATCACGCGAAGCAGAGCTCACTTCCTTATGGGCCTAGGCCAGCTGGCCTAACATGTGGGGCCAGGCGGCCCCACTTGTTAGCCGTCGAGCTTCTGTTTTGTTCCCGTGTCGTGTCCTCTAGAACCTTCTTGTCAATTCTTGCGAAATTCTGACTTGATTTGGTTTGATTCCTTGGCTCCTACTCCTCTCCGGCTTATTCTGTTTTAATCCCTGAAAATTCACAAATCACCAAAACTGTGGAAATTGTCATGTTAGTCCATAAAACTCTTGCTTAGTGATGGTTCCGAAGTATTCCAGAGAATTCCTAGGCATATTCATCGGGGACATTCTCATTGGGACTCCAAATATAGCAAATGTTATGTCCGTTTCGATCGTCTCGACAAGATCTTCACAATGGTGTGTTCTATTTTGTCATTTGAGATACCTTTATGTGGTGAAATATCAATAATTCTGCAAAAGAGGTGAGAGCAACACAACACGTGGAACTTGTCAGAATAAACCCTATAACTATGCACTAATAACCCTTTTACCATTATGTTGTGCATTAATTTAAGGTATAATATTGACGTTAAGGACCGTCAAAAGCCCACTAGTTGTGCGAGCAGGCGAAACGCCGGTAGCTGCTCCACTAATGAGGAGTAGCTGCTGCCATCGATGCTTGTCAGGAGGGCCAGAGGTGTCGCTAGGTGAGGGTGAACGGCTCCAGGTGCTTGGTCATGGGGAAAATGTGGGTGGTGGAGGAGCACTAGCGGCACCGTGAGCTCTGTGGCCACCCATGGCGGCTATGTGCTCTAGAGCTGCAGAGCGAGCGCAAGGTCGGCCAGAGGGGCGAGGAGAGTGAGGGAGAGCCCGAGAGCTCGGTGTCCGCACTGGTGCAAGGGAAGAGTGAGAGAGAGAGAGTAGGGACATGCGGCAGCATTGGTGGGGCATGCTCTGCTGCTTGGTCGCCACACCATCATTGCGTCGAGCACGTGGCGGGTGCGGCTCAGCCGGTCTTGGAGGTCATTTTTGGGCAGGCTTCGCTCCAAACTGGGCCTTGGCCAAAAACCAAAGTTGCTCATCTCAAAATACTCTTCAAATTTCATTAAGGGTGCTGAGTCATTAGAGAAATGGATTAACAGGTAATTAGCTCCTAAGACAGCATCGTCAACACGATAACAGTGGTCACGAAAGCTCACTTTCGGAGGTCAAAACCTGGCCAAACTGGTGCCATCTTTTTGCATTCTCTTCTCAACAACATGTAGTCTAACTTTTATTTTTGGATCAACTAAAGTAACTTTACAAAATTTGGAGAACGCAGGATGCCAATGTCAAAGCCGATGAATTCCGGACTTAGAATATTTTAAGTGCTAAAAACAACAGTTGATTCAAACTTTGAGCCTTGGTTTGACTTGCTTTCATGCTGATCTGGCTCTTGGTCCAAAAACAAAGTTTTTTCTACATAACATGGACTACAACTTCTATTTAAGGTCCAACATCAAAACAGGTGCAGAACCTATACTTCCACATTGGTCAAAACAACATCATGGGAAAGATTAAACTAGGGTTTTGGCTCCTTTTTAACCATTTTCTTGGCATTTGCTCAACATGAAACTTTCATAACTTTTGTTGTAGAGTTCAACTAGAGTCCTTCGGGTAAGTTTGCAAGGTTTGGTTGATGTCCTATGTTTCCATTTACTTAATAGTGCAATTCAAGCAAAGATATAACTTATCATTTCATGTGACTTCTTGATTCCAAACTTCATGAAACTTTTCCAATGATCACTATAAATAGAGAGTGATGTGAGATACATGAAAGAAGTTCCATTAACATTACTGAAACATATGTTTTGAAAGGGGCAATCACCAGCAAACAAGCTTTGTCTTCATTTCACAAAGATCAAGTTAGGCCTTAATTCAAAGAGAAGAGGCTTCAACTTATTTGACACCATTCCAATGTTGTGATCCAACTCATGATCATTACTGGACATTACTCACTTAGGTCCAAGCCCACTATCTAGCCAGTGGCTAACACCTAGGGTGTTACAGCCCTCCCCCTTAATAGAATCTCATCCCAAGATTTAGGGCGAAAGACTTTCAAGGGTAGAGAAGCATGTTATCATTTTTCCAACATCTGCGATAGCATTAGGCTACTTAGCTTCAAGCATTAGAGAGGCTATTTTGGTCCAGACAACTTTCTGGTACTTGTTCTTTGTAACAAATTTTGTATGAAGAATCTCCTTCCTTGAATTCTATAAAGCATTGTTACTTTTGGGAGGAATCTAGGACAGAACAATACTTCATTCTTGGGAGTACGAAGATTATTTTGGTTCATGAACTAACTACTCACAAGTATCTATTTCTCTAGTGAACATAGCATAGGCCATATGAACTTTGCACTAGATCGCAATCTCCTGAAGGATACTCTTTGCAATGGTTCCATGCTTGTTCACAAAGTTTGAAAAGCAGTCCTCTACCAAAGTGGCTTGAGTACAACTTTCCATAAGGGATGAGACCATAGATGAGGTAAACATTCTCTAAGGCTATAGGAAACCGACTAACCAATAGACAATGTCTGTGTAGGTCATAACTGCTCAATCACTTAGATGCTAACTTTCCATAAGCTAACCTTGAGGTGCATTCACTAAAACAAGTTTCTATTCATAGATTGATTGTGCTTCTAAGATGATATGTGTTTGAACCCAAAAATCCTAATTTTGAATGTCATCTCAAATACTTGGTTTATGCCCTGTGTAAGTCGAGGTGTAAGACTGTGTTTTACACTAGTGTCACTCATAGGGGATGAACCCAAGTGAAACATCTAAAAGTAAGCTCCAAGTTTGAATTTGAGTTTGTGTCCAGAGCTTGATTCAAGCTTCTCAATTCAAAGTTGAATTCAAATGTGGAGATTATTAAAAATCAATTTCATAATTGAATTTTGTTTCACCCAAGAGTGGCATTGAGTAGCACATATGTGGTTTGACTCAATGACATATTTGGATGATGGTTGTGATCACTAATTAATCACCAATCAATGTAGGAACAAAATCAATGATCACATGTGATGATAAAACCCTAATTCTACCCCCTATTGTGCAGTTTCAAAGCTAAAAAGAATTTGGGTGTGAGATCAAAAGCAACCTTATAGATCTTGTCAAGACCTACAAAGTTGGTATTCAAACTTTTCAAGTTTCCATAAAGAATTTAAAGTAATTTTGAAAATACCAATTTCTAGAAATTATCCCCTTTTGATTTCAAACTTGCATTTCAAAACTAAAAGGAATTTGGCAAAACTTTTAAAAGTAGAGTTGTAGAACTTGAAAAGTGGAGCAACTTTTGTTTTTATAGATTTTCAACTTCTTTAGAAAATTTGAAAGTAATTTTAAAATTTGGCGCAGTGGTAGTTTCGTAATTTTCTCCAAATCACCCAGCAGTGCCACCTCTTGCTTGCCGCCATCGACGCCACGTCGCTTCTCGCGGATTTCGGCCAGTGCCACGTAGCTGCTTGCCGTGCATGGGCAAGTAGGAGTTGTCCGCGTTTATGCCTCACCTCCTCCTTTAAAATGCATAGCATCGTTGTTGTTCTCCTCCTTTTCTCTCCTCTGCTCGCCACCATCATTCTCCCTGCCATCGACGAAATTCATTGCCATCGAGCTGTCTCTGGTCGAGCTACGAGCACCACTACGTTCGCCTCGTCCCCATGCACGAGCCTAGCCCTTTCAAGCCACCCAATTTCGCTCGGAGCACCCGCACCGCCACCTTCTCCTTCGTCTCTAGTTGCCGAGCGCCATCACAAGCCGCCCCATCGCCAACCCATCTCCGGTGAGTCTGAGCCCTAGCTCTTGCGCGTGTTGGCTTCGCCGCACCATGTTGCAGCTCATGCGCCCCTCCTTTGTAGCTCTGACGTCTTAGAGGCACTAGAATGCCACTTCACTGCCGAAGCTCGCCACCATAGTCGTCTCACCATCAATCACGTTCCTCCATCTATTTCTACCTTAATCTAGGTGAGCACCAGCTTCACAGTGATCTCCTAGGGCTAACCATGCTCTTAGGCTCGCCTAGCTCGGACCGTAGCCACCGTGCCACCGCATACCGCGCTGCCGCATCGTCCTCGCTATCAGCAAGCTTGTTGCCACCGCCCTGCCACCGTTTTAGCTAGCCTAGGGATGTGCAGGGTCACGTAGATCACATTGGTGCTTTGGCCGCTGCCTAGGACCTCACTGCCGGCGAGAATCCGGCCGGACAAGCCATCAGGCACCGTTGTGCTTTTGCCAGCTGGCTTGGGCCGCTTCTGGCCTTTGCTGGGCTAGCCCAGCTCGGGTTGGGCCGAGGGAGCAGGCTGTGGGCCGAGACAGAAAGGAAAAGAAAATGGTTTTTCATTTTCTAAAAATGCTTAAATGTGCAGTTTCTTTGATAATTTATAGAAAAATAATTTGAGCTCCAAAAATTATGCAAATTTTTGTGCAAGCTGTACATGATATGTCTGATCTAGGGAAAATATGAAATTGTGTTTTTTTATTACTTTTTATATGTTGTAAAAATTAGTTAATTAATTAATAAATGAATCTTTCATGAATTTTAATAATTAAAATATTAATCCATTAATTATGAAATTTTGTGAGCATGTTCTATTAACCATGATCTACGTTCACAAAAAAGTTTGAGATCATTTTGATAGAGTTTAATTCATTCTTTAATTAATTAAATAATTAATTAATAGTTATAATTTTAAATAATTCTTAAACTATGAATTATGTGATTTTATGGTTGAGTGATGACCTTAGGTCATTAACCCTAATGACCTTTGGCACAATAATTAATGTTTGAGCTCATGCTTAACCTTGTTTAAGAAATGCTAATCATGCTTAATATGATTAAGGAAGGTCATTAGTGTATAACAACATGAACCTTAATGATGATAACCTTAGTGGTTGTTTGATGCAACCCCTTGGGCAAAAACAAAGTTAAAGTTAGTTAACCTTTAAATTAGTTTTATTGGATTACAACTGTATCGTGAAGAAAAGTTGTACTCAAGTTGTTAATCATGTTTTGCATCATCATGAACGCATCATAAGCATACATCTTTATTCACGTGTAGTGTTCAAAAGTGAGGTCATTTTTGGTGATCAAGTGGTTGAAGAAGTTGTCCCGCTGGTCGAGGTTGGGGTTGATATTTGTGGTACTTCACCAGAACCTAACTACCCCGTTGACCAAGGCAAACCCCGGATGCATTTAAACCCTACCATGTGGTTTACAAATTTTATATCACTTTTTGCTTATGAAATGTTGCATTAGGTGATTATGAGTTGAGTGATAACCTAATTGCTGCATTACTTACCTTGATTACTTAAATATCATCCTTGTTACCTGTTTTGATTTGAAAATGCTTAATTATGCTTAGCCATGCTTTACGAGATAGGTTTTTAAATGAAATGTTTCAAAATGGTTGAAGTTGGAACTACTTGATGAAAATAAGGAATTATCTCTAAGTTGAGACTAGGCGGGCATGGGATTCATCTTTGGTGGCCAGGCACGACAGTTTGCTTGTCATGCTTGTTCCATCTGTGTCAGTTAAGGACCGTTCGTTGTTGGCCCTTGGATCAAGAACTTTTGCAGTACTAATCACATATCCGTGGTAAGCCTTACTTTGACTATTCTATAATAAGAATGGCTAATCGCGCACTAGGAGTGGAGAGATGGCGGGAGTAGCATGTACCCTCGTGGTAATGGCCGGATTAGAGGAGTACTATGCTCTCAGGTGGCGCAGACCCATTCTGGTCTGAGAGGATCTGAAGGCAGGGTTGACATATGCAAGATTTGGTTCTACATATGTCGTGTGATTAGAAAGCCCTAGCTGGGTAGAAAAGCGGTTCGAATCATCGTTTGCTCCATGAGAAAAGGAGACTTGATCTCAGCACCTTCATCGTAGTTAACAAGTGGAAATTTGATCGAGGGTTAAGAAAAAAATTGTATGAGTTACTTGATCTAGAATAGGATCACTTAGATTCTATTAATGATTAATGATGAGTTAAAACATTGATCTTAAGGATTCACTATTAGTAGCTTTTATGCAAAAGAACTTTGATTCTTGCTGGAGCCTCACCTTGATTCCCCCTGAGCCTGCATTCCTAAGTTTCTCCCTCTTTTCATCAGGTCAGTCTTGTTGAGTACTTTTGTACTCAGGGTTTGTTAAACCCTTGTTGCAGGTGCGTCTCATGAGCAGGTGTGTTTCGAACCCTGCTGCATGATAGTCTTTGCGGTAAGCGATGATGAGTAGTGTGTTTGGCTCTTGGGTAGGGCACTCCGTTTTGGTGATATGTAATTAAGTTACTAATGTAACTCCACTACTATGGTTGTAATAACTAAACTTAAGGTTTGTAAGGTTTGGAACAAATGGTTTGTAAACTTATGTTATGTAAGACTTCCGCACTGTTACTTTAATGTAATTTATTATATAAACTATTGTAGTACTATAATGCCTCTGTAATGTGATCTTGCTCGGAAGATCATGAATGATTTGGGTTTCCCAAGGACACCCAACAGACTCTTTAAGTTATCTGGAACACATGCATAGCCATCAGAGATCTTCGGGACAATGACAGGTGCATGTGGGCCATATTGTAACACCCCAGGTGTTGATCACCAATTAAGTAGTGGGTTTAAGCTCAAACATGATAAATTAGTGGAGATGACGATGCCAAAGTCAAACCTTTGGAGATAAGCCCTAACCTAAACTTGGATATTGCACCCTTGCTTACATATAGGCTCAATTAAAAGATATATGCTTAGGTTTTGTTATCAAAGTATCTTCACTTGTCCCACCTCAATAACTATCTATCTTAAGCCCTGGAAAAGTTTCATGGAGTTTGGAATAAAAAAGTCACATGAAATGATAAGTTCCATTCCTATTGGAACTTGCATCATTAAGTGAATGGAATTGTAGATCATCAGCCAAACCATGCAAACTTGCCCAAATGACTCTAGACGAACTCTACAACAAAAGTCATGAAGGGTTCATGTTGAGCAAATGCCAAGAAAATGCCTCGATTGGCCTAAAACCCTAGTTTAGGCTTTATCAAGTTGATACTTTGACCAAAGTAAAAGTTTGACTTCTGTACCAGTTATGAGGTTTGACCTTAAACAAAAGTTGTAGCTCATCTTGTGTAGAACAAACTTTGTTTAATGGTCAAGAGCTAGTTTGGCCTCTAACCTAGTCAAATAGAGATCACAATGTGGAATCAGCTGCTGTTTTCAGCACTTAGAAAAATATTCTAAGCCCTTGTTGTGACAGCAGCAAGTTGGTTACTTTGCGACATTTTATCTCCCAATTTCATATGGTAGCTCAATTAGGTTCCTCAATATGAGTTGTAGTACTTTTCATGATGGAAACAATGGATCAAGTGTCACTCAAAATGGAGCTTAGTTGGACCTTCTATAAGAGTTTCCAAAACAGCAAAAAGTTGTTTTATCACTTTTTGACCTTGACATGTTGACATGCCGCATTCTCCAATTTTTGCTAAGCAACTTGAGTTAGTCCAAAAATAAAAGTTCAAGATTATGTTATGGAGAAGAGAATGCAAAAAGTTGCACTAAGTTTGATCGAGTTTCGACCTCCGAAAGCGAGTTTTCGTGATCGCTGTTAACATATTGACACTATCATCTTGGAGCTTAATTATCCACTGTTACAAAGCTCAAATGGCCAGGCACCTTAAATAAGAAACGTAGAGCAGGCCGAGGTGAACAAACTTCGTTTATGGCCCAATGTCTAATTCAGCCTAGAAGCGGCCCAAAACGGCGTTCCACCTTGCCCACGTCGCTGCCCGCCACGTGCTCGGTGAAATGCCTCAACGGGCGGCACCTGTCCGTGGACGTGGCTACCATGCGCGAGCAGCGCCCCACCTCCATGCCGCGTGCCCTTGCGCCCGATGCGGATGAGGAGAGCCCCGGCCGAGCTCTCCACTTGCTTCCTCACTCGCATGCACTCCTCTTTCGCCTCTCCCTCGCTCTATAGCACCCGCGTGCGCGTGCTGGAGCACGGCCGCCATGGCTGGCTGGCCAAGCTTGCCGCCGTCGCGTTCCCGCTGCCCCGAGCTCCCTCGAGTCCTACCGTATGCGCCAACACCTTCCACGTCGTGCGCTGCCCCTTCGGCTCCCCTTTTCCGGCCACCACAGCCGCCGTAGCGCCATCGTCGCCGGAGCATGTCGTTAACTAGTCGCCATTGCCGAGCCGAACGGAGCTCTGTGGCCGGCCACCCCAAGTGCCCCACCACAAAAATTGAATATTGCCGCACCTCCACCGCCACACGCCGACCCCGATGCGCCGCCTTCCTCGGTCGAGAGCCGCCTGCATCATGCTCTCGCCGAGGCACCGACCACCGGAGCCGCCCGCCTCCGTGGCCAGGAGGCCACGGCCCACCTCACCCCGAGCCGCGACCGTCTTCGGGTGAGCCTCGCTGTGCTGGTGCTCGTGCCACCCTCAGTCGCCACCGCCGGTGACCCCACCTCGCCGGAGCCGCGCGTCCAACCTCCTCTGCCGACGGCGGGAGGTAGAAGAAAGCCTCCGGCTCCCTCTCTCTCTCAGTGTCTCTGTGTGATGACAGGCGGGCCCAACCAGGCAGCGGGTCCCGCGGGACAGTTTAAGTAGTGGCTGTTTTGGGTGTATTTTCGGGTGCGCCTAGCAAATTTCGGTTAGGTATGGATAAATCCTGTTTTTGAATTTCAGATTTTGTGTAAACCTTCTAAATTTCATATCTCACGCTAGGAAAATCCAAAATTAGCAAATGGGGACTTTTTGGAAACCTTGAGAAGAGATATATGCAGTAGAGTCATAAAATTCTATATGTTTATAGATGTTTTCTAATGTGTTTATTTAAGTTGAAAAAGAGCTCTAGAAATGCCTTTAAACCTAACCAGAGCAAGATCTGGAGTTTTAGAACTCCAAAAATAGTGATTCTTATTTTGTTAATTTGGTGATGACTTGTACTTGCTAGGAAAAATATTAAACACACTATTTGTTCACTGTTTTCTTAGGGTTTTGAAATGACCTTGATAAATAAGGAAATCTACATTATTTTGCTTGTCATTTTTTTATATCTTGAGTTGTGATGCTCCAAATGATGTGAAATTTTTATGGTAGGTTTGTCATGCTATGGATGTACTGTTGTATAAATTTCATGGCCATTGCTTACTGTATGCTCAAGTTATTGAGTTAACTTGTTTATGGCTTACTAAATAGCTTATAAATAATATATAAATGATAAAATAGAAAATGTTGTTCCATTACCTTAGTATGATGTTTCTCTATCATATTGATTCATAATATGGCCTTGTGTTCACAAAAAATATGGAGTTTTGGAATTAACTTGCTCTCACATGATTTATTGCTATAGCCATTTGTCTTTTTCATAGAGGTTGCTATACATGTCCAAATGGTTTCAAATTTGGATAGTAGACTTTTGGGAGCATGTGTAGGCCTTTGTAATTTTGGTAGAATTTATTATGCACTTTTGATATGTGTTGATAATTCCACCAAATTATCTAAATAAATTAAGAAAATGCATTAAAAGAAATTATTTAGGAATGGACACTATGTTTTCTGGTGTTCTTTAGTCATGTGTGACATGTTGGTAAAGTTGGTTTTGTCTAATTATATGTTTGCAACATAAGTTAATAATTATTTCTTGCAATTGAGGTTTCTGGACAGATCTAGGAACTTAGCAAAGTTCTTCATGATAATAGGCTTTGTTGTGAAACTTGTTTATACAAAAGTTGTAGATAATTTATATATCTAGCTGCTGTTAAAATTTGGTGGTATTTGGCCATGTGGTTTAGGAGTTATAGCTGTTGAAAGTTAGGTTACAGAATTGCTTGCTCTCTGTCTTGTTAGACCAGTTTCTGTGTTTTTGTAAATTCGAAATATTAAACTTTGGAATCATGCTATGATGATTATAAATGAAATGTAGAGAATTTCATAAGCTTTCCATAATGTCTTCTTTCAAGTCATTTTGATTTATAAAACTCCAGATATGATTGTATTAGGAAGCTACTGTTTGCTTGTCCAGAAATGGATAAATTCTAATTATAGTTGTTTGCTTGTTTATTGTTAAGTGTGACTTATGCTTTGAGGGTAGTTAAGTTCTTACACCTGAGATCTTGTGAAACCTTGGGTGCCATGCCTAATATGCTTGTCATCTTTTATATTAGGTTGGGTGATGTTTATTTAAGCAACATGAAGTGTCTATGCATGTGGAGTGTAATTTGGTATTTGTCTTGTTTACTGTATGTGATGCTTTGTCCATTATACTTCCATGTATTCATGCACTTGCATCTTGCATCTCATATAGGTACGCTAGCAGAAACGTGTGAAGTAAATGCCGTTGGAGCCAAACCCGAAGACGGTGTTTGGTGGATCCATCCCGAAGGTAGAAGGATCGGACGAGTGCTAGATTGGAGGATGCTCGCCAAGCAGATTTCATCTGACATACTCTAATTTGAGTCGGATCCCAGGCAAGCCCCGGAGCATTATAAGCCTCCTACCTTCTAAGCAATTAATTCTATATATGTTATAAGTATTGTTGCATTAAGTGGTAGGAGTTGGTTGCTGCATTATATCATTCCTTGTCCAGATATATGAATCCTTGAATCCTACATAGACTAGGATCGAGTAGATGCTTAGCCCTGCTTTAAGCGGTAGAAGTCAGGTGATTTCCTGTCACCTACGAGATATAGGGATATTCATATATGGCACGGTTGGCTATATTTTCTATCGTGGAATGGAACCATGTGTTAATAAAACAAAATGAGACCGGGCGGGATGACGATAGTGAAGCAATAAGGCATGGAGGTCTTGGGTGTGAATCTATCCCCGTCTGAGTCATTTAAGGACCAATTCGCTGTACGTCCTTGAGTCATGTTGAACGCAGTCTAACACTTAGTTGGCCGGATAAGTCGTTCCGACCGCGAAGCCGAGTAATGTGATTCAGGCCGGGAATCGAATGGTAGGTTGCTTCTTGGAGGAGAGAAAGGATGTGCTTGGGGACATTGGCGTGAGACCAAGGGGGGGTTAGAGTCCCTATCACCTGGCAGAATGTCGCCCTTGGGGTCGCGACATCATTCGGACCCGTGATTCCTGAATCATATGAAAAGGTGGCTTGTGCGACCCTGGCAGGGGCCTGTGCGGTGAGTGTTAGAAATACCCCTCCAGCTGGATAGGAATTCGATTCGAATCGCCGTCGCTCCCGGTTAGTGAGCACTTGACTTGAGCAGCGACAACGTAGATTCCATTAAATTGAATGGATGGTTAATTGGATTACGATGGAAAGGTTGCCTCAATTTATACCTGCTATGGTTAATATTGTTTGCTCCTAATAAAGTGAGTGCTCTAGTATAGGTTCTAATATAGATGATAGGTTAATGATAATTAACTTGATGCTTAAGCATTAATGATTGATCATCTATATTAAGCTTTTATGCAAAATGTTGTCAAGCTAGCCCCACTTTATATCAGCCTTGCATGATCCTTGGTGTCACTTTATTTCTCGTTTTTGACGGGTAAGTCTAGCTAAGTACTTTGTCGTACTCAGGGTTTTATCCCCACTTGTTGCAGGTTGTGATGTATCTTGGCGGCTGCAAGAGTTGGTTGGCTCCTGCCTTGTGGCGGAGTGTGATCACGGGCATGATCATTCTTATTTACCTTATCTCTAATGCTTTTGTTGGAAGTCGACCGTGGTACTGGCATGTATTTGAAATAAGATTAATGTTAGATTCAAATTACTTTGCTTCCGCTACTTTTCAATGTAAGTGTAATAACTTTGTTGAACTCTGATGTAAATTGATTTACTTGTGAAATGGATGTAACATGTGACTTGTTATGTTGAATCACTACGATCTTGGCTTGTATGTTGGTTGGTTTGAAATCCCTCGTGATTTCACTAGACTACCGGAGTTATATGGGCTCAAGTGCGAGAATTTGATCACTTCGGTGATTATTTTTGTACTTGTGCTCTTATAATTTGGACGGTTCTGTTACAGCTGGTATCAGAGCAAGATTCAACATTAAACTTATCATATGTGTATTTAAAACAAGGTTTTGTTTTATAAAGTCAGTTTTATCAACTTATAGCTATATATATTGGTTTGTGAAAATCTGAATTCTAAATCTAAGTATGCCAGTGGTCAATTTCCTTATGCCCATATAAGGATTATTAGGTGGCTTATATAAGTACTAACTTGGGGGTTTTTCATTTATGCATCTACGCCTAGGCCAAGGTATGTATGTGTGATGACTCTCCCACACTATGCTACCCGGTGTGTTAGATTGGTGGTAGCCTTCATATATGAGATAGTCATATATGTCGCTAGTTTACTTTTATGTAATAACGCACCTATGCTCAGGTAAGTGTGAGTTGTGAGAGCATGACCGTACAACCTACGGTCTAGGGGAGATCTAGTTTTGGTTACTGGATTATGTACATGTTACACACATGTGTATATGAAGGTACTTAATTGTGGGTGATCGAATGATTCGGGTAGTTTTGGTGCTACATGTATATATACGAGGGTATATGTACATGGGAGTACTTAGAATTTTACTTTCCTGCTCTCATTGTATGCTATATTTGGGGAATTGTTGGGCTGCAATGAAACTTTTCCGCAGGTACGCTAACCACGAATGCGTAAGTCAAATGTAGTTGACGACTAGCTATATATCGAGAGAGTGCGTGTTATGCCACCGACATAAAACGTGATTGCCACCTTAGGTTGGCAATCTTGTGAGGACGAATAGGGCAACACATGCATCATCTTAATTGTTGCTTTATGCATAGCTCTGCTCCTCTCACCCTTATTCTATAGCAAGTAACATGTGATTGATGTGACACTATCTTCCGTGTGTGGAGTCAAACAAGAATGCCTTGTTCCATGTTGCTTGAATAGGAAATGCTTGATAAAAGTGTGTGCTTTAGACCTCACTTAAATAATTATGGATTCTCATGAATGAATTAAATTAGTGTTGGTCTAAGGTAATAATGTTTAGAGCTGCTAGAATAATAGGTTTGTGTGCTCTCTTGTTAAGTAGAACAAAGGCAAACTTTGTTTTGCTTATTAAACGTTGGCAGCTAGAGCAGTTTCTGTTGTAGTGATGCTTTCATGATCATAATGGTGTTTTCTGTAGTTATAGAGAATACCAAAGATGTAGCTAACTTACTTATCTAGCTTGTCCTAAAAATTCATGACCCTAGGTCTTAAAGTTTGAGAGTTATGAAATTTAGAAGTTTATTGTCAGGTTTTGCTTATGCTCTAAATAGATCTGAATGTTTGTTTGTTTGACCTGTGTGCATAGGGAATCATGTCTTGGAGATAATAGAAGAAGTGTAGTACTGTTTCTAAGCTTTCCAAAATGTCCTATAGCACCAATTGTGGTGGTCTAAATCTCTAGTTATGAGCTTGTGAAATTGAATGACAGAATCTGTCCAAATCTGGGCAGAAATGTCTTCTTTGTGTTGATTAACCTTGTTAGCTGTAGAATCATCTTAATATGATAATGAGAAAGTTATAGACAACTTAATAAGCTTTACATAAAGTTAAGGCTCAGCCTTGTTGTGTCCCTAGAACTCCAGTTTTGCATTTTTGAAGTTCTTGTTAGTTTTCTGTCCATATTGGTACAGATCTGAAACATTAGCATTTTGGTCATGTTAATCTATGAATTTGCTTTTGGTATGAATAACTAAAGTGTAGTAATCTTCCTAATCTTTCTAGAAAGTTTAGGATCACCTTTGTGGGATGTCTACAACCTTAGTTATGGTTGAAACAAGTAACTACTGTGCTACTGTCCAGATTCTATGCACATGCTAAGTTGGCTCCCTTAGCTAGCATTTGTTTAGAGCTAAACTTGTAGTTAGTTCATGCTTGAGATAAATGCTTATTTTGGGTGAGCCTTGTGCCTTGTATTGGTTGCTTAAGCCCATTCGTTTGAATTTTCTCAAATGATTGCTTGATTGTGATGTTGTATGTATGCTTGTTATCTTGGTAGTGCCCTAGTTGTCACCTCGTTTGTCCTCGGTGAGCATACGAGGGTCACATAGCTTTATCCTATAACAAAGTTCACATACGTAATTGTATGGTTGTTATCTTCTATTAGGTTCTCTATCTTAGGAGCCTGAGCCTGTAGACTTAGTGGTTAGTCCTTGAATGTTTGTATCCATGCCTTTGCTTGGCCAAAAACCCAAAGTTTAGTTCTCCTATATGTTTGCCTAAGCCGGGGATGTTTTGCAACCCTCTTTGTGAAGACCCTTGTCGACTGATCCACTAAGTTAACTTCTATCAACGCTAGCCTTTGACCATGGTTCGTACGTTGCCAGTTGTGGAGACCATACCCAAATCCATGTTGGACCTTCCGGTTACCTCTCTCAAAGGTTAGCCAGTGTGACGCAACGTCTCTCTATTATGGCCTCTAAATCATATGCTTGCAAATTCATGCATCTACCTTATCAACCCAATCTGTGCCATTTGAAATTCCTCATCGGGTGTATGTTCAGTAATGGTATTATGAGTGGCAACTAATGGTGCCGCGACGAAACCGAGAGCCTCTTGTGGGTGCACACACAAGGTTGTGCTGCTCGGCATGCGCTGGTATCATGGTTTCTAATCATAATCCATTGTAGAACAACACTGATGTGATTTTCACGTGACCTTCTTCCTTGATTGTTTTCCCATATCTTATCGAAAGACCCTTATATTGAACCAAAAGTAGTAAAACTTCCTCCTGAAGTTGCTAAGAGGATAACCTTTGAAGAACAGGTCACCGACATAAACATTAATAGACTGCAATAGGTGGTAGACATGTGACTCTACTTAGTTGTCCCAATACTGACGACCATCATCGAGTGAGCAACGTATCTCATTCCTGTTGGATAAAAAGGACACACAACACTTAAGTAGACAAGTCATCCGTTGGATAAGACTCGATCGTTACAATATGCAAGTTTTAACCATTGTATGCATAATGGCCATACTATCAAAATCAACCATCTCTGGTGTGACTTCTTATCTGCTGATTTCGATGGCAACCATCTGCTTTGTATTGACCACAATTATTGTGATCAAGAATGAAGATTTGGAACTTTTTAGTGTTAATAGACAACTAATTAGTTACCAATAGGAAGGTTAATCTCCAGTTAGGTAATGACTCATTGGTAGCTACTAAGGCTATGTCTTACAGAGCAATATCCAACAAGAAGTTAATCATCTAGCCACAACTTGAGTGATACTCTATCTTTCAGAGCCATTGTGATCAAGTCAATTCCATCTTGGACAATCACACCGATAGTGCAAGGTGTTCTATTAGCTAAGGTGAAAAAGTAGAAAAAGTATGTGTTTTGCCTTGCAAAAGTAACCCGCAAGTTTAAAGCGTGTGCATCCTCGAATTGGTATGTGAATTAATAGTCGAGATCTGCTGTTGGATGGCCCTTTTGAGGTCTCATAGATACTAGTTTACACTCTTTCATTTGCTTTTGCTTTCTCGTATCCCCAATGTACGAGCAACCTTGGTTTCTGCAAATCAATTTGAAAAGTGTCAAACAACAGATTTCCATCTTAGAGCTGCTGTTTGATCCTAAAAAGGAAGCCTCAAGGTGAAAGGTTGGCCTGACAAAGTTGCTACACTGCAAGTCAACTCAACTTATAATGCAACTAAGTCACAAAGGAAAATTTTACTCAACTGCTTGGTGGTAGACTACTTCCCGCGGTTTAGTAAATATTACAACTTTTGTTGTCCTTAAGGCCTCGTTACATCTTTCTTTGGGAATTATTTTCCAATGATGACATACTTTGGTACCTTATACATGTTTTTACCAAGAGGTTGCATCTAATTCAACCCAGATAACTGTTGTCTTTGGATAAAAGAATCTTATTAGGTAACATTTGGCAGAAATACGAAGCCGACAGAGTCAGCTATCACATTCACTAATCCCTCAATAAACTCAGATAATACAGTGTTGTCATCAGAGAAAGAGAACTGCACACATGGAACCTCAAGTAGTTTTCCATTAGTTGGTGTCTAAAGGATTGAACATTTACGACCAACATAGACCCTGTCTATTGTTTAGTCAGTATCTATAGCCTCAGAGTATATTTGTCGTCTATGATCTCACCCTTTTGGAAGGTTGTGTTCAAACCATTTTGGTAGAGGACTGCTTTTCAAACTTTGTGAACATAGAGTCATTTTGATGAGTATACTTCTGAAGATTTTGGTCTAATGTAAAGTTCATATGGACTATGCTGTGTTCACTAAAGAATCAGATACTTGTTAGTGGTTCGCTCATGGACCAAACGATCTAAATACATTGAGAATGCAGTACTGTGCTATCTAGGATTCCTCCCAAAGTAACAATGCTTCATAGAAGTCAATGAAGGAAATTCTTCAGACAAATTTTACCATGAAAAGTCAGTGCCAGAAAGTGCCTTTGGCCAAATTGTTCACCGATGTTGAAGCTTTGTAGCTGAATGCTATAGCAAATGTTGGGAACTTGATAACGTGTCTCTCTTCCTTAAAAGGTCTTCAATTCCGAATCTCGGGACGTGATTCTTTTAAGGGGGGAGGGCTGTAACACCCCAGGTGTTGATCACCAATTAAGTAGTGGGTTTAAGCTCAAACATGATAAATTAGTGGAGATAACGATGCCAAAGTCAAACCTTTGGAGATAAGCCCTAACCTAAACTTGGATATTGCACCCTTGCTTACATATAGGCTCAATTAAAAGATATATGCTTGGGTTTTGTTATCAAAGTATCTTCACTTGTACCACCTCAATAACTATCTATCTTAAGCCCTGGAAAAGTTTCATGGAGTTTGGAATCAAAAAGTCACATGAAATGATAAGTTCCATTCCTATTGGAACTTGCATCATTAAGTGAATGGAATTGTAGATCATCAGCCAAACCATGCAAACTTGCCCAAATGACTCTAGACGAACTCTACAACAAAAGTCATGAAGGGTTCATGTTGAGCAAATGCCAAGAAAATGCCTCGATTGGCCTAAAACCCTAGTTTAGGCTTTATCGAGTTGATACTTTGACCAAAGTAAAAGTTTGACTTCTGTACCAGTTATGAGGTTTGACCTTAAACAAAAGTTGTAGTTCATCTTGTGTAGAACAAACTTTGTTTAATGGTCAAGAGCTAGTTTGGCCTCTAACCTAGTCAAATAGAGATCACAATGTGGAATCAGCTGCTATTTTCAGCACTTAGAAAAATATTCTAAGCCCTTGTTGTGACAGCAGCAAGTTGGTTACTTTGCGACATTTTATCTCCCAATTTCATATGGTAGCTCAATTAGGTTCCTCAATATGAGTTGTAGTACTTTTCATGATGGAAACAATGGATCAAGTGTCACTCAAAATGGAGCTTAGTTGGACCTTCTATAAGAGTTTCCAAAACAGCAAAAAGTTGTTTTATCACTTTTTGACCTTGACATGTTGACATGCCGCGTTCTCCAATTTTTGCTAAGCAACTTGAGTTAGTCCAAAAATAAAAGTTCAAGATTATGTTATGGAGAAGAGAATGCAAAAAGTTGCACTAAGTTTGATCTAGTTTCGACCTCCGAAAGCGAGTTTCCGTGATCGCTGTTAACATATTGACACTATCATCTTGGAGCTTAATTATCCACTGTTACAAAGCTCAAATGGCCAGGCACCTTAAATAAGAAACGTAGAGCAGGCCGAGGTGAACAAACTTCGTTTATGGCCCAATGTCTAATTCAGCCTGGAAGCGGCCCAAAACGGCGTTCCACCTTGCCCACGTCGCTGCCCGCCACGTGCTCGGTGAAATGCCTCAACGGGCGGCACCTGTCCGTGGACGTGGCTACCATGCGCGAGCAGTGCCCCACCTCCATGCCGCGTGCCCTTGCGCCCGATGCGGATGAGGAGAGCCCCGGCCGAGCTCTCCACTTGCTTCCTCACTCGCATGCACTCCTCTTTCGCCTCTCCCTCGCTCTACAGCACCTGCGTGCGCGTGCTGGAGCATGGCCGCCATGGCTGGCTGGCCAAGCTTGCCGCCGCCGCGTTCCCGCCGCCCCGAGCTCCTTCGAGTCCTACCGTATGCGCCAACACCTTCCACATCGTGCGCCGCCCCTTCGGCTCCCCTTTTCCGGCCACCACAGCCGCCGTAGCGCCATCGTCGCCGGAGCATGCCGTCAACTGGTCGCCATTGCCGAGCCGAACGGAGCTCCATGGCCGGCCACCCCAAGTGCCCCACCGCAAAAATTGAATATTGCCACACCTCCACCACCACACGCCGACCCCGATGCGCCGCCTTCCTCGGTCGAGAGCCGCCTGCGGCATGCTCTCGCCGGGGCACCGACCACCGGAGCCACCCTCCTCCGTGGCCAGGAGGCCACAGGCCACCTCACCCCGAGCCGCGACCGTCTTCGGGTGAGCCTCGCTGCGCTGGTGCTCATGCCGCCCTCAGCCGCCGCCGCCGGTGACCCCACCTCGCCGGAGCCGCGCGTCCAACCTCCTCTGCCGATGGTGGGAGGTAGAAGAAAGCCTCCGGCTCCCTCTCTCTCTCAGTGTCTCTCTGTGTGATGACAGGCGGGCCCAACCGGGCAGCGGGTCCTGTGGGACAGTTTAAGTAGTGGCTGTTTTGGGTGTGTTTTCGGGTGCGCCTAGCAAATTTCGGTTAGGTATGGATAAATCCTGTTTTTGAATTTCAGATTTTGTGTAAACCTTCTAAATTTCATATCTCACGCTAGGAAAATCCAAAATTAGCAAATGGGGACTTTTTGGAAACCTTGAGAAGAGATCTATGCAGTAGAGTCATAAAATTCTATATGTTTATAGATGTTTTCTAATGTGTTTATTTAAGTTGAAAAAGAGCTCTAGAAATGCCTTTAAACCTAACCAGAGCAAGATCTGGAGTTTTAGAACTCCAAAAATAGTGATTCTTGTTTTGTTAATTTGGTGATGACTTGTACTTGCTAGCAAAAATATTAACACACTATTTGTTCACTGTTTTCTTAGGGTTTTGAAATGACCTTGATAAATAAGGAAATCTACATTATTTTGCTTGTCATTTTTTTATATCTTGAGTTGTGATGCTCCAAATGATGTGAAATTTTTATGGTAGGTTTGTCATGCTATGGATGTACTGTTGTATAAATTTCATGGCCATTGCTTACTGTATGCTCAAGTTATTGAGTTAACTTATTTATGGCTTACTAAATAGCTTATAAATAATATATAAATGATAAAATAGAAAATGTTGTTTCATTACCTTAGTATGATGTTTCTCTATCATATTGATTCATAATATGGCCTTGTGTTCACAGAAAATATGGAGTTTTGGAATTAACTTGCTCTCACATGATTTATTGCTATAGCCATTTGTCTTTTTCATAGAGGTTGTTATACATGTCCAAATGGTTTCAAATTTGGATAGTAGACTTTTGGGAGCATGTGTAGGCCTCTGTAATTTTGGTAGAATTTATTATGCACTTTTGATATGTGTTGATAATTCCACCAAATTATCTAAATAAATTAAGAAAATGCATTAAAAGAAATTATTTAGGAATGGACACTATGTTTTCTGGTGTTCTTTAGTCATGTGTGACATGTTGGTAAAGTTGGTTTTGTCTAATTATATGTTTGTAACATAAGTTAATAATTATTTCTTGCAAATGAGGTTTCTGGACAGATCTAGGAACTTAGCAAAGTTCTTCATGATAATGTGCTTTGTTGTGAAACTTGTATATTGTTAAGTGTGACTTATGCTTTGAGGGTAGTTAAGTTCTTACACCTGAGATCTTGTGAAACCTTAGGTGCCATGCCTAATATGCTTGTCATCTTTTATATTAGGTTGGGTGATGTTTATTTAAGCAACATGAAGTGTCTATGCATGTGGAGTGTAATTTGGTATTTGTCTTGTTTACTGTATGTGATGCTTTGTCCATTATACTTCTATGTATTCATGCACTTGCATCTTGCATCTCATATAGGTACGCTAGCAGAAACGTGTGAAGTAAATGCCGTTGGAGCCAAACCCGAAGACGGTGTTTGGTGGATCCATCCCGAAGGTAGAAGGATCGGACGAGTGCTAGATTGGAGGATGCTCGCCAAGCAGATTTCATCTGACATACTCTAACTTGAGTCGGATCCCAGGCAAGCCCCGGAGCATTATAAGCCTCCTACCTTCTAAGCAATTAATTCTATATATGTTATAAGTATTGTTGCATTAAGTGGTAGGAGTTGGTTGCTGCATTATATCATTCCTTGTCCAGATATATGAATCCTTGAATCCTACATAGACTAGGATCGAGTAGATGCTTAGCCCTGCTTTAAGCGGTAGAAGTCAGGTGATTTCCTGTCACCTGCGAGATATAGGGATATTCATATATGGCACGGTTGGCTATATTTGCTATCGTGGAATGGAACCATGTGTTAATAAAATGAAATGAGACCGGGCGGGATGACGATAGTGAAGCAACAAGGCATGGAGGTCTTGGGTGTGAATCTATCCCCGTCTGAGTCGTTTAAGGACCGATTCGCTGTACGTCCTTGAGTCATGTTGAACGCAGTCTAACACTTAGTTGGCCGGATAAGTCGTTCCGACCGCGAAGCCGAGTAATGTGATTCAGGCCGGGAATCAAATGGTAGGTTGCTTCTTAGAGGAGAGAAAGGATGTGCTTGGGGACATTGGCGTGAGACCAAGGGGGGGTTAGAGTCCCTATCACCTGGCAGAGTGTTGCCCTTGGGGTCGTGACATCATTCGGACCCGCGATTCCTAAATCATATGAAAAGATGGCTTGTGCGACCCTGGCAGGGGCCTACGCGGTGAGTGTTAGAAATACCCCTCTAGCTGGATAGGAATTCGATTCGAATCGCCGTCGCTCCCGGTTAGTGAGCACTCGACTTGAGCAGCGGCAACGTAGATTCCATTAAATTGAACGGATGGTTAATTGGATCACGATGGAAAGGTTGCCTCAATTTATACCTGCTATGGTTAATATTGTTTGCTCCTAATAAAGTGAGTGCTCTAGTACATGTTCTAATATAGATGATAGGTTAATGATAATTAACTTGATGCTTAAGCATTAATGATTGATCATCTATATTAAGCTTTTATGCAAAATGTTGTCAAGCTAGCCCCACTTTATATCAGCCTTGCATGATCCTTGGTGTCACTTTATTTCTGGTTTTTGACGGGTAAGTCTAGCTGAGTACTTTGTCGTACTCAGGGTTTTATCCCCACTTGTTGCAGGTTGTGATGTATCTTGGCGGCTGCAAGAGTTGGTTGGCTCCTGCCTTGTGGCGGAGTGTGATCACGGGCATGATCATTCTTATTTACCTTATCTCTAATGCTTTTGTTGGAAGTCGACCGTGGTACTGGCATGTATTTGAAATAAGATTAATGTTAGTTTCAAATTACTTTGCTTCCGCTACTTTTCAATGTAAGTGTAATAACTTTGTTGAACTCTGATGTAAATTGATTTACTTGTGAAATGGATGTAACATGTGACTTGTTATGTTGAATCACTACGATCTTGGCTTGTATGTTGGTTGGTTTGAAATCCCTCATGATTTCACTGGACTACCGGAGTTATATGGGCTCAAGTGCGAGAATTTGATCACTTCGGTGATTGTTTTTGTACTTGTGCTCTTATAATTTGGATGGTTCTGTTACACATATAATTTAGGAGGTTCTGCCACAACATTTGACATTGAAGCTTCTATGCTAAGGTCAATCAATATCTCAAAATCATAATCTAAAATCTATTGTCCAACACCTTTCAAATTGCTTTTGATTCATAATGGTACAATTGACTTGTAGAACACCTTGACTGCTCAAACATTGTTGATAGGAGAGGCAAAAGCAAGGCACAAAGGGGTGCAAGGAGTCTCCTCTAGGCATCTAAAGTTTATCTAATGGCAAGACATTGACCATGTTGCTAATCTTAGCATCAATCACAAACACAACCTTCTAATATGTGGGATGACCGCAGTCAACACAAAAATTGCAGATTCTGTACCATTCGGTTTTCTGTTCATATCTCACAAACTACTGCTCCATTGTGCACGAATTTTGGTAGGTATGTAGGTCCAAGGGTCTTCTAACTACTGACCAAAACTCAACGCAAATGGTCATCATTGACTATCCAAACAATTCACCTACCAAAACTACTCTATTCTGAAATTGCAGTGAACCAAACTAATAAAACATCTCTTGAATCTGATGCTTTACTTAACCCATCCTCAAACTAGCTTAAGACATCGAAGTATCCTAAGCGAGGAATGAGATCACCAAGTTTGGGGCCAATCCAACCACATTTGAGTTACTAATCATCGGCTTGAAGATGATTGGTTCAGTGCCATGAAATCCGAACAGATTTCCTGTTATTCACTTTCTTTGCTTCACACGTTGTGGAGTGTGTTCTGCACTTTCTAATTTTTTGTACAGCAGCAACTTTCTCACTAAGGAGGGAAGCTAGGGTTCTCCTTACATGATTCTCAGGAAACAACTTCAACCGTTGATCTAGACACCAACTCGACGATGCACAAGCATTGAACTTGCGGGCTGTCTTTGCAGGGCACAATACATACTCCACATGGAGGGGTAGTCCTACAAAGATAAGGGCCTGTTTCTAACTATCCTTCGACACTTCATCTAATAGAGTCCTGAACAAACCCTTTTGCAACACCTAGATGCCTAGTGATGTTGTCCTCAACTAAGGACGTGCTTTTTGTAGCTCTTCACTTAGCTGATACAACATCTTTTACTATCTGCGTGATTGTCTAGGATGGAATTGACTTGATAGCATAGGGTTTGAAGAAGAAAGCAGTACTTGCATCGCTGGTCGGTTTTGTTGTTTCTTCGCTTAACATCATTCTATAAGACATAGCTTTCGTAGCTACCAAAGAGTTGTTACCTAGCTAGAGATTAACCTTCCTACTGGTAACTAATCAGTTGTCTTGAAACACTAAAAGTCCCAAAACTTCACTCCTAACAACAGTAGTTATGGTCAATGCATAACAAATGGTCACCATCAAAGTCAGCAGACAAGGGGTCACACCAAAGATGGTTAATTTTGACTATATGATCATCATGCACATAATGATCAAGACTTGGATAGCTAGGTCATAAGCGCAATGTGACGATCAATTCTTATCTGACTGATAACTTGCCCAACATTAAGTATTGTGTACCTTTCTGATCCAATGGGGATGACATAAGTTGCTCACTAGATGGCTAACGTCATTACAGGGATAGTCAAGTAGAGTCACTTGTCTACCACCTCTTGCAATCTGTTAATGTTTATGTCGGTGACCTATTCTTCAAAGGTTAGCCTCTTTGCAACTTTAGAATGAAGCTCTTCTATAATTTGGTCTGATATATAGGTCTTCTGATAAGATATAGGAAGATAACCAAGGAAAGGATCACGAGGAGATAACACATTGGTGTTGTTTCATAATGGATCATGACTAGCAACCTCGATACCAGCATGTGCTAAGCAGCATAGCCTTGTGCCCATGGTCCACAGGATGCCCTCAATTTTGTCGTGGCACCGTAGAGTACTACTCGTGACACCATTACTAGACACATCACCAATGAGAAATTCCCTCATGGCGTGTATTGGGCATGCATGAACCAGCACTATACATAGGAGGGATAGCAAATAAAGAGTCACAAGGTTATGAGTCGATAAGGAAGCGATCCGAAAATCTAAACACAACACAAGAGATCATAGCTTAATTACCAAAGACAACTAAGGAGAGGACTCTTGCTTTATTTCCACGCACGCCTTGCGTCCACCAAGGAAACTACCAGATAATCAATTAACATGAGATTCAGTCATGTTAGGCAGGATCATGAGATCAGGGCTGACAAACATTTAGAGACTCAAGAAGGTTGGAGATGAGTTGAGCAAACTTCAAAGGCAAAACTGATATACCGATCAGAGATTTAATTGAGAAGGTAGCTACATGATTTGCAAGTAACAGATTCCAAGGCCATGACAAAGTGAGATTATGCTACACCAGCTCACCTTTGGGGGAGATAACCAGGAGGTCCAACATGGATTTGATATGGTCTTCGCAACTGACAAAGAACAACCGTGGTCAAGGTAGGCGTCGGCGAGGACTTAACTTGGTTAGTCGATCAAACAAGGGTCTTCACAAAAGGGCACAAAACATCCATGGTATACGCAAACATTTAAGGGGACTAAGCTTGGGCTCATGGTTCAAGCAAAGGCATGGATGCAAAAACATTTAAGGGCTAGCAACCACGTGTATAGGCTCAGGCTTCTAAGAGAGAACCTAATTGGAAATGACAACCATGAGATTACAATGGCTTGGGTGTTGTTCTAGGATAAGGCTCTTTAGCACTCATATGCTCACCGAGGACAAAGGGTTGACAACTATGGCACTACCTAGATCACAAACATCCACACATACAAGCATTGATTTATAGCAACACAACACATCAGTTCTAAGTACAAGGATCATGATGCGGGATGTGCTACTACTCATGTGGATATGGTCAAGTCTTTAGGGACAAGATGATTTTTTAAGATAGGTAGCAAAGGAGTTAAGAGGGTTTTGGGCATGGCTCGCCTATAGGCACATGGACATACCCTAGGCAAGAGTTAGCATTCGAGAGAACTCAACGATGTTAGGTTAGCAAAGACACCCGTAGGCTCATGTCTTTTAAGTAAGGAGGTCTACTCAAAGGCATCTGCGAGATGAGCACAACGATAAGGCTTGACAACAACTCATACACTCACCGAGGGTAAGAGGTTACACAATTCATGGTAACACCTAGAAAGCAAGCAACCACATATATAGCTAGGGAACTAATGTGAAGATAACTTGAAAGGAAGAACCTGACATTATATTTAAAAAAAAACATGTATAGGCTTCTAACAAGGTATCACTACAAGTTTTAGTTTCCAAAAGGTTGAGGTTTCTACTAACTACTAACTTGTCATCTAATTCCTTTGTAAGCAAACATACAAGGCAAAGCTAATCACAGACTATCTTCAAGCACAACTATTCAAGCAGCATGGAACAAGGTATTTTGCCTTGCTTCACACAGAGAAGATAGTAACATCACAAGTTACTTATTATTAGAACAAAGGTGAGGAAAGCATAGTTATGCATAAGCAACAATCATGATGATGCATGCTTCGTCCTATTCATCCTCATAACATTGCCAGCTTAAGGTGGCAATCACGTTCTATATTGGTGGCATAACACGTACTCTCTTGATATATAGCTAGTCGTCAGCTACTTTCAATCTATGCATTCGTGGCTAGCGTACATGCAGAAGAATTTCATTTTAGCCCAACCCACATGATATATGAGCAAAAATAAAAGCCTGGTCTCTAGGTTGAATGATCAAAAGCAACAACATATTTGAAAGCAGCAAACTAAATACTTCTATATATATCCCAATATATATACTTCTATATCAAAGCTACCCGATGATTAAATTTGCTACCCACAGTTAAATACGCACCATACACACAAGTAAACATGCACATATAGTCGTATAAAAACTAGCTCTCCCCGACCACACACTCATACTTGCGGTTATGCCACTCATCAACTCACCTTCTTACCTGGGCGTAGGGGTATATTAATCCATACATTACCATTTAAGTGAATGGCATCCATACAATTGCACGCCGTATGGATAATGAAATAGAAATTGTAAGCAATACCTTGGCGTAGAGACATATTGATCCATACATTACCACCCAAGTGGATGGCACCAATACAATTGTACACAGTATGGATAACAAAATCAAAATTGTAATAAAGTAAATCCCCAAAAGTTAGTCCTACTTAAAGCCACCTAGTTGTCCTTAATTGGGCCTAACTAGAGGTTGTCGCTAGCATAGTTTTGCAAAGTAGTTTTGACAAATTTGCCTGTAGCTAACATTTTAGTCAAAATAGGTTTTTTAAAACCAAAACTCAGCTTTTAAAACTATGTACATCATAGTATTATGTTTAATCTTGCTCTGATGCTAGCTGCAATAGAACCACCCAATTTATACAAGTTCAAGTACGACTGTCCCCGTTTAACACGTTGACGCGCACATACTTTCACTCATATAAACCCGGTAGTCCGCCGAGTGTCATGACAGACCTCGGTAAATCAACTTCCCAACCAAGATCGCATGATTAAGCAAATACAAATCACATACACAGAGTTATAGCAGAAATAGTATTACAAAGAGTTCACAAATAGCAATACAAGTTTGGATTTCAAAACCGATTAGTGAAAACAACATAGCTTTGAAATGATTACAATAATATAAGTTTCAAATACATTGCTAGCATAAGTGACATCCTTTGGCAAAAGCATATAGATGAGAAATGAATACAGAGTTGCCAAGCCCACTAGCGGTTAGCCACCATCTTCTTCAGGCCGAGAACTGTACCTGCAACATGGAGGGATAAACCCTGAGTACGAGGGGTACTCAACTAGACGAACCCGTCATAAGCCAGAAATTAAGTGACACCAAGGAGTATGCAAGGCTGATATGTAAATGGGGCTCGCTTGATAATATTTTGCAGAAAAACTTATGTAATAGAGAAGTAACCTTTCCTTTCTTTGCAGCAAGTTATTAATATTAACCTGTCATCTAGATTAGCACCTGTACTAGAGCAATCACTTGATTAAGATACAAACATTAATAACCATATCAAGTGTAGTAAAGCCATCATCATCAGTATCATCTTAACCATCAAGTTCATTTAGTGTTACTACAACGGAGAAGCTCTGTCAAGTTTCTCACTATCCGGGAGAGACGATGACTCGAATCGATTCCTACCCAGCTCACTGGATAAGGAGAGGATATATATGCAACAAGTGTTTCCAACCAACTCCTATAACTTAATGCATCTAATATCATAAGATACTCAAATTGTATTTTACAAAATATAGGAGGCTTAGAATGCTCCGGGGCTTGCCTGGGACCCTACACAAGTCAGCTAAGTTAGCTTGCATTGTCTTGGTGACATTTCGAGTCCTAGCACTTGCTTAGTCCTTTCACCTTCTGGATAGATCCACCAAACACCGTCTTCGTGTTTGGCTCCAACATCACGTCCTTCACGTGGTTCATCTAGCATACCTAAATGAGATGCAAGATGCGAGTGCATGAATATAAAGAATAGCAATATGAGATGCATCACATAAGAGCATTCAAGACAAGCACAAGGTTATGCAAGACATAGCCACTTATAGTTATTTAACTAATCATCACACAACTTATTATAAATAGATAGCAAGTATATTAGGCATAGCGCACAAGTTTCACACAGTCTCAGGTGTATTAACTCAATCACCATCCAAGGCATGAGCCACACTTAGCAACACACAAAGCAAACAACTATAACTAGAATCTATTATTTTATGGACTGCAAACAGCAGCTACATGTTTTGGTCATAACTGGAGTTACATACATCCAACAAACATGAAACAAGACTATCTGGAAAGCTAATGAAATTGTCTAAAACTTTACTATAATCATCTCAAGCTAATTCAACAATTATAAAGGTCAAACAATTCAGTTTCTCAAATCTGTCCAGAAATTCCAGAGAGCAAGCATTTCTAAAGACCAACTTTAAACAGCTATAACTCACAAACCATTTGGCCTATTGACATGAAAACTTAACACAAGCAAGATAAGGAAGTTGTCTATAACTTTGTTATAAACAAGATTCACAGCAAACATCATCTTCATGGTGTAATTAGCATGGCAACAGAAACTGTACCAAAAGTCACTTACTGAAAATATAGAGCAAAATAATATTTCACTACATACAAGATATGGAATCTGGGCACAACCAATGTTACCAACAGTTTACATATATCAAAAGCATGCTAGAAAACGTAATGGTCAAGCCCAAATAAATTCTTTACATGCCTTTATTAATTTATTTGAATAATTAGGTGAAATAATAAACATATATTAAAATTGCACAGTAAATTCTGAGAAAATTATAGTAGCTCACATATACTTCTAATGTTCTACTGTTCAAATGTCATTCCAATTGAATAAGTATAGCAATCTCTTTGAAAAAGACAAATTGCTATTGTAAGAAATCATGTGAGAGCAAGATAAATCAAAAACTCAATATTTTCTATAAACATATAGCCATATTAGGTATTATTATGGTAGCATAATATCATGCAAAGGTAGAGGACCCACATTTTCCATTTTTACACCTTCATAAAAATTATAACTGATTTAAAACCATTTATCAAGCACCAAACAAGTTAAATCAGTAACTCACTCATACTATATCCAATGAACATAAAATTCTTACCACAATACACACATGACATCACTAGCCTGCCATAAAAATTTCATAGCAATTGGAGCACCAAAACCCTAGATATGAAAATAACAAGCAAAACAAGCTAAAATTGCCTATTTAACAAGATTAAATAAAAACATTATAAAAACAGTACACAACTAGTATGTCTAATATTTTTCTTAGCTATAGCATGTCATCACAAGATTAACACAACTAGAATCACCATTTTTGGACTTCTATAACTCAAAAGATATGCATTTGTCCAACTTAATCTAAAGGCATATTTAAAGAATAATTTACACAACACATAAACATGCATTAAATAGCATATTTTATATATCTATCCTGTGGAGCATTTCTTAACAAAGCTAACAAAATTAGTTTCACTATTTTTGGACATTCCTAGCCTGAGATATGGATTTTACAAGATTTAGCACAAATTTGGAAAATCAAAACAGGAACAACACTTAACCCAAGATCTCGCTAGGTGCACCCAGATTGGAACCCAACTTAGTCTCCAGTGCCACTGCCATGTGGGGCCCATTGCTCAACCGGTCCCACCTGTCATCCAAAGAGAGATAGAGAGAGAAAACGGGGTCTTGTTCCTCTTCTTCGTGGAGGCAGTGAAGGGGGAAAAGGCAGCAGGGCACGACTGGTTGGTCAACGCCAGTGAAGAGGGCGGTCGGCGGTGGGTGTTGAGGGCTCTAGCTGGCCTGGCTCTCGATGCTCCTCCTGGTGACTGCGACACGGCCTGCGGTGGCATGTGGCCCGCTAGCCATGCGAGTAGGCGGAACGCCGATAGCTACTTCGCCAACGAGGAGCAGCAGCTGCCATCAACGCTTGTTGGGAGGGCTAGAGGTGTCGCCAAGTGAGGGTGAATGGCTCTAGGGGCTTGGTCATGGGGAAAAATGTGGGTGGTGGAGGAGCACTGGCGGTGCCATTGTAACACTCCAGGTGTTAGGCTTGCAATTGGCACTTGCATTGCATGAGCCTAAGCATCATTTGTTCATATATGAGCATGGAACATATGTGATGCACTAGTGAAACATGTGGAACATACTAGTGCAACATGTGAAACATGTATATATGGAATGTGCTTGCAACATCTCCTTGAAACATATGCAACATACTTTTGTTAATTGTGTTTCAAGTGTGTATGTTAGGTGTTCATGCTTGGTAATACAAGTGAGTGTTGATATCACTTCTTTCAAGTGTCTCACATCACTCTCTATCTATAGTGACCCCTAGAAAAGTTTCATGATGTTTGGAATCAAAAAGTCACATGAAATGATAAGTTATATGCTTGTTTAGATTATAACTGAAACATGCTTCTGAAACAAGGAAACATGCCTTACATTCCATGTGAACTAGTGTTTATGCAACATACAAATGCAACATGTGCAACACATCTAGGACACATGTGGAACCACCTAGTGAAACATATGTAGCATGTACTTTGAAACAAACACATGAAACAATTGAAACATGGTGATGAAACAACTACAACATTTCACTTGATTTCTATGTTTCAGTGCATGTGAGGCCTACACTTTTGTGCAACCTATGCATGGTGTGTATGTTTAGCCTCTACAATACCTTAACTATGCTTAGGACACTTAATGGAGCAATGTTCATGTTGACCATGTTGACTAATTAAGTCTCTAAGTGATAGTTGACCTTGATTTGACCTTGTTTGACCTAGAGAGCCCAGTTGCTTGACTATTTTAAAAGGGTAGCTAAAAGTGTTTTCCTGTAGCTGCACCCTTAAAAAAAGTTGTAGAAAATTTGTTATGGAACAAAAGTTGTTTAATGATTATCTCATGAAAATGACCAGAACAACCTCAAAGGTGGCCCACAAGCCTAGAATAGGGGCTGATTTGCACTTGGAAAATTTGGTTAAGTCCTTATGATGTTTTAGTGCTAAGTGCCTTAGTTGGAGCTTTGGATCTTCCTAACCATGCTGAATCAGTCCAAGTACCTTTAATAAGAGTTGTAGATTAGTTTGAGTAGAACAACTTTTATTTAAGCACCAAGGTCTAGTTTGGCTTATAAACTAGTCAAATAGAGCTCACAAAACTCAATCAGCTGCTATTTTTCAGCCTAGAAAATAATTCTAAGCCTAGAATTTCAGTACCAACGATGATTGGCATCTTGCGTTCTCGTGTTTCTGTTAAGCATCAAAGTTCGACCCGAATATGAAAGTGGGAGTTCTTACTATGGATAAGAAATAGGAAAAGTTTGGAGTGAGTTGACTAAGGTGGGACCGAGATTTAAGCCGCAATTGTGAATTGCTGTCAAGTCGCTAATAGTGCCGGTTTTGGAGTTCTTTATCTCTTAAACCGAGCCTCTAATCACCCTAAAGCCTAAATACAAGTTGTAGAGTCATCAGAATGCAACAAACTTCGTTAAAGGTCCTGGATCCGAATCTCTATGGAATATGCTGAGAAACGCGTCCAACTCGGGCTCCATTGCGCGCGCCACGTGCTCGTCGGAACGCCTTCGTGGCAACCATGCGAAGTAGAGCGCACCCTCCACCTTGCCACGTGCCTCTACCTATCTAAGCTGATGGGGAGAGGTCAAGCTGCCCACAATCGCTCCTCCATTGCCCCAGAGCTCGCCCTCGCTCTCAGCTTCCTCCCTCATGCTCTCGCTCGTCGTCCCTACCACGTTCGCCATGGCTGCCCCCATGGAGCTCCGTCGTCCCATGCCTCAGGTCTCCCTCTGCCCAAATCGGCCGCAACACCACCTTTCTCTCCTCGTGCTGCCCACTATGCACCCCTTTTTTGGCCTCGCCGCCGCTGCAGATGGCCGCCGCCAGAGCCGCCATCACGGCGAACTGCCGCCTCCATGGCCGGCTGGCCTTGGGTCACCATGAGGCAAGGCAAGGGAACCACTGGATGCCCCTCGTGTTGGGGATGCACTGCCACCACCGCTCATCGCCAATGCCACCACTAGTCGCTGGAACCGCGGCAGCGCCACCATCGCCGCCAATAGTCGCCTTGGCCGCGTGTGGTCGGGGTCACGCCGCTGTGGGCTGCTCCTAGATGAGCTGCGCCCCTGCTCAGGTGCGCATGTGGCTTGGGTTGGCCGTGCTGCTACCACTCGCCGCCGGCGCCGCCCCTGCCGATCGGCGAAATCAGCCCGACGCCTTCCCCCCAACTCCCCTGCTCTGCGTTTCGAAGAAGCCGGCACCTCTCCTCTCTCTATCTCTGTGTGTGTGTTTGACAGGCAGGCCCGGCTAAACAGCGGGTCCCACGTGTCAGTTAAGTGGTGGTAGATTTAGGGTGCTCAGTCGGGTACATCTAGCAATAAGTTAGGATTTGAGTTATTCTGGATTTTAATTTCAGATTTTAGGTTAAATCTTCTAAAATCCATATCTCATGCTAGAAAATTCCAAAAATAGAAAATGTGGACTTTTTGGAAACCTTGAGAAAATACCTATGCATTACACTTATAAAATGTTATATGTTTGTAGAAATTTTCTAGTGTTCTTATTTAACCTTGATAAGTACTCCAAAAATGCTTATAAATTTGACCAGAGCCATATCTTGAGTTTTAGAACTCCTAAAATAGTGATTCTTGTTTTGTTAATTTTATGATGACATGTACTTGCTAGGAAAAATATTAAACACACTAGTTGTTCACTGTTTTCTTAAGGTTTTGATTTGACCTTGATAAATAAGAAAAATCTACATTATGTTGCTTGTTATTTTATATCTTGAGTGCTGGTGCTCCATTTTAGGTGAAATTTTTATGGTAGTCTACTGAGGTTATATGGGGACTGTGATTAAAATTTCATGAGCTTTGGTTGTTGGATGAGTGAGATGTAGGTTTAACTTGCTCTCACATGATTTATTGTAAAAGCCAATTGTCTTTTTCATAAAGGTTGATAAACATGTCCAAATGGCTTGAAATTGGGACAGTAGACTACTGGGAGAATATGCAGGCCACTGTAATTTTGGTAGAATTTATTGTGCAACTTTCATATGTGTTCATAATTCCACCTAATTATCTAAGATAAATTAAGAAATGTATTAAAATAATTTATCTAGCATTAGACACTATGTTTTCTGGTGTTCATTAGTCATGTGTGACATGTGTGTAAAGTTGGTTTTGTTCAATTATATGTTTGCAACATAAGTTAATAATTATTCCTTGCAAATGAGGTTTCTGGACAGATCTGGGAACTTAGCAAAGTTTTTCATGATAATGTGCCTTGTTGTAAAACTTTTTTATACTAAAGTTGTAGATAATTTATGTATCTAGCTACTGTTAAAATTTTGTGGCATTTTGCCAAGCAGTTTTTGAGTTATAGATGTTTGAAGTCAGGTCCCAGATTTGGTTGCTCTCTGTATGGAGCAGACTAGATTCTGTAGTTTTATCTTTTTGACCTATTAAACTTGGGAATCAGGCTTAGTTGATATTAAATTAATTGTAGATAATTTCATAAGATTTTCATAATGTCTTGTTGCACATCTTTTGGAGTTGTGGATCTCCAGTTATGATTAATTTGCTCAGCTGCTGTTCTGATGTCTAGAAAGTGGCAGATTCTAGTTTTAGTGCTTTGATTAACTTTGCCATGCTAGTGTGTTGAAGTGTGACTCATATCTTTGATGGTACTTGGGTTAATACCCTGGGATCTTATGAGACTTGTGTCTTGACTGATGTGCTTGCCGTCCTCTATGTTATGCCTTAATGAGGATTAAGTTAATTAGCTCTAGGTGCTTATGTGAACTTTGGTATGTGTAACATCTCAAGTGTTTGGCTTCCATAATTGCACTTGCATTTCATAAGGATGAGCATCATTCCATTCATTTATGCATTTGTTTTGCTTGCAACATGTATATGCAACTTGGGTGGCTAATACTTTGAAACATGGCAATGTTGGTAGTATAACATGATAAGATCAATTGTTGCAACAAGAGCTTCAAACATATGCAACATTGTAGTTGAAGTGGTTGTTTTGTTTATTTCAACCTGTGTGACATTTGGGTTTATGTGTAACCAAGGTGTACAGTGGTCAATTATATCCTATAGTACCTTAATCACAGTTAGGATCATTAGTGGAACAATGTTCATGTTGACCAAAATGACCAAAATGCCCTCCTGAGTGATGTTGACCAAGCCTTGAGCTCTAGGATGCTTTAGTTTGACTATTTAAAAAGTCTAGCTTAGAGATCTTGCATGGTGGAGCACCCTTAATCAAAGTTCTAATATGGCCATCTCATGAAAATGACTAGAACATGCTCAAACAGGGCCCACAAGTCAGGTTTTCCATGCTGTTTCACACTTAGAAAAATTTCGAAGTCTGGCAATGACTTGCAGTTTCTTGAGCCCCACTTAGATACCTTGTATCTCCCAATCTAGGCCAAACCAGTCCAAGCTCCAATTGGCAAAATTGTAGTACTCATATAGCTCTCCAATTTTGTTAATAACGTCATGGCCTAAATCGATCTAGTTTAGGAGATAATCAGCGACGAAATCGCCCTATCACTCGCTGTTTTCGGCTTCCATTCAGACCTTCAGAGCATAGTGTGGCCGACAGCTTTAGGCCATCGCCGCCGTGTGTCCTCCACGCTCCGCGCATGACCTGACATCTTGGCTAGCTGCTCAACGCGTAAAGGAGTGTCCCTGCTGTTGTCCCGACCTCGCCCTCCATTCCCTTCCTTTCTCGTGCGCACTAGAGGTAGAAAACGCCATCTCCCTCCCTGCCAAGACACTCTGGCGATGTAACACCCCAGGTGTTTGTCCCTCACTAAGCAGTGGATTTGAGCTCAAACATGATAGATTAAGTGAAGATGACGATGTCAAGGTCAACCTATGGAGATGAGCCTAATCTAAACTTGGATGTTGCACCCTTGCTTTGCATATAGGCCATTTTCAAGATATATGCTTGGGTAGTGTTATTGCAATATCTTCATATGTCTCACCTTAATACCTATCTATATTGGCCACTGGAAAAGTTTCATGAAGTTTGGAATCAAAGTCACATGAAATGATAAGTTCCATTCCTATTGGAATTTGCACCATTAAGTGAATGGAATTATAGATCATCAACCAAACTTTGCAACTTTTCCCAAATGACTCTAGATGAACTCTACAACAAAAATCATGAAGGGTTCATGTTGAGCAAATGTCAAGAAAATGCCCCCGATTGGCCTAAAACCCTGGTTTTGGCTTTATCGAGTTGCTACTTTGACTAAAGTAAAAGTTTGACTTTTGTACTAGTTATGAGGTTTGACCTTAAACAAAAGTTGTAGTTCATCTAGTGTGCAATAAACTTTGTTTAATGGTCAAGAGTTGGTTTGGCCTCTAACTTAGTCAAACAGGGCTCACAACATTTGATGCGGTGCTGATTTGGAGCTCAAGAATTTGGCTAAGTCAAAACTGTGTTTCAGTTTAAAGTACCCAAGTTTGGAGCTTTATATCTTGCAACCCAAGCTGATTTAGACCTTGATCTTTTAATAGAAGTTGTAGTTCAGGTTGTGTCGGTGTTCGGAGCCGAGGGGGTCTTAAACCAACGAGTAAATGCTGCGTGTCTCTTTCCTGGATGGTGATGTAAGGAGAACACACAGGGGTTTATCCTGGTTCGGGCAAAAGAAGGCCCTACGTCCAGCGGGGGGGGGGAGAAGTTTGTATTTTCTTGCACCGAAGTGCTCGTGTAGGGGTTACAAGCATGCGAGAGAGGGCGTCGAGCCTAAGTCTCAAAGAGAGGAAACAGTGGACAAGGGTGATTGCTTGAGATATCGATCTCTATCTTGCGTCTTGCCTATTGTCTCTTGTTTTTCTTCGTTTCCCTCTCCCTCGTTGTAGAACCCTGGCCTGCCCTTTTATAGGGCGAGAGGAGGCCAAGACGACGGGGAGCCTTGAGGTGATGTTTTGTCGATTCCTGTTGAGCTGACCGTAGCGACGTGCTCTGGGAATGGCCGGCCATCCCTGGACACCATGGCGTCGTGGGAGACGAGATGGCAAAATGACCCGGAGCGCTGTGCCACACCGTCCTTCCCTTGCCGTTGAACTGTGCCGAGCGTCGAGGTTGGGTCGAGGCCGGGTCGAGACCGGATGATTAAGGCCGAATCCCCGAGATTGCGGAGAACGGGCCTTGTCTTATCCTCCCTCGAGGGTGATTGATGGTAAACAGTGCGCGGTAAGCTGGGTACAGTGATGGTTTTCACCTCCCATCACAGGATGGGCGATAAAACAGTGAGATCTGACACGGGCATTGTTCCCACGTCGATCCTGGTTGCAGCCATGCCGGTAGGTGGTAGTAGGTAACCACATTAAATGCTATGGATTTTGTCCTAGGGTAGGTAAAGCGAAGGAGTCGAGGCGCTCAACCCGAGCTCATGCGAGTCGGAGTTTTTCCCAGTGGGCGGACGAGCCTCGCGCGGGTCGGAGCGCCGTCGAGGTACCTTGCTGTACGGGATGGGGCGCGGTCGAGGCGCCCCGTCGAGCGGGCCTCGTACGAGTTAGAGCCGGAGCGCGGTCGAGGCACCCCGTCAAGCGGGCCTTGTACGAGGCAGACTGGATACGCGGTCGAGGCGGGCTACCTTTTATTGCGGTTTCAGTCGTTTTAGTTTTTTTTATTAGCGATGGATGTGGGTACCCCTGTACTGTTGGTACCGACAGTAGCCCCCGAGCCTTTGGGTGAGTGTGTGATCACTCTCCCAGAGGTTTGTTTGAACTAGAGTCAGCGCACCCGCTGGGTGTAGCCCCCGAGGCCTCGGTGGAGTGTTGAGACTCCTCCGAGGTCTTGTATTCGTTTTATTGGGGAATGATTCATTGCGGTCAAGCCCCCGAGCCTCACACGCACGAGGTCGATCAGAGTCCCGGCCGTCTTTTGCTGTGCGACCCTCACGCTCCTCCTTCAGGAAGGAGGAGGAGGGGTGGGGAACGTTGTACTACCCCTGTTTGGGCGAGTTTTGATGATCTCCGGTGAGCTGCTAGCGGGGGAATTCGAGTGAGAGCCCGTGCCCCAGTCATTAGGGGTCGGCTAGTGGCCCGGAGGCGCTCTCAAAGATGCCAAGAAGTGGTCGTGTGGATCTCGATTCCCTGCGACAGGATTCGAGGGCTTGGTGCCTCCCCCGAGGGGATTCCTACGTTGACCTCCTCCTTTGGCCTCGAATACGTCCTGGGGTGCCTCGAGAGCGTGGCTCGAGCCCTGGCCATGTACGGGTGCACCCTTGGTCATCCCTAACTCTGTTACTCGAGGGCAGCTGTCGAACCCTGGTTGAGGGCCAGCTTTCGATCCCTCAAGGTTTAGGTTTCTGCGGTTGAGCCCCCGAGCCTTGCGTGCGTGAGGTCGATCAGAGTCCGGACCGTCTTTTACTGTTCGTCCCTCACGCTCCTTTTCTGAAAAAAGGAGGAGGGGTGGAGAACGTTGTACTACCCTCGTTTGGGCGAGTTCCGACGGCCTTTGGTGAGCTACTAACGGGGGAATTCGAGTGAGAGTCCGTGCCCCAGTCATTAGGGGTCGGCTAGTGGCCTGGAGGCACTCTCAAAGGTGCCAAGAAGTGGTCGTGTGGATCTCGATTCCCTGCGACAGGATTCGAGGGCTCGGTGCCTCCCCCGAGGGGATTCCTACGTCGACCTCCTCCTTTGGCCTCGAATACGTCCTGGGTGTCTCAAGAGCGTGGCTCGAGCCCTGGCCATGTACGGGTGCACCCTTGGTCGTCCCTAACTCTGTTGCTCGAGGGCAGCTATCGAACCCTGGTCGAGGGCCAGCTTCCGCTCCCTCGAGGCTCATACCAGGCTCGGGGCCCGTTTTCCAGGTATTTGGGAATATCCATCCGCGGATCCCTCCCCCGCTCGTTAGCCAGGCGCGTCTTTTTAGGAGGGGAGGCGAGATCGGCGCGGTAGTGGACGATGTGGGGGACGGCCACGTGCCCAACTCCTGCGAGATGTAAGGAAACGGTTAGGTGGGCGCATTTAATGTGGGAAACTGTTCCTACCTTTTCGCGCGGCCGTTGGGCTTCCGCCTGGGCATATAAAATCAAGGCCTGGGGGTCTGCGTTCCCCACCGGTCCCTTGCGCTCCTGCAATCTTCTGCCTCAGACAACCCTTGCCTTATTGCGCTCTCCACCCGCATCGCTGCCGCCACCGCATCCTCTCCGTCCACCCCCCTTCCGACAGCACCGATGGCAGGAAAGAGCCAGATCCTCCCCGCCGACGACTGGGCCGCCTCCTCGGTAATGGAGAGGAGGTTGGAAGAGTTGGTCGAGGACGGGCTAGAGCTGATTAAAGCCGCGGAAGAGCCTGGAAGCCGTCTGGCCTCGCTTTTTGAAGCCGAGGTGGTTCCGCCTGCTGACGATGAGGGCTTGTGAGCCAAATCTGGGTATGAAGGCCCATGTAATAAGTTAGTATTTTGAATTTTGGTCGTGGTGGCCTTGAAGGCCCTAAGAACTCGAAACATAAACCGATTCGTGGTTAATTTAGTTTTATTTGAGCTTTTCTTCCCTTTATCGCTTGGATCGTGTTCTTGCGTGATTTACTTAGTACGTAGTTGCATCCTTTGGCGTAAGGGAGCGAGTGGAGGTACCGTAGCCTCGGGGGCGTAAGTGATCTCATGGCTCAACTGCCCTCGAGCTTCAGGGTGATGTTGCGGCCTTGTAAATCATGTGAGAGCCTGATCTAAGCGACAGGGGGTATGTTCTTTTTCAAAGTTAGGAACCGTTATTTAGATCTCCCTAGCGTGAAGTCGCACCTCTAAAAGGTGTGAGGGGTGAGTGGAGGTACCGTAGCCTTGGAGGCATAGGTGATACTCCTAACTCGAGAGCCCTTTCGAACCTTAGGGTGCTCTTGCAGTGAAGTCGATCTAAGAAGCGGTTCTTAAATTTAAAAAAGAGCATAAGTTTTTTCGGGGACTGGGGGGTTCCCCCCTTGTAGCCCCCGAGGGAGGGTCGATTCTAGGAGTGCAGAGTCGATCCTTCCTCATTGTGAAACGAAAGTTTGAACATCGCTGTATTCTTTATTGACGAAAAAGAAACTACAGAGCCTCGAGGCTTTTTAAGGAAAGAAGCGACGTAGCAGTTCAATGTTCCAAGCGTTGGTGAGGATTTCGCCCTTCTCGTTGGATAGCTTGTAGGTGCCCGGCTTTAGTACTTCTGTGATGATGTACGGCCCTTCCCATGGTGGTGTGAGCTTGTGTCGTCCCTTGGTGTTCTGGTTCCACCGTAGCACCAAGTCGCCGATGTTGAGGTCACGCTTGCGAACGTGTCTGTCGTGGTAGCGTCGGAGACCCTGCTGGTACGTGGCAGAATGCAACAAAGCCACATCTCAGGCTTCCTCGAGCTGGTCGAGGGCGTCCTATCTTGTGGCGTCGTTATTTCTTTCGTTGTAGGCCTTCCACCTTGGGGATCCGTATTCTATATTAGTTGGGAGCATAGCCTCAGACCCATAGACTAAGAAGAACGAAGTGAACCCCGTGGCTTGACTCGGCGTTGTTCTTAGGCTCCACAGGACCGAGGGTAGCTCGGCAGCCCATCTTTTGCCATGTTTATTTAGTTTGTCAAAGATTCTGGGTTTCAGGCCTTGTAGGATCTCCAAGGCATGCTCGGTGACTTCCCTGGGTATGCCCGGCATATCCGAGGGACTCCATGTAAAGATGTCGATGTTTGCACGGAGAAAGTCGACGAGCACTGCTTCCTATTTAGGATCGAGGGTGGCGCTGACGTTCCACGCCCTTCCCTTGGGATCAGCGGGGTCGAGGGGTACGAGTTTGACATCTTCCGCGGGCTTGAAGCTGCTGGCATGGCGTTTTGGGTCGGGAATCGCATTGGCGAGGCCGTCGAGGTCTGCAGCCAAGATCGCCGACTCCAAAACAGCCTCGCCGTGCTCGATGCACTCGACGTCACACTTGTAGGCATGTTCATATGAGGGCCCTACAGTGATGACACCGTTTGGGCCTGGCATCTTGAGCTTGAGGTGGGTGTAGTTCGGGATTGCTATGAACCTGGCGTAGCATGGGCGCCCTAGGATAGCGTGGTACGTTCCACAGAATCCGACCACTTCAAAAGTGAGAGTCTCCTTTCTGAAGTTGGCCGGTGTGCCAAAACAAATAGGCAGATCGACCCATCCGAGGGGTTCCACCCGTTTCCCTGGCACGACTCCGTGGAAGCCCCCAACGCTAGGTTGGAGGCGTGCTCTCTCGACCCCCAGAAGGTCGAGGGTCTGGGAGTAGATGATGTTGAGGCTGCTTCCGCCATCCATGAGCACCTTGGTGAGGCATGTGTTGGCGATGACGGGGTCAACAACGAGCGGATAGACTCCCGGGTTGGGGATGTAGTCTGGGTGGTCGTCACGGTCGAAAGTGATGGCCACCGCAGCCCAATCAAGGAAGCGGGGGACTGCCGTTTGTATGGAGAAAACCTCACGCCGTTCTCGCTTGCGCTAGCGCGCCGAGAGGTGGGTCGAGGGCCCTCCGTAGATCATGAAGCAGTCGTGGATCTCGGGGAATCCCCCGTCCTTGTCGTCACTCTTAGGGTCCTCCTTCTTGTCGTCCTTCTTGACGCCGGCACCCCCAAAGTACCTACGAAGCATATGATAGTCTTCGAGGTTATGGTTAGTGGGTCCCTTGTGGTAGGGACATGGCTCTTTGAGCATTTTGTCGAAGATGCCCCCGCCGGGGGGGGGCCTTGAGGCTTCTTATGCTCGGTAGCAGCGACGAGCTCATCGGCCGGGGCCTCAAGCTTGCCCTACTGGCCTTTCTTCTTCTTGCGGTTGTTTCTCTTGGAGCCCCGAGTAGAGCTCGTGGGATCGTTAACCTTCTGCTTCCCCCTTTCTGGGTCGCCACCAAAGATTGCACCAACCGCCTCCTCGCCGGCGGCGAAGTTGGTGACAATGTCCATCAACCCGTTGGCAGTGAGTGGAGTGTTACGGCCCAATTCTCGGACCAACTCCTTACAGGTGGTGTCAGAGAGGAAGGTCATAATTACGTCGAAGTCGGTGACGTTGGGGAGCTCGGTACGCTGCCGAGAGAAGCGCCAGATGTAATCCCGGAGGGATTCACCTGGTTTCTGCTTGCAGCTCCGGAGGTCCCACAAGTTGCCAGGGCGCATGTAGGTCCCCTTGAAATTTCCCTCAAACACCCTTACGAGATCGTCCCAGTCATGGATCTGTCGAGGTGGGAGATCCTCGAGCCAGGCTCGGGCGGTGTCGGAGAGGAACAGGGGGAGTTGTCGAATGATGACCCGGTCATCGGTGGCCCCGCCCAGTTGACACGCCAAGTGGAAATCGGCGAGCCAAAGTTCAGGTTTGGTTGCACCGTTGTACTTGGTGAGAGTCGTGGGGGGGCGAAACCGAGCCGGGAGCACCGTCTCACGGATAGCCTTACTGAAGACCCGAGGACCCGGGGGTTCGGGTGAAGGGCTACGATCTTCCGAACTGTCGTAGCGTCCGCCCCTGTGGACGTGGTAGCCTCGAGGCACGCCGTCACCGTGCTTGCGCGTGCGGCGCTCGACGATGTTGCCATGGGTGTCTCGAGGCTCGTGGTCGTTGGTGGTGGGCTCAGGGGCCGGAGCTACCCGGTTTCGCCGGGCAGGCTCGGGGTGAACCGAGGCTTCTCTCTCCTATCTAGAGGGCTCGATGATCCGCTCTGAGGCTGCCTCGCGTCACCTCGAGGCAGAGCTCTCAGCCTGCTGCATGGCGGCGGTCTCGAGGAGTTCTCGGATTTCATCTCGAGCCCGACGGGCATCAGGGTTTGACGGCTCGGGCATGTTGCGGAGGAGCATGGTGGCGGCGACGACGTTCTGGCTGGCTCGAGCGAAAACCGGGGGGTCGACCACCCGGTCCTCATTGATGCGACGGTTGACGTCACGAGCTCTCTCGCGAGCTCTCCCACCAAGTGCACGTTCCGCACGCTCACGCTCGAGGGTTTGTTGGAGTAGATCCAGGTTTTCTCGTTCCTCGTCAAGCCTGTCCTGCAACTCACAAATCTGCTCAAGCTGCGTTCCTTGATCCGCAAGGAACTGAGGGTCGTCTCGCTCAGTAGGAAGCTCGACATGAGGTGGCGTGTGCCTTTCTTCAACTGGCTCTTCGTCCTCTGATTCCGAAGTGCTTTCAACATCGATGTTGAAGCATTCGTGGGTCAGATCATAGGTGTCGTCAGCCGAGCCGGAGTCAGGAGCACCAAAGTAGTAGTATGACGGGGGAATGTGTGGCTGTTGCAAATCGTCACTGGGGTTGCGATGTTGAGAAGCAGTCACATGGGGCTCTGTTTCCAGTGTCTCCGTAGAGTCCCGATAATCAGAAGACGGTGTGAATGCAACGAGGTCCAGAGTGGAGCGTAGATGGTGCCCGGGGAGTTCCTCATAAGTACTCATGCGAGTGCTCACGGAAGATGCGTATACCCGGGCAGCCGAGTCTAGCCCAAACGGGAATGGTGATGGAGATGTTGCTGCCCGTGCTGGAATGGATGCTCCGGACAGTGGTGTCTCACCGGACGGGGGAGCGGCGGGATTCTCCGTCGGCATGTTACCCTCAGTCAAGCTCGTCCTACCCAAACCTTCCACAAGGAGATTTGGGCTGGCGCCTGGCTAGGGGGTGCCGGACCGAGGGATCCCATCACCCTCCGCGAGGTGAAGACGGTGGTTGTACCGGGCTCATCGTCGTCGGGCGTCCCGCGCCCGCCTAGAGCGACGGTACCGGCGGATTGCTCCCCCGGGCAGGGAGAGCTCATAGTCCTCGTCGGTTGGGTGCCTGGGTGGAAGTAGGACCATATCGTAGCCATAGTCAGGTGACATGAACTCCAAACTCCCGAACCAGATCACCGTGGCCAACGGAATAGGGCGTTCGGGGTCAGCCATCCAGGAAAAAAGGCGAGAAAGCGACGTTGGCACGCAACGATCCCCTACCTGGCGCGCCAACTGTCGGTGTTTGGACCCGAGGGGGTCCTAAACCAACGAGTAAATGCTGCGTGTCTCTTTCCTGGATGGTGATGCAAGGAGAACACATGGGGGTTTATCCTGGTTCGGGCAAAAGAAGGCCCTACGTCCAGTGGGGGGGGAGAAGTTTGTATTTCCTTGCACCGAAGTGCTCGTGTAGGGGTTACAAGCATGCGAGAGAGGGCGTCGAGCCCAAGTCTCAAAGAGAGGAAAAAGAGGACAAGGGTGATTGCTTGAGATATCGATCTCTATCTTGCGTCTTGCCTGTTGTCTCTTGTTTTTCTTCGTTTCCCTCTCCCTCGTTGTAGAACCCTGGCCTGCCCTTTTATAGGGCGAGAGAAGGCCAAGACGATGGGGAGCCTTGAGGTGATGTTTTGTTGATTCCTGTTGAGCTGACCATAGCGACGTGCTCTGGGAATGGCCGGCCATCCCTGGACACCATGGCGTCGTGGGAGACGAGACGGCGAAATGACCCGGAGCGCCGTGCCACACCATCCTTCCCTTGCCGTTGAACTGTGCCGAGCGTCGAGGTTGGGTCAAGGCCAGGTCGAGACCTGATGGATAAGGCCGAATCCCTGAGATTGTGGAGAATGGGCCTTGTCTTATCCTCCCTCGAGGGTGATCGATGGTAAACAGTGCGCGGTAAGGTGGGTACAGTGACGGTTTTCACCTCCCATCACGGGATGGGCGGTAAAACAGTGAGATCTGACACAGGCATTGTTCCCATGTCGATCCTGGTTGCAGCCATGCCGGTAGGTGGTAGTAGGTAACCGCATTAAATGCTATGGCTTTTGTCCTGGGGTAGGTAAAGAGAAGGAGTCGAGGCGCTCGACCCGGGCTCACACGAGTCGGAGTTTTTCCCAGTGGGCGGATGAGCCTCGCGTGGGTCAGAGTGCCATCGAGGTACCTTGCTGTACGGGATGGGGCGCGGTCGAGGCGCCCCGTCGAGCGGGCCTCGTACGAGTCAGAGCCAGAGCGCAGTCGAGGCGCCCCATCGAGCGGGCCTCGTACGAGGCGGACTGGATACGCGGTCGAGGCGGGCTGCCTTTTATTGCGGTTTCAGTCGTTTTAGTTTTTTTATTAGCGATGGATGTGGGTACCCCCGTACTGTTGGTACCGACAGGTTGTGTACTACAAACCTTGTTCAAACCCCACAGCCTAGTTCAGTTTCTAACCTAGTCAAACAAGGAACCCAAGTTTGAACTTAGTGTTGTTTTCAGACTCGAAAAATATTCTAAGTCTAGAATTCATAGTCGTGGACATTGGCATGCCGCGTTCTCCAAAATTTACTAAACAACTTGAGTTGAGCCAAAAACAAAAGTTGGAGTTTACATTTTGAAGTAGGACATACCAAAAGTTGGATTTGATTTGACATGTTTTGGTGAACTAATTGGAACCTAAACTGAGGAGGGCTTAACCCTAATCAAATCGCTGACAGTGCCAACTTTGGGGCTCATTACCTCCTAATCTAGGGCACTAATGACCTTGGTCCCTTAATCAAATTCATAGAGCATCACTTGGACAACAATTTTGATTCAAGACTCCTAGCCCAGTTCGGCCCATAGCCAGCCCAAACGTGACCTCCAAGTCGGGCACAACGTCGCTCGCCAGGTGTCCGATGAAGTGCCGCATTGGACGACATGTGTCTTGGACGTGTCCACCATGCAAGCCGAGCGCCCCACCTCCTCTGAGCTATGTCGGCCACCTTCCTTGCGCTCTTGCGTCGGTCCGAAGGGGCACAGAGCGTCCTCATTCACTTCCTCGCTCTCTCTCGTCTCGCCTTCGCCCTGGAGCTCGCAAGCGTGGACGCCGCAGCCATGGCTGTCATGGCCGGCTCCCGCGCAGAAGCGCAGCTGCAGCAGGCACCGCTCTGCCCTTCTCCACCCTTGCGCCGCATAGCCACGATGCTCTCTGCTCTAGGTGTCGTGCGCTCATCAACTCTAGTTGCCGGAGCGCCACTGTCACCGTGCCGCTCGGAGGGGAGCCGCCGGCGCCCATGGCCGGGCCACATCGGACCACCACGGTGCGAGCCGCGACTACCCACGGGAGCGCACAAGCTCCCTGATGCTCGCCCGCCGTTTCCCCGGCCATTGCAGCCGCCGGAGCCGGCCTACTGCTAGCCGCCGCCACCGCAGGTAGCTGGAACTCGTGGTCAGCTCGCCTCAGGCCACCGTAGAGTGAGCCAAGGCCACCAGAGGGTGCACGCGGAAGCCTAGATGCTCCCCCCGCCCATCGGCCACCGTCGGCATGGCCTCCCTCCGCCGGAAATGGCGAGCCCCGATGTCCTCTGCTCCAAAATCCCGTCAAGGGCTTCGGGCAAGAATTCGACGAAAGGCAAGGGTCCAACTGCAATGTCATTGACTCACATGAATAGTGCCTCTGTACTGTGGGTTGATTTCAGAGAACTGCATGGATCCCGTTGCAAAGTTGTTTTCCTTTTTCGTTTTTCTTGTTTTCTTTTCCAGAAAATTATGCCAAACTTTGAAAGTGTGTAGTAATTAGTAGAAAAATCGTAAAATAGCAAATGAGGACTTTTTGGAATCCTTGTGAAATTTTCTATGCAGTGGATCTATAATATGTCATGTTTTAGTTTAATGTTTTTGCTGTAAAAATGGATTTTTTCAGATTTGGTTTTTAATACTAGTGGTATTTGTCTTTTTCATAACTGTAGTTGTAGAGCTCCAAATAAAGTGAAATTTTGGTGGCATGCTACCCCTGGTATGTTTGATGTATGGTAAAAATTTCAACAATTTTGGTGGTAGTATGAGTGAGTTATTGATTCATCTTGCTCTCACATGAATTCTTGTAATAGCAATTGTCTTTTTCATAGAGGTTGATATACATGTTCAAATGACTTGAAATTTGGACACTAGACTATTGGGAGTATATGTAGGCGACTGTAATTTTGGTATAATTTATTGTGCACTTTTGATATGTATTCATAATTCCACCTAAGTATCTAAATAAATTAAGAAAATGCATTAAAAGAATTTAATTAGGAATGGAAACTATGTTTTCTAGTGTTTATTAGTCATGTGTGACATGTTGGTAAAGTTGGTTTTATCCAATTATATGTTTGCAACTTAAGTTAGTAATTATTTCTTGCAATTATTAGTTTCTGGATAGTTCTGTGGGCAATAGAAATTACCCCATGTTAGTTATATTTTCTGGGAAACTTGTTTATACAAAAGTTGTAGATAATTCATGTATCTAGATGCTGTTAAAATTTGGTGGCATTTGGCTATGTGGTTTAGGAGTTATAGCTGTTTAAAGTTGGGTTACAGAATTGCTTGCTCTCTGTCTTGTTAGACCAGTTTCTGTGTTTGTGTAAATTCGACATGTTAAACTTTGGAATCATGCTGTGATGATTATAAATGAAATGTATATAATTTCATAAGCTTTCCATAATGTCTTGTTTCACATCTTTTGGAGTTGTAAATCTCCTGTTGTGGTTAAATTACTCAGCTGCTATTCTGGTGTCCAGAAGGTGGCAAATCCTAGTTCTCGTGATTTGATTAACTTTGCCATGCTAGTGTGTTCAAGTGTGACTCATGTCTTTGATGGTACTTAGGTTGGTACCCTAGGATCTTATGAGACTTGTGTCTTGATTGGTGAGCTTGCCGTCTTCTATGTTATGCCTTAATGAGGATTAAGTTAATTAGTTCTAGGTGCTTATGTGAACTTTGATATGCTTGCTTGAGTACTTTGTTATTGCATTTCTATGTATTCACACATATGCATTGTTGCACCTCATATATGTACGCTAGCAGAAACGTGTGAAGGAAGTAGCGTTGGAGCCAAACCTGAAGACGGTGTTTGGTGGATCCATCCCGAGGATGGAAGAACTAGAAAATGCTTGGAGGAGAGGTGTTCATCAAGCAGGATTCACCTGACAAACTCTAACTTGAGTCGGATCCCAGGCAAGCCCCAGAGCATTATAAGCCTCCTACCTTCAAAGCAATTAATTCTATATATGTTATAAGTATTGTTGCATTAAGTGGTAGGAGTTGGTTGGAAACCCTTGCTGCATTATATCATTCCTTGTCTAGATATACGAATCCTTGAATCCTACATAGACTAGGATCGAGTAGATGCTTAGCCCTGCTTTAAGCGGTAGAAGTCAGGTGATTTCTTGTCACCTGCGAGATGTAGGGATATTCATATATGGCACGGTTGGCTATATTTGCTATCGTGGAAAGGAACCATGTGTTAATAAAATGAAATGAGACCGAGCGGGATGACAATAGTGAAGCAACAAGGCATGGAGGTCTTGGATGTAGATCTATCCCCATCTGAGTTGTTTAAGGACCGATTCGCTGTACGTCCTTGAGTGAACGTGGTCTAACACTTAGTTGGCCAGATAAGTCATTCCGACCACGAAGCCGAGTAATACAGTTCAGGCCGGGAATCGATTGGTAGGTCGTATCTTAGAGGTAGTAAGGATGTGCTTGGGGACATTGGCGTGAGACCAAGGGGGGGGGTTAAAGTCCCTATCATCCTGGCAGAGTGTTGCCCTTGGGGATGCGGCATCAGTCGAACCCGCAACTCCTGAATTGTACGAAAGGTGGCTTGTGCGACCCTGGCAGGGGCCTGCACGGTGAGTGTTAGAAATACCCCTCCAGCTGGATAGGAACTCGATTCGAATCACCGTCGCTCCCGGTTAGTGAACACTTGACTTGAGTAGCGGCAACGTAGATTCCATTAAATTGAACAGATGGTTAATTGGATGACGATGGAAAGGTTGCCTCAATTTATACCTGCTATGGTTAATATTGTTTGCTCCTAATCAAGTGAGTGCTCTAGTACAGGTGCTAATATAGATGATAGGTTAATGATAATTAACTTGATGCTTAAGCATTAATGATTACTTATCTATATTAAGCTTTTATGCAAATGTTGTCAAGCTAGCCCACTTACATCAGCCTTGCATGATCCTTGGTGTCACTTTATTTCTGGTTTTTGACGGGTAAGTCCAGCTGAGTACCTTCTCGTACTCAGGATTTTATCCCCACTTGTTGCAGGTTGTGATGTATCATGGTGACTACAAGAGTTGGTTGGCTCCTGCCTTAGAGGCAGAGTGTGATCACGAGCGTGATCCTTCTTATTTATCTTATCTCTAATGCTTTTGTTGGAAGTCAACCTTGGTACTGGCATGTATTTAAAATAAGATTAATGTTAGTTTCAATTTACTTTGCTTCCGCTAGTTTTCAATGTAAGTTGTAATAACTATGTTGAACTCTGATGTATATTAGATTACTTGTGAAATGGATGTAACATGTGACTTGTTATGTTGAATCACTATGATCTTGGCTTGTATGTTGGTTGGTTTGAAATACCTCATGATTTCATTGGACTACCGGAGTTATATGGGCTCAAGTGCGAGAATTTGATCACTTCGGTGATTGTTTTTGTACTTGTGCTCTTATAATTTGGACGGTTCCGTGACAGGCGAGCTCGTCCGACTGTGTCATCACGGCATTGCCCAACCTCCTCTGTCCAGAGCTTCAACACGCTGCCCTCTACCTCCTCCACCTCTTAGTTAGTTCAATCGCGCGGAGGTAAGGGCGTAATGCCGACTTTTCCCCGTTCGGAGCTCACCGGAGCATCGCTGCTCTTGTGGTCCTTCGTGGCTAGCACCGCACCACACTCCTCCATCCCATTTCACCATCGTTTCCCCTTTCTCGTGGTCTATAGAAGCTTGGGTGAAGATGTCATCGTTTGGTTTGAGTCGTAGGATTCGGAATGGAAGGGAACCGCAGTGAGCTCTCGCCGCGGTCGCCATTGCCGCTTGGGAAAGTTTCTTTCCACCCTCTCTCTGTGGCTGACCCTTGACCGAGTTAGGGTGCGCATGGGATGCGCTATTAGTCATAGTGTCTCCTGTGGAGGTGTAGTTCACTAGCTCATTGTAGCCTGGCCGGAACATGGAGATCACCGGGGTGAACCGTGCGCCGCCGCGGTACGGTGCACATGGCCCGGCTGCCCCATCGCACCACCGTTCCTCCCGAGTACTTCATCTTCTCCACCATCATTCGCTGGTACTTTCCCCTCCCTGTCCTCGCCTTTTTGGTCATCGGAGGTGATCGGTGCACGACTGTCTGCCACCGCCGAGCCGCCATCACCGACGACGAACCACCTCCATGTTGACCTAGCCCCTCTAATCTACTTTGCTCAATTCAGCAAGAGATGGAGGTCGCGTAGATGCACTTACTTTCACTGGCGCACCCGCCGTTGATGAGTTGTAGCTCGTCGGAGCTCGGCGGCGTCCGCCTCCTCTGCCTTGTGTCACCGGCACGCGGGTCCCATCTGTCAGATGCGCGCGGGCAGGAGCTGGCTCAGGCCACGCGTGTTGGGCCGCGTTGGTGGATTGGGCCGGCCCAATAGTCAGTATAGGGTTATGATTTTGTATTTTCTTTATTTATTTCACAGATTTGGTTGCCATATTGTAAATTTCATATCTCAAGCAATATAGGTCTAAATGAGATGATTTCAATTGTGTTTAGCTCCTTGTAAAGTGTAGTATTTAGGAAAAATATCAAATGTATATGTGCTGTTTAGATTCTGGAAGATGTAAATAGATATTTGAAATGTGTTTTAAAATAGATGCAAACTTGTTAATTTGATAACTTGAGTTCTAGTGCTCCAAAAATTATGAAATTTGGTGGGTGTGCTATTTCATGGCTAAGCTAGCTCTGGTAAAAATTTGGATGCTATTGCTTGAGTAGTTTTGTTGTCATTTTATATTAGGAGATACTTGAATGAATTTTCATAATTGTTCTGTATGTGCAATGATCATGAAATTTTATGGAGAGTGTCCTCGTATCCTAAGGTTGCTAAGAAAAATATTGTTTCTGTTGTTTGACACTTTTCTTTATGATTTGTTAATTATGCAAAAATCAGCCTTTCTGGCTTGTGAATTTTGTGTAGGGAGTTTCTTTGAATAACTTTGGCTCAAAAGTTTACAGTAGCCTCCTAGTAGGGTATAAAGTCTCCTGTAGTTTTTGTAGAATTTTCTGAGTAGTTTGCATATAAGTTTAATTTCCCACTTAATTAATTAAGTAAATTAAGAAAGGGATTAAAATAAATGACTTGGGTGAACATACCTTACTTTCTGATGGTCTCATGTCTTGTGTGACCTAGTAGTATCATTAGTTTGGTCATAAGGATAGTTTGACACATGAGTAAATATTTAATTTTCATATTTCTAGGTTCTCTGGACAGCTGGTAGCATTTTTGGGTTTAGACCTTGATAAAGGTGTTTGCTGGGAATCTTGTGAATACTAAAGTGGTAGTAAACTTGTTAAACTAGCTTGTGTCAAAATTTGGTGGCATTTGGCCTAGTAGTTTAGGAGTTGTGGTTGTTTAAAGTGGATGTCCATAAATGGCTGCTCTCTGTTTGGAGAGGACAGATTTCTAGAACTTTAGGAATTCGACTAGGTAAACTTTGGAATCAAGTCTTGAGGTCTGAAAATGAATTGTATAGCATGTTATAAGCTTTCCAGATTGTCTTGTATCATATCATTTGGATTTTTGGATCTCTAGTTATGGTTAAAATACTTATCTGCTGTCCAGATTGCTGTTGGGCTGCATTATGCTTAGGTTTGTGATGAGCTTAAGTAATGTTGTTCTTGTTGATTGTTAGGTGTTAGGCCCTTAACTAAGGAAGAACAATTATACATTAGGTTGTGTAGATTGGGTAAGTACTTCTCTACCAGAGAAGAAATATGCACATGTTGTAAAGTGATTTGAATAGAGCACTAGTGCTGCTGTAGTTTACATTTGCATTTTCTACGCATGTTGCATTCCTTATTATGCATCCATGAGATTCATTTGTGCATTCATGCAATAGGTGTTCCAGAGGGGTGACACTTCTGGAATTCAAGGAAGCACTTCTGGAGGAGCAGGAGCAGCTGGTAGAGGCCGAGGTGCCAATTGGCGAAGGAGTTCCCGAAGAAGTCCTACCCGAGTGCCCTGAGCATTGCCCTTCTTCTTTCCTAAAAGGCAAGCCCCGGTGCATGCTGACCCAATCTTTATATATCAATCATTGAGTACTTTTACTTGTTTATTGTATTAAGTTGTAGGACTTGAGTGAAAACACTTGTTGCATTATATCTATCCTTGTCCAGATATCACACTTGAATCCCAATTTAAGTTTAGGCACGTGTTAATGCTTAGCCCTACTTAGCGCGGTAGAAGTCGGATGATTTCCGGTCATCCACGCGATTTAGGTGAAGTGGGTCACAATTGGCTATATTTGCTATCGTGAGAAATGAACCATGCTGAAAAATAAATTGAGACCGGGCAGGAGTTCGATAGTGTAGCCGCAAGACACTTCTTGTCTTGGGTACGAAGCTATGCCCGTCTGAGTCATTTAAGGACCGATCGTTGTATGTCCTTGAGTCATGTTGAACATAGTCTAACACTTAGTTGGCCGGATAAGCCGTTCTGACCGTGAAGCCGAGTAATACGGTTCAGGCCAGGAATTGAAGGGTAGGTCACATCTTGGAGGAAGTAAGGATATGCTTGGGGATATTGGCGTGAGACCAAGGAGGGTTGGAGTCCCTATCACCTAGCAGAGTGTTGCCCTTGGGGATGCGGCATCAGTCGAACGCGTGCTTTCCTGAACTGTACCAAAGGTGACTTCTGCGACCCTGACGAGGATTATGCGTGGTTTGTGCTAGAAATACCCCTCCAGCTGGATAGAAACTCCATTCGAATCACCGTCACTCCTGGTTAGTGAGCACTTGACTTGAGCAGCGGCAACGTAGATTTCATTAATTGAATAGATGGTTAATTGGATGATGAAGTACATGTTGCCTCAAATTTATACCTGCTATGGTTATTATTGTTTGCTTAATCATCAGATGATTGTTTAGTACAGGTGCTAAGATAGCTGACAGGTTAATGCTAAAAATAACTGCTAGTACAGGTTAAAAGAGTTACTTATACTTATGCTTTTCCGCAAAACATGTTGTTAGCCAGCTCCACTTTAGGAAAGCATCACATGATCCTTGGTGTCTTTTATTTTCTGTTTCGACGGGTAAGTCTAGCTGAGTACATTCCCGTACTCAGGGTTTATTCCCTCCTGTTGCAGATGACATGCTATATCAGGGCTTCTGCAAGAATTGCCTCCACCCGGCGGAGACGAGGACTAGATCACTTAGGCGTGATCGTCTTTTAGTTTACTTCCCTTAATGCTTTTGTGGGATGTTGATCTGTAAGACTGGCAATCGTACATGAACTAAGTGTGTGTGTGTGTGTGTGTGTGTGTGTGTTTTTGCTTCTGCTACTTTATGAACTTGGTTTGTAATAATTGTGACTCTGTGGTGTTGTAAGTTTAATTCTGAACTACTTGTGAAATGTAACGTGTGATGCATTTATGTTGAATGGCGCGATCTTGGTTGTAAGCAAGTTGGTTTGAAATCCTTCATGGTTTTGATTGACTACCAGGATTATATGGGCTCAAGTTTGAAAATTTGAGCGTTTCAGCGCTTGTTTTTGTACTTGTGCTCTTATAATTTAGTCAGTTCTGTTACAGTATGCTCTCTTGATTACTTTGTTTGTTGCATTTCTATGTATTCATACATATGCATTATTGCACCTCATTTAGGTATGCTAGCTAAAACACATGAAGGACCTAATGTGGAGCCAAACCAGAAGATGGTGTTTGGTGGATCCATCCCAAAGATGGAAGGATCGGACAAATGCTAGATTGGGAGATGCTCGCCAAGCGGGTTTCATCTGACCAACACTAACTTGAGTTGGATCCTAGGCAAGCCCTGAAGCATTATAAAACTCCCTACTTTTCAAAGCAAATACTATCTAAGTGTTATATGTATTGTTGCATTAGTATAAGGAGTTGGGTGAAAATCTTGCTGCATCAATATCACTCCTTGTCCAGATATATGAATCCTTGAATCCTACATAGACCAGGATCGAGTAGATGCTTAGCCCTGCTTTAAGCAGTAGAAGTCAGGTGATTTCCTGTCACCTGCAAGGTGTAGGGATATTCATATATGGCACGGTTGGCTATATTTGCTATCATGGAAAGGAACCATGGGTTAATAAAATGAAATGAGACCGGGCGGAATGACGATAGTGAAGCAACAAGGCATGGAGGTCTTGGTGTGGATCTATCCTCGCCTGAGTCATTTAAGGACCGATTTGTTGTACGTCCTTGAGTTATGTTAAACGCAGTCTAACACTTAGTTGGCTGGATAAGCCGTTCCAACCGTGAAGCCGAGTAATACAGTTCAGGCCAGAAATCGGGGGTCAAGTGTGCATTCTGGAGGAAGTAAGGATGTGCTTGGGGACATTAGCGTAAGACCAAGGGGGGTTAAAGTCCCTATCACCTGGCAGAGTGTTGCCCTTGGGGATGCGGCATCAGTCGAACCCGCGCTTTCCTGAACGGTACCAAAGGTGACCTGAGCAGCCCTCGCCAGGCGTGTCTCGGTGAGTGTTAGAAATACCCCTCCAGCTGGATAGGAACTCGATTCGAATCATCGTCGCTCCCAGTTAGTGAGCACTTGACTTGAGCAGCAGCAACGTAGATTCAATTAAAATGAATGGATGGTTAAATGGATGAAGATGAAAATGTTGCCTCAATTTATACCTGCTATGGTTAATATTGTTTGCTCCTAATCAAGTGAGTGCTCTAGTTCAGGTTCTAATATAGATGATAGTTTAATGATAATTTACTTGAGGCTTAAGCATTAATGATTATTCATCTATATTAAGCTTTTATGCAAAATATTGTCAAGCTAGCCCCACTTTACATCAGTCTTGCATGATCCTTGGTGTCACTTTATTTCTGGTTTTTGACGGATAAGTCTAGCTGAGTACATTCTCGTACTCAGAGTTTTATTCCCACTTGTTGCAGGATGTGATGTATTATGGTGACTGCAAGGGTTGGTTGGCTCCTGCCTTAGTGGCGGAGTGTGATCACGGGCATGATCCTTCTAAGTTATCTTGTCTCTAATGCTTTTGTTGGAAGTTGATCTTGATACTGACATGTATTTGAAATACGAGTAATGTTAGTTTCAAATTACTTTGCTTCCGCTACCTTTCAACTTAAGTTGTAATAACCTTGTTGAACTCCGATGTATATTGAACTACTTGTGAAATGAATGTAACATGTGGCTTGTTATGTTAAATCACTACAATCTTGGCTTGTATGTTGGTTGGATTGAAATCCCTCGTGATTTCATTGGACTACCGGAGTTATATGGGCTCAAGTGTGAGAATTTGATCACTTTGATGATTGTTTTTGTACTTGTACTCTTATAATTTGGATGGTTCCATGACAGTCGTGAGCTCTGTGGTCATCCATGGTGGCTATGCGCTCTGGAGCTGTAGAGCGAGCGCAAGGTTGGCCAAAGGGGCGAGGAGAGTGAGGGAGAGGCTGAGAGTGAGCTTGGCATCTGCATCGGTGCAAGGGAAGAGTGAGAGAGAGTAGGGACACGCGGCAGCAATGGTGGGGTGCACTTTGTTGCATGGTCGCCACGCCGTCATTGCGTCAAACACGTGGTGGGTGTGGCTCAGCCGATCTTGGAGGCTGTTTTTGGGTTGGCTCTGCTCTAAACTTGTAACACCCTAGGTGTTTGGTTTGCATTTGTGCATGTGCATTTCATAACATAAGCGCATTCATTTCATTATCACATGTGCATCATTGTATATTTCAATGTTTCAAAATAATGTTTCAATGGTGCTTATGCATAGGGGTATCATGTGTGGTGTCCCTATGTTATGCCTAGTACACTAGAGGAGTTTGGCATGCCCCATATGCCATGTTTCAAGTGTGCATGCCTTTGTTTCAATGTTTCAAATGATTGTTTTATTTGTTTCAGCAGAATGTTTCATATGTTTCAAGTCTATGTTTTAGTTGATTTGAGAAGCTAGAGTACATGAATCATGTGCAAATGAATGTGGTGACTCACCAAAATACCCTAGCTACATATAGAATGTCATTAGGAACAATGTTCATTAAGGTCATTAGTTCTAATTATGCCTCTAAGTATTGGTGTGACTTGGGTTGACCCTAGGAATATTCTATTTAACTATTTAAAAAGTGTAGCTAGAAGTCAATGCATGGTAGTGCACCCTTAAACAAAGTTGTAGCAAATTTATTGTGGAACAAAAGTTATTTAATGGTCATCTCATGAAAATGACTAGAACCTGCTCAAAATGGCCCACAAGTCAGTAAGGGGGGTTGTTTTGGACTTAGCAATTTTTGGCTGTGTAAAACTGGGTTGCAATTTGATGTACCCCACTTTAGGGCTCTGTAGTTTCCAAACCAAGAAATATCAACTCCAGCTCCAATTGACAAAGTTGCAGTTCATATGTAGCTCTACAACTTTGATAATAACGATTTGCACTAGATCGGCCTGGATTGGGAGTTCTAGGGCGTCAAACTTCCTCTATCAGTCGGCTTTCAAAGGGTTTCAGTAACTGAATTCAAAATCTTCAGTGAACATCATGGCCAACCAGCATCAGAGGGGGAACACCGCGTGGCTACCTGCGCGTGCGTAGGACGCCATGGCGTCACTCTTGCATGCTTGAGAGAGCGAAAAACCGAGTCTGGATCAATGTTTCCCTATTCCCTCACTCTTCCTCCTCCCTCGCTGTCTTCCCGGCGAGCAGACACCACCGCGAGCTCTGCCACGGTCGTGTGCAGTCACCACAGCACCACCGCCTGCCAAACCACGTCTCTAGCTCTGCCTTGAGCCCCTCTATCCCCTCGTCCTCTCCACGCAACGAGCCGAGCCCAAGTAGGGCCGCATTGCCCACTCCACCGCCACGGTGACCTCACCAGAGTTCTTCCACATGGGTGCTCACCGTGGCTAGAGCTCTTCGGCCATCCCCTTCTCTCTCTAGTGGGTGCGCTAGGACCGGTGTGGTGCTGGGATGCTCACCGAGGGGTTAGGTTGGGTCCAGCGACAACCGTCGGTGAGGTGCACCGCCACGCGCCCCGCTAAGCCACCATGTGTGCCGACGAGCTATCCCTGATGGCTCTGCCTCTTCGTTTAGCTAGGTCTACCAATGTGGCTTGAGGTGTAGGTCACATTGGTGCCCTTGGTTTCGCCAGTCGACTCACCGGTGACGAGTTTCACCAACGACTCCTCCATCCCCTGTCTCGGTGCATCTGACCTGCGGGCCCCTCTGTCAGCACTCGAGCGAGCGAGAGCTGGTCGTGGGCCACGCTGCGCCAACGGGCCGGCCCAGTAGTTAGGTTTAGGTTTAGTTATTTTGTTTTTCTTTTCTTTATTTCATAGATTTGTGTGTTAGATTCAAAAATCCAAATCTAGTGAATTAGATATCCAAATGATGTGATTTAAATTTTGTGGTGTTCCTTGTGAAGTCTAGTTTTTAATAAAAATATAAAACTAGGTATGTTTTATGGAAAAATAAATGGTTATTATTTATGCCTTTTATTCATGCATGAAAAGGGAAAATCATATCTCTTTGTATACAGCTCCAAATGACTTGAAACTTTTATGGGGTACTGTTTATGCCTTGAGTAGCATGTAGTTAACATTTCATCAATTTTGGCTACTATATGATGAAGTTATACATTTATCTTGTGTGCATGATTGGATCTTGTGTGAATTTTCATAAATTATCTATAGACCCAGTAAAGGTGAAATTTGGTGAGTGTTATTCTCATGTTATTAAGAACCCAAAAAAATAGGAAATCTATTGTTTGATACTTTTCAATAGGTTTCTCATTTATGCCAAATCAGCCTTTCTATCTGTTATTTTTTGTATCGGAAAATATACTTGATCAAATGCTATGAAAATTGTATGGTAGCCTCCTAGATGTAT
>CM036176.1:39261167-39290012 GCA_020631735.1 Saccharum officinarum | reverse complement strand
GGGTGTGCTATTTCATGGCTAAGCTAGCTCTGGTAAAAATTTGGATGCTATTGCTTGGGAGTAGTTTTGTTGTCATTTTATATTAGGAGATACTTGAATGAATTTTCATAATTGTTCTGTATGTGCAATGATCATGAAATTTTATGGAGAGTGTCCTCGTATCCTAAGGTTGCTAAGAAAAATATTGTTTCTGTTGTTTGACACTTTTCTTTATGATTTGTTAATTATGCAAAAATCAGCCTTTCTGGCTTGTGAATTTTGTGTAGGGAGTTTCTTTGAATAACTTTGGCTCAAAAGTTTACAGTAGCCTCCTAGTAGGGTATAAAGTCTCCTGTAGTTTTTGTAGAATTTTCTGAGTAGTTTGCATATAAGTTTAATTTCCCACTTAATTAATTAAGTAAATTAAGAAAGGGATTAAAATAAATGACTTGGGTGAACATACCTTACTTTCTGATGGTCTCATGTCTTGTGTGACCTAGTAGTATCATTAGTTTGGTCATAAGGATAGTTTGACACATGAGTAAATATTTAATTTTCATATTTCTAGGTTCTCTGGACAGCTGGTAGCATTTTGGGTTTAGACCTTGATAAAGGTGTTTGCTGGGAATCTTGTGAATACTAAAGTGGTAGTAAACTTGTTAAACTAGCTTGTGTCAAAATTTGGTGGCATTTGGCCTAGTAGTTTAGGAGTTGTGGTTGTTTAAAGTGGATGTCCATAAATGGCTGCTCTCTGTTTGGAGAGGACAGATTTCTAGAACTTTAGGAATTCGACTAGGTAAACTTTGGAATCAAGTCTTGAGGTCTGAAAATGAATTGTATAGCATGTTATAAGCTTTCCAGATTGTCTTGTATCATATCATTTGGATTTTTGGATCTCTAGTTATGGTTAAAATACTTATCTGCTGTCCAGATTGCTGTTGGGCTGCATTATGCTTAGGTTTGTGATGAGCTTAAGTAATGTTGTTCTTGTTGATTGTTAGGTGTTAGGCCCTTAACTAAGGAAGAACAATTATACATTAGGTTGTGTAGATTGGGTAAGTACTTCTCTACCAGAGAAGAAATATGCACATGTTGTAAAGTGATTTGAATAGAGCACTAGTGCTGCTGTAGTTTACATTTGCATTTTCTACGCATGTTGCATTCCTTATTATGCATCCATGAGATTCATTTGTGCATTCATGCAATAGGTGTTCCAGAGGGGGTGACACTTCTGGAATTCAAGGAAGCACTTCTGGAGGAGCAGGAGCAGCTGGTAGAGGCCGAGGTGCCAATTGGCGAAGGAGTTCCCGAAGAAGTCCTACCCGAGTGCCCTGAGCATTGCCCTTCTTCTTTCCTAAAAGGCAAGCCCCGGTGCATGCTGACCCAATCTTTATATATCAATCATTGAGTACTTTTACTTGTTTATTGTATTAAGTTGTAGGACTTGAGTGAAAACACTTGTTGCATTATATCTATCCTTGTCCAGATATCACACTTGAATCCCAATTTAAGTTTAGGCACGTGTTAATGCTTAGCCCTACTTAGCGCGGTAGAAGTCGGATGATTTCGGTCATCCACGCGATTTAGGTGAAGTGGGTCACAATTGGCTATATTTGCTATCGTGAGAAATGAACCATGCTGAAAAATAAATTGAGACCGGGCAGGAGTTCGATAGTGTAGCCGCAAGACACTTCTTGTCTTGGGTACGAAGCTATGCCCGTCTGAGTCATTTAAGGACCGATCGTTGTATGTCCTTGAGTCATGTTGAACATAGTCTAACACTTAGTTGGCCGGATAAGCCGTTCTGACCGTGAAGCCGAGTAATACGGTTCAGGCCAGGAATTGAAGGGTAGGTCACATCTTGGAGGAAGTAAGGATATGCTTGGGGATATTGGCGTGAGACCAAGGAGGGTTGGAGTCCTATCACCTAGCAGAGTGTTGCCCTTGGGGATGCGGCATCAGTCGAACGCGTGCTTTCCTGAACTGTACCAAAGGTGACTTCTGCGACCCTGACGAGGATTATGCGTGGTTTGTGCTAGAAATACCCCTCCAGCTGGATAGAAACTCCATTCGAATCACCGTCACTCCTGGTTAGTGAGCACTTGACTTGAGCAGCGGCAACGTAGATTTCATTAATTGAATAGATGGTTAATTGGATGATGAAGTACATGTTGCCTCAAATTTATACCTGCTATGGTTATTATTGTTTGCTTAATCATCAGATGATTGTTTAGTACAGGTGCTAAGATAGCTGACAGGTTAATGCTAAAAATAACTGCTAGTACAGGTTAAAAGAGTTACTTATACTTATGCTTTTCCGCAAAACATGTTGTTAGCCAGCTCCACTTTAGGAAAGCATCACATGATCCTTGGTGTCTTTTATTTTCTGTTTCGACGGGTAAGTCTAGCTGAGTACATTCCCGTACTCAGGGTTTATTCCCTCCTGTTGCAGATGACATGCTATATCAGGGCTTCTGCAAGAATTGCCTCCACCCGGCGGAGACGAGGACTAGATCACTTAGGCGTGATCGTCTTTTAGTTTACTTCCCTTAATGCTTTTGTGGGATGTTGATCTGTAAGACTGGCAATCGTACATGAACTAAGTGTGTGTGTGTGTGTGTGTGTGTGTGTGTTTTTGCTTCTGCTACTTTATGAACTTGGTTTGTAATAATTGTGACTCTGTGGTGTTGTAAGTTTAATTCTGAACTACTTGTGAAATGTAACGTGTGATGCATTTATGTTGAATGGCGCGATCTTGGTTGTAAGCAAGTTGGTTTGAAATCCTTCATGGTTTTGATTGACTACCAGGATTATATGGGCTCAAGTTTGAAAATTTGAGCGTTTCAGCGCTTGTTTTTGTACTTGTGCTCTTATAATTTAGTCAGTTCTGTTACAGTATGCTCTCTTGATTACTTTGTTTGTTGCATTTCTATGTATTCATACATATGCATTATTGCACCTCATTTAGGTATGCTAGCTAAAACACATGAAGGACCTAATGTGGAGCCAAACCAGAAGATGGTGTTTGGTGGATCCATCCCAAAGATGGAAGGATCGGACAAATGCTAGATTGGGAGATGCTCGCCAAGCGGGTTTCATCTGACCAACACTAACTTGAGTTGGATCCTAGGCAAGCCCTGAAGCATTATAAAACTCCCTACTTTTCAAAGCAAATACTATCTAAGTGTTATATGTATTGTTGCATTAGTATAAGGAGTTGGGTGAAAATCTTGCTGCATCAATATCACTCCTTGTCCAGATATATGAATCCTTGAATCCTACATAGACCAGGATCGAGTAGATGCTTAGCCCTGCTTTAAGCAGTAGAAGTCAGGTGATTTCCTGTCACCTGCAAGGTGTAGGGATATTCATATATGGCACGGTTGGCTATATTTGCTATCATGGAAAGGAACCATGGGTTAATAAAATGAAATGAGACCGGGCGGAATGACGATAGTGAAGCAACAAGGCATGGAGGTCTTGGGTGTGGATCTATCCTCGCCTGAGTCATTTAAGGACCGATTTGTTGTACGTCCTTGAGTTATGTTAAACGCAGTCTAACACTTAGTTGGCTGGATAAGCCGTTCCAACCGTGAAGCCGAGTAATACAGTTCAGGCCAGAAATCGGGGGTCAAGTGTGCATTCTGGAGGAAGTAAGGATGTGCTTGGGGACATTAGCGTAAGACCAAGGGGGGTTAAAGTCCCTATCACCTGGCAGAGTGTTGCCCTTGGGGATGCGGCATCAGTCGAACCCGCGCTTTCCTGAACGGTACCAAAGGTGACCTGAGCAGCCCTCGCCAGGCGTGTCTCGGTGAGTGTTAGAAATACCCCTCCAGCTGGATAGGAACTCGATTCGAATCATCGTCGCTCCCAGTTAGTGAGCACTTGACTTGAGCAGCAGCAACGTAGATTCAATTAAAATGAATGGATGGTTAAATGGATGAAGATGAAAATGTTGCCTCAATTTATACCTGCTATGGTTAATATTGTTTGCTCCTAATCAAGTGAGTGCTCTAGTTCAGGTTCTAATATAGATGATAGTTTAATGATAATTTACTTGAGGCTTAAGCATTAATGATTATTCATCTATATTAAGCTTTTATGCAAAATATTGTCAAGCTAGCCCCACTTTACATCAGTCTTGCATGATCCTTGGTGTCACTTTATTTCTGGTTTTTGACGGATAAGTCTAGCTGAGTACATTCTCGTACTCAGAGTTTTATTCCCACTTGTTGCAGGATGTGATGTATTATGGTGACTGCAAGGGTTGGTTGGCTCCTGCCTTAGTGGCGGAGTGTGATCACGGGCATGATCCTTCTAAGTTATCTTGTCTCTAATGCTTTTGTTGGAAGTTGATCTTGATACTGACATGTATTTGAAATACGAGTAATGTTAGTTTCAAATTACTTTGCTTCCGCTACCTTTCAACTTAAGTTGTAATAACCTTGTTGAACTCCGATGTATATTGAACTACTTGTGAAATGAATGTAACATGTGGCTTGTTATGTTAAATCACTACAATCTTGGCTTGTATGTTGGTTGGATTGAAATCCCTCGTGATTTCATTGGACTACCGGAGTTATATGGGCTCAAGTGTGAGAATTTGATCACTTTGATGATTGTTTTTGTACTTGTACTCTTATAATTTGGATGGTTCCATGACAGTCGTGAGCTCTGTGGTCATCCATGGTGGCTATGCGCTCTGGAGCTGTAGAGCGAGCGCAAGGTTGGCCAAAGGGGCGAGGAGAGTGAGGGAGAGGCTGAGAGTGAGCTTGGCATCTGCATCGGTGCAAGGGAAGAGTGAGAGAGAGTAGGGACACGCGGCAGCAATGGTGGGCGCACTTTGTTGCATGGTCGCCACGCCGTCATTGCGTCAAACACGTGGTGGGTGTGGCTCAGCCGATCTTGGAGGCTGTTTTTGGTTGGCTCTGCTCTAAACTTGTAACACCCTAGGTGTTTGGTTTGCATTTGTGCATGTGCATTTCATAACATAAGCGCATTCATTTCATTATCACATGTGCATCATTGTATATTTCAATGTTTCAAAATAATGTTTCAATGGTGCTTATGCATAGGGGTATCATGTGTGGTGTCCCTATGTTATGCCTAGTACACTAGAGGAGTTTGGCATGCCCCATATGCCATGTTTCAAGTGTGCATGCCTTTGTTTCAATGTTTCAAATGATTGTTTTATTTGTTTCAGCAGAATGTTTCATATGTTTCAAGTCTATGTTTTAGTTGATTTGAGAAGCTAGAGTACATGAATCATGTGCAAATGAATGTGGTGACTCACCAAAATACCCTAGCTACATATAGAATGTCATTAGGAACAATGTTCATTAAGGTCATTAGTTCTAATTATGCCTCTAAGTATTGGTGTGACTTGGGTTGACCCTAGGAATATTCTATTTAACTATTTAAAAAGTGTAGCTAGAAGTCAATGCATGGTAGTGCACCCTTAAACAAAGTTGTAGCAAATTTATTGTGGAACAAAAGTTATTTAATGGTCATCTCATGAAAATGACTAGAACCTGCTCAAAATGGCCCACAAGTCAGTAAGGGGGGTTGTTTTGGACTTAGCAATTTTTGGCTGTGTAAAACTGGGTTGCAATTTGATGTACCCCACTTTAGGGCTCTGTAGTTTCCAAACCAAGAAATATCAACTCCAGCTCCAATTGACAAAGTTGCAGTTCATATGTAGCTCTACAACTTTGATAATAACGATTTGCACTAGATCGGCCTGGATTGGGAGTTCTAGGGCGTCAAACTTCCTCTATCAGTCGGCTTTCAAAGGGTTTCAGTAACTGAATTCAAAATCTTCAGTGAACATCATGGCCAACCAGCATCAGAGGGGGAACACCGCGTGGCTACCTGCGCGTGCGTAGGACGCCATGGCGTCACTCTTGCATGCTTGAGAGAGCGAAAAACCGAGTCTGGATCAATGTTTCCCTATTCCCTCACTCTTCCTCCTCCCTCGCTGTCTTCCCCGGCGAGCAGACACCACCGCGAGCTCTGCCACGGTCGTGTGCAGTCACCACAGCACCACCGCCTGCCAAACCACGTCTCTAGCTCTGCCTTGAGCCCCTCTATCCCCTCGTCCTCTCCACGCAACGAGCCGAGCCCAAGTAGGGCCGCATTGCCCACTCCACCGCCACGGTGACCTCACCAGAGTTCTTCCACATGGGTGCTCACCGTGGCTAGAGCTCTTCGGCCATCCCCTTCTCTCTCTAGTGGGTGCGCTAGGACCGGTGTGGTGCTGGGATGCTCACCGAGGGGTTAGGTTGGGTCCAGCGACAACCGTCGGTGAGGTGCACCGCCACGCGCCCCGCTAAGCCACCATGTGTGCCGACGAGCTATCCCTGATGGCTCTGCCCTTCGTTTAGCTAGGTCTACCAATGTGGCTTGAGGTGTAGGTCACATTGGTGCCCTTGGTTTCGCCAGTCGACTCACCGGTGACGAGTTTCACCAACGACTCCTCCATCCCCTGTCTCGGTGCATCTGACCTGCGGGCCCCTCTGTCAGCACTCGAGCGAGCGAGAGCTGGTCGTGGGCCACGCTGCGCCAACGGGCCGGCCCAGTAGTTAGGTTTAGGTTTAGTTATTTTGTTTTTCTTTTCTTTATTTCATAGATTTGTGTGTTAGATTCAAAAATCCAAATCTAGTGAATTAGATATCCAAATGATGTGATTTAAATTTTGTGGTGTTCCTTGTGAAGTCTAGTTTTTAATAAAAATATAAAACTAGGTATGTTTTATGGAAAAATAAATGGTTATTATTTATGCCTTTTATTCATGCATGAAAAGGGAAAAATCATATCTCTTTGTATACAGCTCCAAATGACTTGAAACTTTTATGGGGTACTGTTTATGCCTTGAGTAGCATGTAGTTAACATTTCATCAATTTTGGCTACTATATGATGAAGTTATACATTTATCTTGTGTGCATGATTGGATCTTGTGTGAATTTTCATAAATTATCTATAGACCCAGTAAAGGTGAAATTTGGTGAGTGTTATTCTCATGTTATTAAGAACCCAAAAAAATAGGAAATCTATTGTTTGATACTTTTCAATAGGGTTTCTCATTTATGCAAAATCAGCCTTTCTATCTGTTATTTTTTGTATCGGAAAATATACTTGATCAAATGCTATGAAAATTGTATGGTAGCCTCCTAGATGTATGTGGTAGCCACTATAATTTTTATAGAATTAATTGTGGAGTTTTGATATAGATTCCTTTATTCACCTAATTATACAAATAAATTAATAAAGAGCATTAAAGAAATTATTTAGATATTGGCACCACACTTTCTGGTGTTCTTTTGGTATGTGTAATAAGTTGGTAAACTTAGTTTAGCTCAAATGTACTTTTGCTACATCACTAAATATTTAATTTAGTGAATCTGTCAATTCTAGATAGATTTTGAGATGTTGTTAATTACTATATGTAAATAATGGTTTCATGTCTTATGGTCTATAACAAATTTGTTGTGAATTCCATGATCTAGTTTTTGTTAAATTTTGGTGGCATTTGGCCATATAGTTTAGGAGTTATAGCCATTCAAAGTTGGCTCTCAGCTTTGGTTACTCTCTGTTCGCACAGAACAGATTCTGTGTTTGCTTTAATACGACCTAGTAAACTTTGGAATCATACTTCGATGTTTATAAATGAATTGTATAGAATTTTATAAGCTTTTCCAATGTCCTCTTGCAAGTCAATTAGATTTATAGAACTCCTGTTGTGATTGATTTACTAAACTGCTCATTTGCATATTTAACCTAAACTTTCTATTAAGTGTGCCTCTGTTATACTTAAGCATGTTTGTGATGCTACTGGGTGCTTGTTGATGGTAGATAACTATCATTTTTAATTGTCAACAAGAGTTTAAAAAGGGCATAAAACAATCACCATCATAGACTTAGGGGTTTTAACTGACAATTTCCATGAGTTTTGGTGAATGTCTATTTTTACAGGGATTAATCAAAAAAAGACCAAAGAATGGGCCACATGTTAGTATACATTGAAGATTTGCGGGCTATGGCAATTAAATAACAATCTAGAAGACACGAGCAGGTGAATCCCTGAAGGTGAGGCCCACCTAGCAGCAGCCAGGGCAGCCACCCTAGAGGCTAGGGCGCCCGCCCTGGTGGGACCTCCTATCAACCTCCCCTTCTACGTCAGTGCTAAACCACCTTTGAGGATCAATCTTCTTCATTGGTTTAAGTCAGTTTGATCCTATGGCCAAGGTTAATTTGCTAGGGTTATATAAACAGGTCAGTACCCCTAGGGTTTAGAGTAATTCATTGATTAGAGGAAGCCATCTACAGAAGTAGAGATCAGAGATCATCTCTCCACCAGAGAATTAGAATAGCTACTCCAATTCTTTAATTTCTACATAGGTTTAGACTAGCTAGGTTTAAGAATTGAGCAATTGTGCTCGGGATTTTGGATCATCGTCATCAAGTTTGGTATTATCTTGTATCTCTCTACGACTTTATTCTAAATATTATTATGTTTCTATTTATTATGTTCCTAGTTTGCTCTAGTAGTATATTTGATATAGTTATGATTGAAAATGAGTTTATGTATATGTTTGCAAAGCGCTTAGCTCTTTACTCGAGGGGGCTAAGTGGTAGATTACATGTAAGCATGGTCCTTAGATGTTGTTTACCTGTAAATGCACCCTATTGGCCGGGTGAAAGGTCCTTGTTTGGTTTTGGTAATTGAGTGACAACCTTAGGTGGACTAATTGTGTTTAATGTGAGATACACAGGAGATTAGTCCATAGGTAATGGTGTTATGGAGGAGCTCATTGCATATGAGACATGACATGGAGTCATGTGGCCAAGGTGGCGAAGATCAAGATGAGGCTTGGCTTGACGGGCCGGTTGCGAGTGTGGAGGGCAAGTCGGAGGCTTTGGAGCGATGGACTGTGAGGCGGTGAAGCTTGAGCAAGACTTGGCACTGATAGACCGATGCAACGGTGAAGAGCAAGTGAGGTCAAGATTGATGGACCAACAAGGTCACATGATGATATGAAGTGGATCATATCATTTTTGATGATGGTTGGTGCATGTGTTGCATCAACGTCAAAGGAGATGGAGTGGAATGCGACTATCAAGAGGGGCAAACTTGTTTACATATCAGTCATCTAGTGCCACTTGAGTGATCTAACTTTGCATACATGTTAGGATCAAGTGGCGAGGCAAGTTGAGTGCCTAACTCCTCGGAGAAAATGATTGTGAAAATGCTAACATACGTGCACAAGGTTGTGACACTTGTTGGTGTTGGCACATTTGTGAAGGCGATGGAGTTTGAGCGGTTGAGAGGGGTTTGGGGTCCTCTCTCCCTCTTGCCGAGCTTGCGAGGTGGGATTCAGGCGTTTTCGTGGAGATGAAACGCTTATTTTCCATTGCGCTGAAGAATAAAAAAGGAGGCAAAGTTGCTCATGTGTTCCTCGCTATTTTTTGGGCGTCGGACGCTGAGCTCGAAGGCATCAGATGCCGGTGCTGCATCTGTTGCTAAACCCTAGTTTGCGCACTGCTGGAGAGCGAGCATCAGACGCGGCGGTGGTTGTATGTTGGACGCGTGACATCAGCGTCCGACGGTGCTGCGCTGAGGGCGGTTCGGTGTCGTGTGTTCGTCGGACGCTGGCTACGTCTGTTGGCCAAGCACCGAATGTGTCTGGTGCGTGTGAGGAGGTTTTTGAACCTTTCTACATAGCATTTATCATGGTGGCCGCGCGTCTGGTGTGTTGCACCCGACGCGTCCGACGGGTTGGTTGGCACGTCTGGTGAGTGGGCGTCAATGCATCCGACGCATTGTGTTGCTGACCGTTGAAGTTTAGCGACCGTTGGAGATCAACGATCCACTTTTAATGAGGGACATGTGGTGAAGATCGAGCGAGCTTGCTGAGCAGCGATAGACGCTAGCCGCGTCTGTTGCAGGTGCGACAGACGCGTCTGTCGCCCCCGAAAAATGCCCAGTGATGGCATAACAGCTATATTTGGTTGTGGGGCTATAAATAGAAGTGGTGGCCAGCCTTGGCAGTTGTTGAGCACCCTTGGGACTTAGTGTCCATGCTTGTGGAGTGCTTGGAGAGCCTCTAACTCACTTGAGCTTGATAGTGATCATCCGATCGAGTGAGTGAGCGATTCTAGTGCGTTGCATCATGAGGATTGCATCGAGTGGCACTAGGTGATCATGTTGCAAGCCGGTGGTGCTTGTTACTCTTGGAGGCTGCCACCTCCTAGATGGCTTGGTGGCTTGTGACTCCTTTGAAGCACGCGTGGAGATTGTGCGTGGCTCCGAAGGAGAATTTATGAGGGGGATTGTGCTCACCCCACGGGGATCGTGAAGAGCAACTCTAGTAAAGCTCATGGCTTGGAGGATCCCCATCTTGAGAGTGGATGTGTGGCATCCGCTGAGAGTTTGACTCTTGATAGTCAATTAGCTCGTGATCCATCAAGTGGGTGTATCGCCACAACGGGGACTAGCTTGGTGGCAACCAAGTGAACCTCGGTGAAAAACCACCGTGTCAACCTTGTGTACATCTTCTCGGTGGTTTGCTTTTGATTCACAAGCTTGTATTTACATTCATATACTTGTGCTTGTGTGGTTTCTCTTGTAACTAGTTGGTTTGTGTAGTTTGCTAGTTACCTTCTTGCTTATGTAGCTAGAAGTTGTTTCCTTGTCTTGCTTAGTTTGTGTAGCTAAGTAAGTTGAGTTCTAGGTTTAGCTTGTGTAGCGTCAACCTTGAGCTTTGCTAGTGAGCTTAGTTGGCTTTGTGCTTTTGCTTACTAGTTGTGTAGGAGCTCCCCCATGCTTGCTAAAGTACTAGTGCATAGGTTTGTGTGACCTTGCTCTAGAATTAATTAGGAGAGCTCTTGCTAAGGAAAGCACCTTAGTTGCTTTTTAGAATCTTTGATAGGTGCTTTTGAACTTAGATAGAGGGGGTGTAGTCTTGGCTAGACCGATAGTTTTAATTCCACATTTGTTTCGGTTAGCCGACGCGATTAATTTTAGAACGGACTATTCACCCCTCCTCTAGTCCACCATCTCAACCCTTCACCGGTTCATGTGGTTGTTCGCGGATGTGACAATCTCGTTGTCTTATATAGTCCACTCCCCGTTGATAGGACAAGTAGAATGGTATTACGTGGAAAGTCTTGCTATGCTCCTGATTTTCCTCAGTAATGTTCCTTATACATAGATGAAGAGTCGTTGTACTATAAATGATTGTGTATGTGCTAGAGTAGATGAAAGACTTAGTAGACTAGAACCTACCTAGGAATTCAATCTCTTGACTAATCTCCTATCAATCTACCTTTATGATGAGTAGTCTATTTCTAATCTCTGAGAGTGTTATCCTTTGAGCTTATAATTCATTATTTATTTATTGTGGCTTACCCCCTGCCAAAGTAAGTGACTGTATGATTGATTTCTCATAAGTAGTCATATTTTGCAAGTTCATCTCTAGTTTAAGTCCTTAGCTCTTCCCTAAGCTAAAATATAAATAATGATACCTGAAATATTTTCTGGTGAAATGCTACAATGGTATTTAATCTATGCGCTTGCGGATTCCCTATATAATTCAATATATTTTATTTCAAGAGTTCAGTTTAATACCTACCTACATACTCTTGGCATTGCTGCTGGGGATGACAACCTAGTAACTAAGGTGATATTAAGGAGTGTCAACAGTGCTTCAATTGATTAAGGTGAGTTTAGGTGCAGGTGTTAGGCCTTTAACTGAAGATGAACATCTTTGTCTTAGGTTGTGCAAGTTAGGTGAGTTTAATCTTGTCCTTTAGAGGAAAGATAGACACCTACTCTTAAAGTGATTTGAATAGAACTATTCTTACTTGGTAAACAAGTGTCTAGTGATGCTTTGTTAATTACCTACTTACTATTATTCATCCATCATAAGCACCATGTCCCTCTTATGCATGCAATAGGTATACCGAGGGTGTGACTTTGCTAGAATTCAATGGGATGAGCCAGGGAGTTCCAGAGGTGCAGCAGTCCGAACCCGAAGTTCAGGAGGTGCAGCTCACAGCCGAGGAGCCAGGAGAGGTGGTGGTTGAGTGCCTAGATCACAAGTCATGCAACTTTGTTAAAGGCAAGTCCCAGAGCATTATAAGCCTCCTAATTTCTAAAATGCAATTAAGTATTATGTTATATATTGTTGCATTAAGTTATAGGTGTTGGATGAAAACACTTATTGCATTGATATCCAATCCTTGTCCAAATATTATCACCATGAATCCTATATAGCTTAGGTTCAAGTAGATGCTTAGCCTTGCTTTAAGCGGTAGAAGTCGGGTGATTTCTTGTCACCTATGAGCTATAGGAATATACATGTGGCACGGTTGACTATATTTTCTATCGTGGAAAAGAACCTGTCTGAATTTGAAATAAAGACCGGGCAGAGGCTTGCCAGTTTGTAGTGACTACATCTGTGTCGATTAAGGACCAATTAGCTGTACGTCCTCTTGTCATTTTGAACGCATGCCGCTTTCTTAGTTGGTCGGGTCTGGAGACTGACTATGAAGCCGAGTAGCTCAACTCAGGTCGGGCTCCAGCAAGTATAAAGTACACCTTGAAAGGGAGCAGTAGGCATGAGTCCAAGGACAGGTGATTTAAAAGTCCTAATCGTCCTGGCAGAAGGGTAATCCCTGAGAGTGTTGGCGCTGACTAAACCCGTGAAGTTAGTTCCTGAGTTGTACCAAAGGTGACCTATGGCTACCCTTGCAAAGTATGTCAGGGTGAGAGTTAGGAATATCCCCTCAACTGAGTTGTAATTCGATTCGAGTCACCGTCTCTCATCGGTTAGTGAGAACTTGACAGAGTAGCGGCAACGTAGATCTCACTAATTATTATGATGGTTTAGGAATGATGACATGATGATGACAGCCTTATTATATCTACTATGGTTAATATTGTTTACTCCTAATAAAGTGAGTGCTCTAGTACATGTGCTCATATAGATGACAAGTTAACTTGACGCTAAGCTCTAGATGATTACTTACTCTATGCAAGCTTTTATGCAAAATGTGTCAAGCTAGCTCCACATTATATCAGCCTTGCATGATCCTTGGTGTCCTTTATTTCTGGTTTATGACGGATAAGTCTAGCTGAGTACCTTCTTATACTCAGAGTTTATTTCCCACCTGTTGTAGATGACATGTTCTATTCTAGGTGCTGCAAGTATTGTCTCCTCCTAGCCGGAGATGAGGACTAGATCGTTGGGTGTGATCTCTACTAGTTATCTTATCTAAGATGCTTTTGTGGGACATGACTACTATCTGGTAATGTATTTGAACTTATGAAGTTATGTATTGAACTATGTTGCTTCCATGAAACAAACTCGGTTTGTAATATTTTATTTTGAACTCCGATGGATGTAATCCGTATGCTACTTGTGAACTGTTGTAATGAATGATGTGTTGTGTTGAATTACTACGATCTTGGCTTGTATATTGAAAGTTGTTTGAAATCCTTTGAGATTTCTGGACTACCGGGATTATGGGAGCTTAAGTATAGGGATTTGATCACTTCGATGATTATTTTTATACTTACGTTCTTATAATTTGGTCGATTCTGTTATAGAACTGGGTCTTAGGCCAAAAACCAAAGTTGCTCATCTCAGAATACTCTTCAAATTTCATTAAGGGCGCTGAGTCATTAGATAAATGGATTAACGGGTAATTAGCTCCTAAGACAGCATTATCAACACGATAATAGCGGTCATGGAAGCTCACTTTCGGAGGTCAAAACCTGGCCACTGTTTGCCTAAACGGCCGTTTAGTCTGTTTAAACACCGTTTAAATGGTAAACAGAAGTTAACCGTGTTGTTTCTGCCCTAAACGGTGATTAAATGAGTTAAACAACCATTTAATCCATAATTAAGTGAACTAAAGGACTACGTCTATCACAATCAACATGAAACTAATTAACATTATAATTATATGAAGTGTTGTGGGATTTAGATTTCTTCCAACAGGATTATTTGGTAGAATATTTGATTTTTACATGTGTAAATATGTATGGGTTCTAGCTAATTTTATTTTTACCTACATAAATATGTATATTTTATTGTTATTGTACAAAACCGTTTAGGCCGTTTAACTCCGTTTAAACATCGTTTAAATGGTCTAAACGCTAAACGAAGGGTGACCGACTGTTTATCGTTTAGCGTTTATGAAAACATTGAACTCGGCCAAACTGGTGCCATCTTTTTGCATTCTCTTCTCAACAATATGTAGTCTAGCTTTTATTTTTGGATCAACTAAAGATGCTTTACAAAATTTGGAGAACGCGGGATGCCAATGTCAAAGGCGATGAATTCCGGACGAAGTGCTGAAAACAGCGGCTGATTCAAACTTTGAGCCTCAGTTTGACTTGCTTCCAAGCTGATCTAGCTCTTAGTCCAAAAACAAAGTTTTTTCTACATAACATGGACTACAACTTCTATTTAAGGTCCAACATCAAAATAGGTGCACAATCTATAGTTCCACATTGGTCAAAACAGCATCACGGGAAAGATTAAACTAGGGTTTTGGCTCCTTTTAAACCATTTTCTTGGCATTTGCTCAACATGAACTATAACACCTCAGGTGTTTAGCTCCTTAATTGCATTGCAATTGCATAAGCATAAGCATGCATCATTTATGTTATTTTATGTGGTTGCAACAAATGTGGTTGTTTTTAGAATTTTGTTTGGCTCACATCATGTGACACTTGGGTAGAGTAGCCAATTATACCTCACAACACTTTAGTTATACTTAAGGTCACTAATGGAGCAAGGTTCATGTTGACCAAAATCACCAAAATGCCCTCCAAGGTGTAGTTGACCAGCATTTAGCCCTAGGATGCTCTAGTTTGACCAATTAAAAAGTCTAGCTTAGAGACCTTGCATGGAGGAGCACCCTTAAACAAAGTTGTAGGGAATTTTATGGGGAACAAAAGTCTCAATATGACCATCTCATGAAACTGGCCAGAACATGCTCAAAAATGGCCCACAAGTCAGCTAGAGGGGCTATCTCAACACTTAGAATTTTTCTAAGTCCCAAAAGTGTCCCTCCAGTTTTACTGTGGCCTACTTTAGGAGCTTGTAGTTTGCGAACCAGGCCAAATCAGCTTCCACTCATATTGACAAACTTGTAGTCCTTATGTAGCTCTACAACATTGCCAACATCACCCATGCCTAGTTCTCAATAGTTTAGGAGATATAGTGTCAAGAACTTAGGATTTCAGTCGACGTTTATCTCTGAAACTGCATTTCAGTTTCAAGGGGCACCACTTTGGAGTTCTATAGTTTCAAATCTGAGCCGAATTGGTTCTGGAGCCAATTAGCAAAGTTCTTGACCTCACAAAGCCCTACAATTTTTGTATTATCACCTGCTCCTAACTCGAACCGGTTTGAGAGATAATTAGCGCCAAAACTACCCTATCAGTCGGTCTTCGGAGGCTCGGTTTCAGTCAACGAGCTCAAACACCGGCATGTCATGGCGCGCGGGCAGAAGAACGGCGATGCGTGGCGACCAAGCGCTGCCATTCCCTCCACGTCGCGAGCCCGGGCGTGAGTTGAACACCGAGCGGCCACCTCCACCCCCCTCACGCGCGCTCATTCTCTTTTCCCTTCCTCTCGCTCTGGCCGGGATCACCGAGGCGGAAACCGGGACGCCATTGCCGCTGTAGCCATCTCCGAGCTCGCGCACTCACCACCGCTCGCCGAACCATGTCCATCCCTCCGCCTCCCCGTCCTACACCTCCTCGACCCGTCGGTAGGTTGGTTTGAGCCTAAGGTGAGCCGCATTGCTGTTTCCGCCCGCTCACCGAAGCTCACCAGAGCTCCGCCATGCGCGTGTCACCGTGGCCAGCACCACACAGTAGTTCTCCGTCTGCCTTCACCCATGTTTCCCCCTCCCTGTCACGTGTAGATGCTAGGATGAAGATGTTACCGCCAGTATCGGGACAGCCATGACGGAACGAGACCGTGCACGGACGTGCCATGGCCGCCGGCCAGGTGCTCACGCGGTCAAGCGGTTCCGCTCCACCCCCATCAGTGGGAGTGATCTCGTTAGGTCCGGTAGGAGTCCAGGAAGGTGATGCGCCCTTCGGTAGGTCGTGCGACGGTCGGGACTCACCGGCGTACCGCCAGGCACCGCGGCCGTCCGCCATTGCCGTCGGTCTGGGTGCGGTGGTGCATCAACTTTGGGAAAAAGTGGTAGCCTCGGTGCGGTTTGGTTTGGGCAAGACGCCGGTGCACTTGGATCGGTCGGAGGAGCCACCGGCGGGGAGGAATTGCTCGTCGGAGCTCACTGCCGCCGCATCCCTGTTCCCTTTCACCGACACGCGGGGGCCACCTGTCTGTGCCGCGCGCGAGCGGGAGCCCGAGCGGGCCGCGCGCGCGCCTTTTGGCCACGTCGGCTTTGCAGGCCGGCCCGGTAGCAGGGTTTTGGATTTAGTTTTTGTTTTCCTTTTTATATTTTACCACAGATTTTGGGTAAGATTTAGGAAATGTAGATCTAGGGTTTTACTTGCTAAAAAAATTATGAGATAAATTTTGTTAGGATCTACAGGGTGTTTAGTATTTTAGAAAAATATGAATTGTTATGTGATGTTTAGTTTCTGGGAGATTTAAATAGGTTTTTGAAATGTGTTTTAGATTGCATGCAAACTTGTTTAAATCATATCTTGAGTTTCAGTGTTCCAAAAATTATGAAATTTGGTGGGTAGGCTAATTTATACTTGCTCTAGCTTTGGTAAAAATTTGGGCAGTAGTGCTTAAGTACTTTTCAAGTTATAATGCTATCTTGTCATTTTAGGGAATACTTGAATGAAATTTTGTAATTTTTCTACATGTGCAATGTTCTTATAAATTTTTGGAGAATGTCTTGGTACCATAAAGTATCTAAGAAAAATATGAAATCTATTGTTTGATACCTTTCAATATGATTTGTTAATTATACAAAAATCAGCCTTTTTGGCTTGTGAATTTTGTTTAGGGAGTTTCTATAAATAATTTTTGTTCAAATTTTTACAGTGGTCTCTTTTTGGTTCAGAGAGTCTCCTGTAATTTTTGTAGAATTTTAGGAGCAGTTTACATATATGTTTGAAATTTCACTTAATTAATTAAGTAAATTAAGAAAAGGGTGTAAATAAATATTCTAGGTGGGCACACCTTACTTTCTGGTGTTTTTGTGACCTATGTGAACTTTTGGTAATATTAGTTTGGTCTTAGAGGATGTTTGCCACGTAAATAAATATTTAATCTTTGCAATTCTAGGTTTTCTGGACAGCTGGTAGTATCTTTGGGTTTGACCCTTAATAAAAGTGTTTTCTGGAAAACTTGTGAATACCAAAGTTGTAGTAAACTTGATAAACTAGCGTGTGTCAAAATTTGGGAGCATTTGGCTTAGTAGTTTGGGGGTTATTGCTGTTTAAAGTGACACTGCAGAATTGGCTACTCTCTGTTTAGAGATGACAGATTCTGGAACTTGGGAAATCCGACATGGAAAACTTAGGAATTATGGGTTGAGGTCTGAAAATGAATTGTAGTGCATTTCTTAAGCTTTTCAGATTGTCTTAAATCATATCTTTTGGAGTTAGGAATCTTCAGTTATGTTAGAATCTTTGAGCTGCTGTCCAGAATGTCTTACTGTGATATTTTGGGTTGGATGTGGTAACCTAAGTAATGTTACTCTTGTGTTTGTTAGGTGTTAGGGCCTTAACTGAAGATGAACAGATATATCTTAGGTTGAGTAGATTAGGTGAGTACTTCTCTACCGGAGAGGAAATTTGCACCTAATGCTTGAAGTGATTTGAATAGAGCTTTAAGAATGTTGTAATGCATTTCATTCCGAGCATGTTGCACCCATTATGCATCCATGATATTTATTGTGCATTCATGCAATAGGTGTACCGAAGGGGGTGACACTCCTCGAATTCGAGCAATAGTTACCGGAGGAAGTCCAGGACCAGCCGGAGCAGCCAGAGGAACCAACCGGCGGAGAAGTTCCCGCAGAAGACCTGCCTGAGTGTCCTAACCACTGGCCCTCGACCTTTCTGAAAGGCAAGCCCCGGTGCATGCTGAACCCATCAATTTATAAATCTATCTTGAGTACTTTTAATTGTTTAATGCATTAAGTTGTAGGAGTTGTATAAAAACAATTGTTGCATTATACCTGTCCTTGCCCAGATATCGTACTTGAATCCTAATTTAGGTTTAGGCACGTATCAATGCTTAGCCTTGCTTAGTACGGTAAAAGTCAGGTGATTTCCGGTCATCCGCGAGATGTAGGAAGCAGTCACGAGTGGCTTTATGGCTATCGTGGATGGAACCATGCTTAAAAATGAAATTGAGACCGGGCGGGAGTTCGATAGTACAGCCGCAAGACACTTCACATCTTGGGTGTGGAGCTATGCCCATCTGAGTCGTTTAAGGACCGATTCGCTGTACGTCCTTGAGTCATGTTGAACGCAGTCTAACACTTAGTTGGCCGGATAAGTCATTCCGACCATGAAGCCGAGTAATTTGATTCAGGCCGGGAATCGAATGGTAGGTTGCTTCTTGGAGGAGAGAAAGGATGTGCTTAGGGACATTGGCGTGAGACCAAGGGGGGGTTAGAGTCCCTATCACCTGGCAGAGTGTCGCCCTTGGGGTCGCGACATCATTCGGACCCGCGATTCCTGAATCATATGAAAAGGTGACTTGTGCGACCCTGGCAGGGGCCTGCGCGGTGAGTGTTAGAAATACCCCTCCAGCTGGATAGGAATTCGATTCGAATCGTCGTCGCTCCCGGTTAGTGAGCACTTGACTTGAGCAGCGGCAACGTAGATCTCATTAAATGAATAGATGGTTAAGTGAATGATATAATGTTGCCACAATGATATACCTGCTATGGATATAATAATAATGTTGTTTGATTATACTCAAGTGAATGTTTAGTACAGGTGCTACGATAGATGACAGGTAAATGCTAAAAAGAACTGCTAGTACAAGTTATAAGAGTTTCGATTACTTATGCCTTTATGCAAAATGTGATGTCAGCTAGCCTCTTGTGTAAGCCTTGCATAATCCTTGGTGTCATCTTATTTCTGGTTTTTGACGAGTAAGTCTAGCTAAGTACATTCCCGTACTTAGGGTTTATTCCCTCCTGTTGCAGATGATATGCTCTATCAAGGCTTCTGCAAAACTTGTCTCCACCCTGCGGGTGACGAAGACTAGATCACTAGGGCGTGATCATCTTTTATGTACTTTCCTGATGCTTTTGCGGGTGGTTGATCATTAAGACTGGCAGTAGTATGTGAACTAATGCATGTGTTATGCTTCCGCTACTTTATAAACTTGGTTTGTAATAATTGCGACTCCGTATGTGTAAACTTATTTCGGACTACTTGTGAAATGTAACGTATGATGTTGTATGTTGAATGATGCGATCTTGGTTGTAAGCAAGTTGGTTTGAAATCCTTCGTGGTTTCGATTGACTACCGGGATTATATGGGCTCAAGTTTGAAAATTTGAGCGCTTCGGTGCTTGTTTTTGTACTTGTGCTCTTATAATTTGGTCGGTTCTGTTACAGCTGGTATCGGAGCATAATTCAACATTAAACACATCATACGAGTATTTAAAAATAAAAGTATTTGATTATGAAAAGGGTTAAAATTCTAAAAGTTATTTTCATAGGTATGCCGGTGATCACATCCCTTAGCCCAAATAAGGACTCTTAGGTGGCTTATTATAAAGACTAACTTGGGGGCCTTGTTTATTTTTTTCGTCATCCATACGGCGTGGTATTGTATGGATGCCATCCACTTGGGTGGTAATATATGGATCAATTGCCTCGACGCACTGGTAAGTGTGAGTTGTGAGAGCATGATCGTCCAACCGGCGATCTAGGGGAGAGTAGTTTTTGGTGACTTGCATACTTACATGTTTAAACCGTGTAATTATGTAAGCACTTAATTGTGGGAACCTTTATATCGGGTAGCTTTGATACTGAAGTATATACATCAGGGGATGTGTATATGGAAGTATTTAAATTACTGCTTTTTTGGGTGCTTATATTGGGGAACTGTTGGGCTGAAATGAGATTTTTCTGCAGGTACACTAACAGCATAACGAGTAGACCGATAGTTTCGCTTATATGAGAGAACGTATGTATGCCACCGCCTAGCGTTAGAACTTTAGGTTTCTTCTAAGGTGAGAGGGCGTACAGAACGTGCATGCATCATGTTTAATTATATCATACATATCATTTACTCCCTCCTTAAAAATTTCAATAGTCCCGACTAAATTAAATTTCGTATCCCCTAAATGATCCTCACTGTAAGTCGTATCTTGTTGCTACAGATGGCACGTACCAAGAGGACCGCTCGCAAGTCCACTGGAGGCAGGGCACCTCGTCACCAGCTCGCTCCACGTGAGCCCCACCCTGAGCCTACTGAGGTGGAAAGACTAAGGGCAGAGTTGGCTGAAGTGACTGCTGCCAGGAATGCAGCGCGTCAGCAACTGGAGCAAGTGATCCGTGATCGTGACTAGGAAACCCTTGCAGTCCAGAGATTGACAGTAGCAAACCGCAACTGTCAACGCATGCTGGCCGTGTTATGAATCAGAGGGATGAAGCCTGGCACGAGGAGAACGTTCTGAGAGCTCGTCAGTTTGAGCTCGAACAACAGTTGGAGAATGCTGAAGAATACAATGACAATCTTCATGAAGAAGTGCACCGCCTGAACAACCAGCTAAATCCTCTGCTGCCTCGAAATATCAACGCAGATGAGGACATGGGTTCGGGAATCATCATGGCTGAAGATGATGATGAAGTGGAGGTCAATGGGCCCCAAGATGTCGCACCAGAAGAAGAAGAAGAAGACGAGGAGTTAGAGCCTGTTAGCGACGAGGATGGCAGGGAGATCCTTGACACCGACTCTGAGGATGATGCTTAGAGTAGTCATCGCGTAGCTACGATGTTAGAATCATCTTTTGTGCCTCATGGGGTTAGAGTGAGGCTTTGTAATAACTTGACTTTTGGGATGTAAGGTCAAACCCTATGTTTCCTTGATGTTTAGTTGAACCTGTTAATTTCGATCATAATTGGATGTCTTATTGCGTGCGTTCGATGATGGTGTCATGATTAGCACCCTTCGGTGCCGCGACGAAACCGAGGGCCTCCTATGGCGCGTGACATAAGGTTGTGCTGCTTGGAACGCGCTGGTATCGAGGTGGCTAGTCATGATCCACCATGGAACTCTACCGTTGGGAAGTCTCTTTGTGGTCAGTTTGAAGTAGCTTTTATCAGTCAACTAAAAACTTTGAGATCGAATCCAAGTACCGGGCGAAAGGTCAAAAATCACGTAGATTTTAACGTAAACGGTTCAGTAACTGCTGTGCTCCTTGTGAGTGAGCCTTTATCAAAGTACATCTTGTTGGATTCCCTCGCATGATTGCGCCAATTGATACGCTTGAATGGATTGTGCGGTTGTGATGAATTATTGTGCCATGAGTATTTTGAGAAGTCTATTTCATGAAGTCAGTTTGACATATTTACAATAATTCATCTACAAATTTCCCACATCATCAGTGCTCATTGGCTATGTATTTTGCAGATGTCGTACAATCTCCGTCGGGGTCGTGGCAATGAGGATGAGGAACAGCCATCCCCTCCGCCACCACCTACCCCGGCTGATCTGATGCAGACCGTGGTCGAAGGGCAGCGCATGCTGGCTGATGCTATGCGCCAGCTTGCCAACCGGGAGGCTCGTCATGGCCGCCAGGGCCCAGAACCCAATCAGTACAGTGATTTCAAGGACTTTCTTGATACTAAGCCCCCGCTCTTTAAGGAGGCGGAGGAACCACTGCAAGCCGATGAGTGGTTGAACACTATTGAACAAAAGTTTTGTCTGCTTCACTTGACTGATGAGCTGAAAACTAAATATGCTTCTCACCAACTGCATGGCCCAGCGGGTATATGGTGGAGCCACTATCGTTCCACACTGCCTGCAAATGTCCCAATTGCTTGGGACCAGTTCAAGGCCGCATTCCGTGGGAACTATATTCCTCCAGGTCTTATGGCTATCAAGCACACAGAATTATGAGGCTGTCGCAGGGCAATAAAAGCTTGACTGAATATCTGCAATCTTTCAACAACCTGGCAAGGTATGCCACAGAGTTTGTGGATACCGATGCCAAGAAAATTGCTAGCTTTAAAAGAGGCCTCGGCCCAAAGCTGATGAAGACTATGGGCACTAGCAAGTGTACTACCTTCAATGAATTTATCAGTGATGCTCTGACTCAAGAGAACAATAACTCTATCTATGCTGCTTCTAAGAGCCGCAAGAGGGCACTTGAGGCAGGTGCTTCACAGTCTCGAGCTCCAGCTGCCCGAGGGCTCCTCCTCGCCTCCTGCCACAAGTGCTAAGTTCCGTCCTCCGCAAAAGAAGGCGCCAGTGAAGACTGGGTTTTGCAAGGCATATACAGTGGCTCTGCCAAAGGGTAATTCGGGCCAAGGCAGCTCCAGTGTCCCTCCTAGCAACATGCCTTGCTGGAACTGCAACAAGCCAGGCCATTGGTCCAGGAACTGTCCTTACCCTAAGAAGAATGTCAACCAAGGTGGTCGTCAAGGGCACGCTCATTATAACAGTATTGAGGAAATCCCATCTGGTGAGGTTGTCACTGCTGGTAAGTTCCTAGTTGACCAACACCTGCAGTGGTACTTTTTGATTCAGGTGCTTCGCATTCCTTTATCAGTCCTAAGTTTGCATCAGAGTTTGCACACAAATTGCATACTGTTGAAGGTGGGGGTTATTGTATTAGCGCAGCAAGTGGGAATATTTCCACAAATAAAGTAGTGGGGAATCTTGAGCTTGAGATAGAAGGGCGAAAGTACTCGCTTGCCTTAGTGGTTTTGCCGGGCTTAGGCATAGATGTTATTCTGGGCATGAATTGGATGAGTCAGAATGGGGTACTCATTGATACATCCACTCGGGTAGTTATGCTCAGAGATCCTACAGATCAAAAGGGTTTTCTGGTACAACTTCCTAGAAAAGTTGATTTGTCTGGGGAAGTTCATGCTGTGCAAGCAAAGGCGTTGGCCGAAATTCCAGTAGTGAATGAGTTTCCGGACGTTTTTCCCGATGATTTGCCGGGGCTCCCTCCGGATCGGGATGTGGAATTTAAAATTGAGTTGTTGCCTGGCACGGCGCCCATCTCTAGGAGACCCTATAGGATGCCTCCGAATGAACTAGCTGAACTTAAGGTGCAATTGAATGAACTTTTGAAGAAGGGGTTGATTCGTCCTAGTTCGTCGCCGTGGGGATGTCCTGCTATATTTGTAAAGAAGAAGGATCAGTCATTGCGAATGTGCGTAGATTATAGACCTCTCAATGCAGTCACTGTCAAAAATAAGTACCCTCTACCGCGCATCGACATCTTGTTCGATCAGTTGTCTAAAGCTAAAGTTTTCTCCAAGATCGATCTAAGATCTGGCTACCATCAAATTAAAATCCGCCCGGAAGATGTTCCCAAAACAGCTTTCTCTACCAGATACGGTCTTTATGAGTATCTTGTTATGTCTTCGGCTTGACAAATGCCCCCGCACACTTCATGTACTTGATGAATTCGGTGTTTATGCCCGAATTGGACAAGTTTGTGGTGGTATTTATTGATGACATCCTGATATATTCTGTAAATGAGGAAGATCACGCTGAACATCTGCGTATAGTCCTCACAAGACTGCGTGAACATCAACTATATGCAAAGTTCAGTAAGTGCGAATTCTGGCTTCGAGAAGTACCTTTCCTTGGGCATGTGTTGTCCGATGGAGGAATTATGGTGGACCCCGCCAAGGTACAAGAAGTACTGAACTGGAAGGCTCCTATCTCGGTTCACGAGGTCCGGAGTTTTCTTGGTTTGGCTGGCTATTATCGTCGCTTCATTCCGGATTTCTCCAAAATAGCCAAGCCAATGACTCGGTTGCTACAAAAAGACACCAGGTTTGTCTGGACTCCTGAGTGTGATGCGGCTTTTCACCAACTGCGAACCCTCCTAACCTCAGCTCCGGTTTTGGCACAACCGGATATCGAGAAACCATTTGATGTTTATTGTGATGCCTCAGGCATAGGTTTGGGAGGTGTTCTGATGCAGGAAGGCCGAGTAATTGCATATACCTCTCGACAACTTCGGAAGCATGAGGTGAATTATCCAACGCATGACTTAGAACTCGCCGCAGTTGTTCATGCTTTGAAAGTGTGGCGGCATTATCTGCTGGGCAATGTCTGCAATATCTACACAGACCACAAAAGCCTCAAATACATCTTCACCCAACCCGAGTTAAATATGCGTCAAAGAAGATGGCTCGAGTTGATTAAGGATTATAACCTTCAAGTGCACTATCATCCTGCAAGGCAAATGTGGTTGCGGATGCTTTAAGCCGTAAGTCTCATTGCCATTCCCTAGTTGAAACTGATTTTCATCGATCTCGCCTTCTACATCCAGCAGTCTTGTACAACATCACTGTCAGTTGTACTCTCAAAAGCAGAATTATTGAGCTCCAAAAGACTGACACTGGTATATTCCACATCAAGCGTAAGATGAAAGAGCAAGAAACTACACAGTTCAGGGTAGATGAAGAGGGTGTACTATGGTTCAAGGATAGGTTAGTTGTGCCTAAGGACCGAGAGCTTAGAAATGATATTATGTCTGAAGCACACTCCTCTAAGTTGTCCATCCATCCTGGTAGCAATAAGATGTATTATGATTTGAAGCCATACTATTGGTGGACCAAGATGCGGAAAGAGATAGCTGCATATGTGGCTAGGTGTGACACCTGCTGTAGAGTTAAAGCTGTGCATATGAAAGCTGGGTTACTTCAACCACTTTCTATCCCAGGTTGGAAATGGGAAGAGATAAGTATGGATTTCATTGTCGGACTTCCTCCTACTGTCAAAAATCATAACTCCATCTGGGTAATTGTAGATCGTTTAACCAAGTCAGCTCACTTCATTCCTGTTAGAGTGGACTATCGTCCTACTGACTATGCTGAGTTGTACTTCAATCAGATAGTCCGGCTCCATGGGATACCTCGTACTATCATATCTGACCGTGGTCCCCAGTTCACTGCTCGCTTTTGGGAGCACTTGCATCACCTTCTGGGAACCAAGTTAGTGAGAAGCTCTGCTTATCACCCCCAGACGTCAGGACAGACGGAACGGGTTAACCAAATCTTGGAAGATCTGTTGCGGGCATGTGTCATTTCATCCAAGGGTTCTTGGGAAAAATGGTTACCTCTAGCCGAATTCTCGTACAATAATAGTTACCAAGAGAGTATTAAGATGGCCCCATTCGAAGCTTTGTACGGTCGTAAGTGTAGAACTCCACTAAACTGGGTAGAAGCTGGTGAAAGGAGGTATTATGGTATTGATTTTGTTCAGGAAGCTGAGGAACAAGTCCGTACCATCCAAAAACATATGGCTGCAGCCCAAGCTAGACAGAAAAGTTATGCTGATCGTCGTAGAAAACCGCTCGAGTTTGAAGTTGGAGACTTCGTTTATCTGAAAGTTTCTCCAATGAAGAGTGTCCAACGTTTTGGTGTTAAGCGGAAACTTGCGCCAAGATACGTGGGTCCTTTCCAAATCATAGGCAAGAGTGGAGCTGTTGCGTACAAAATCCAGTTACCTCCTGAAATGAGTGCCATATTCAACGTCTTCCATGTATCTCAGCTCAAAAAGTGTCTTCGAGTTCCTGAGGAAAGAGTCCCGTTAGGAGATATCAGGCTTGAGTCTGATTTAACTTACGAAGAAAAGCCAGTCCGGGTGATCGATACTCAGGAACGAGTAACTAGAAGCAAAGTGGTTAAGTGGTATAAAGTAATGTGGAGTAATCAGGGTAGTGAAAGTGACGCTACATGGGAACGGGAGGACTATTTGCGGGATGGCTATAAGGAATTCTATGAAAAATGGTACGCTTTCCAAATCTCGGGACGAGATTTTTATAAGGGGGGAGCTGTAACACCTCAGGTGTTTAGCTCCTTAATTGCATTGCATTGCATAAGCATAAGCATGCATCATTCATGTTATTTTATGTGGTTGCAACAAATGTGGTTGTTTTTAGAATTTTGTTTGGCTCACATCATGTGACACTAGGAGTTGGTGTAACTAAAGGGTAGAGTAGCTAATTATATCTCACAACACCTTAGTTATACTTAGGGTCACTAATGGAGCAAGGTTCATGTTGACCAAAATCACCAAAATGCCCTCCAAGGTGTAGTTGACCAGCATTTAGCCCTAGGATGCTCTAGTTTGACCAATTAAAAAGTCTAGCTTAGAGACCTTGCATGGAGGAGCACCCTTAAGCAAAGTTGTAGGGAATTTTATGGGGAACAAAAGTCTCAATATGACCATCTCATGAAACTGGCCAGAACATGCTCAAAAATGGCCCACAAGTCAGCTAGAGGGGCTGTCTCAACACTTAGAATTTTTCTAAGTCTCAAAAGTGTCCCTCCAGTTTTACTGTGGCCTACTTTAGGAGCTTGTAGTTTGCGAACCAGGCCAAACCAGCTTCCACTCATATTGACAAACTTGTAGTCCTTATGTAGCTCTACAACATTGCCAACATCACCCATGCCTGGTTCTCAATAGTTTAGGAGATATAGTGTCAAGAAGTTAGGGTTTCAGTCGACGTTTATCTCTGAAACTGCATTTCAGTTTCAAGGGGCACCACTTTGGAGTTTATAGTTTCAAATCTGAGCCGAATTGGTTCTGGAGCCAATTAGCAAAGTTGTTGACCTCACAAAGCCCTACAATTTTTGTATTATCACCTGCTCCTAACTCGAACCGGTTTGAGAGATAATTAGCGCCAAAACTGCCCTGTCAGTCGGTCTTTGGAGGCTCGGTTTCAGTCAACGAGCTCGAACACCGGCATGTCGTGGCGCGCGGGCAGAAGAACGGCGACGCGTGGCGACCGAGCGCTGCCGTTCCCTCCACGTCGCGAGCCCGGGCGTGAGTTGAACACCGAGCGGCCACCTCCACCCCCCTCACGCGCGCTCATTCTCTTCTCCCTTCCTCTCGCTCTGGCCGGGCTCACCGAGGCGGAAACCGGGACGCCATTGCCGCCGTAGCCATCTCCGAGCTCGCGCGCTCGCCGAACCACGTCCATCCCTCCGCCTCCCCGTCCTACACCTCCTCGACCCGTCGGTAGGTTGGATTGAGCCCAAGGTGAGCCGCATTGCCGTTTCCCGCCCCGCCGAAGCTCACCGGAGCTCCGCCATGTGCGGTCACCGTGGCCAGCACCACACAGTAGTTCTCCGTCTGCCTTCACCCACGTTTTCCCCTCCCTGTCACGTGTAGATGCTAGGATGAAGATGTTACCGCCAGTATCGGGACAGCCATGACGGAACGAGACCGTGCACGGCCGCGCCATGGCCGCCGCCAGGTGCTCACGCGGTCAAGCGGTTCCGCTCCACCCCCGTCTGTGGGAGTGATCTCGTTAGGCGCTAGGAGTCCAGGAAGGTGATGCGCCCTTCGGTAGGTCGTGCGACGGCCGGACTCGCGGCGTACCGCCAGGCACCGCGCCGTCCGCCATTGCCGTCGGTCTGGTGCGGTGGTGCATCAACTTTGGGGAAAAGTGGTAGCCTCGGTGCGGTTGGTTTGGGCAAGACGCCGGTGCACTTGGATCGGTCGGAGGAGCCACCGGCGGCGAGGAATTGCTCGTCGGAGCTCACTGCCGCCGCGTCCCTGTTCCCTTTCACCGACACGCGGGGGGCCACCTGTCTGTGCCGCGCGCGGGCGGGAGCCGAGCGGGCGCGCGCGCGCGCATTTTGGGCCGCGTCGGCTTTGCAGGCCGGCCGTAGCAGGGTTTGGATTTAGTTTTTGTTTCCTTTTTATATTTTGTCACAGATTTTGGTAAGATTTAGAAAAATGTAGATCTAGGGTTTTACTTGCTCAAAAAATTATGAGATAAATTTTGTTAGGATCTACATGATGTGTAGTATTTTAGAAAAATATGAATTGGTTATGTGATGTTTAGTTTCTGGAGATTTAAATAGGTTTTTGAAATGTGTTTTAGATTGCATGCAAATTGTTTAAATCATATCTTGAGTTTCAGTGTTCCAAAAATTATGAAATTTGGTGGGTAGGCTAATTTATATTGCTCTAGCTTGGTAAAAATTTGGGCAGTAGTGCTTAAGTACTTTTCAAGTTATAATGCTATCTTGTCATTTTAGGGAATACTTGAATGAAATTTTGTAATTTTTCTACATGTGCAATGTTTTATAAATTTTTGGAGAATGTCTTGGTACCATAAGTGTCTAAGAAAAATATGAAATCTGTTGTTTGATACTTTTAATATGATTTGTTAATTATACAAAAATCAGCCTTTTGGGCTTGTGAATTTTGTTTAGGGAGTTTCTGTAAATAATTTTAGTTCAAATTTTTACAAGTGGTCTCTTTTGGTTCATAGAGTCTCCTGTAATTTTTGTAGAATTTTAGAGAGTTTACATATATGTTTAAAATTTCACTTAATTACTTAAGTAAATTAAGAAATGATTAAAATAAATATTCTAGGTGGGCACACTTACTTTCTGGTGTTTTTGTGACCTATGTGAACTTTTGGTAACATTAGTTTTGGTTATGAGATGTTTGCCACATAAATAAATATTTAATCTTTGCAATTCTAGGTTTTCTGGACAGCTGGTAGTATCTTTGTTTGACCTTGATAAAGTGTTTGCTGGAAAACTTGTGAATACCAAAGTTGTAGTAAACTTGATAAACTAGCTTGTGTCAAAATTTGGGAGCATTTGCTTAGTAGTTTGGGGTTATTGCTGTTTAAAGTGACAGTCCAGAATTGGCTACTCTCTGTTTAGAGAGG
>CM036176.1:38987535-39261067 GCA_020631735.1 Saccharum officinarum | reverse complement strand
GAACGTGGCATGCATCATGTTTATTATATCATACATATCATTTTACTCCCCCTTAAAATTTCAATAGTCCGACTAAATTAAATTTCGTATCCCCTAAATGATCCTCACTGTAAGTCGTATCTTGTTGCTACAGATGGCACGTACCAAGAGGACCGCTCGCAAGTCCACTGGAGGCAGGGCACCTCGTCACCAGCTCGCTCCACGTGAGCCCCGCCCTGAGCCCACTGAGGTGGAAAGGCTAGGGCAGAGTTGGCTGAAGTGACTGCTGCCAGGAATGCAGCGCGTCAGCAACTGGAGCAAGTGATCCGTGATCGTGACCAGGAAACCTTGCAGTCCAGAGATTGACAGTAGCAACCGCAACTGTCAACGCATGCTGGCCGTGTCATGAATCAGAGGGATGAAGCCTGGCACGAGGAGAACGTTCTGAGAGCTCGTCAGTTTGAGCTCGAGCAACAGTTGGAGAATGATGAAGAATACAATGACAATCTTCATGAAGAAGTGCACCGCCTGAACAACCAGCTAAATCCTCTGCTGCCTCGAAATAACAACGCAGATGAGGACATGGGTTCGGGAATCATCATGGCTGAAGATGATGATAGAAGTGGAGGTCAATGGGCCCAAGATGCCGCACCAGAAGAAGAAGAAGAAGACGAGGAGTTAGAGCCTGTTAGCGACGAGGATGGCGGGGAGATCCTTGACACCGACTCTGAGGACGATGCTTAGAGTAGTCATCGCGTAGCTACGATGTTAGAATCGTTTTTGTGCCTCCTGGGGTTGGAGTGAGGCTTTGTAATAACTTGACTTTTGGGATGTAAGGTCGAACCTATGTTTCCTAGATGTTTAGTTGAACCTGTTAATTTCGATCACAATTGGATGTCTTATTGCGTGCGTTCGATGATGGTGTCACGATTAGCACCCTTCGGTGCCGCGACGAAACCGAGGGCCTCCTATGGCGCGCGTGACATAAGGTTGTGCTGCTTGGCACGCGCTGGTATCGAGGTGGCTAGTCATGATCCACCATGGAACTCTACCGTTGAGAAGTCTCTTTGTGGTCAGTTTGAAGTAGCTTTCTCAGTCAACTAAAAACTTTGAGATCGAATCCAAGTACCGGGCGAAAGGTCAAAATCACGTAGATTTTAACGTAAACGGTTCAGTAACTGCTGTGCTCCTTGTGAGTGAGCCTTTATCAAAGTACATCTTGTTGGATTCCCTCGCATGATTGCGCCAATTGATACGCTTGAATGGATTGTGCGGTTGTGATGAATTATTGTGCCATGAGTATTTTGAGAAGTCTATTTCATGAAGTCAGTTTGACATATTTACAATAATTCATCTACAAATTTCCCACATCGTCAGTGCTCATTGGCTATGCATTTTGCAGATGTCGTACAATCTCCGTCGGGGTCGTGGCAATGAGGATGAGGAACAGCCACCCCTCCGCCACCACCTACCCCGGCTGATCTGATGCAGACCGTGGTCGAAGGGCAGCGCATGCTGGCAGATGCTATGCGCCAGCTTGCCAACCGGGAGGCTCGTCATGGCGCCAGGGCCCAGAACCCAATCAGTACAGTGATTTCAAGGACTTTCTTGATACTAAGCCCCCGCTCTTTAAGGAGGCGGAGGAACCACTGCAAGCCGATGAGTGGTTGAACACTATTGAACAAAAGTTTCGTCTGCTTCGCTTGACTGATGAGCTGAAAACTGAATATGCTTCTCACCAACTGCATGGTCCAGCGGGTATTTGGTGGAGCCACTATCGTTCCACACTGCCTGCAAATGTCCCGATTGCTTGGGACCAGTTCAAGGCCGCATTCCGTGGGAACTATATTCCTCCAGGTCTTATGGCTATCAAGCACACAGAATTTATGAGGCTGTCGCAGGGCAATAAAAGCTTGACTGAATATCTGCAATCTTTCAACAACCTGGCAAGGTATGCCACAGAGTTTGTGGATACCGATGCCAAGAAAATTGCTAGCTTTAAAAGAGGCCTCGGCCCAAAGCTGATGAAGACTATGGGCACTAGCAAGTGTACTACCTTCAATGAATTTATCAGTGATGCTCTGACTCAAGAGAACAATAACTCTATCTATGCTGCTTCTAAGAGCCGCAAGAGGGCACTTGAGGCAGGTGCTTCACAGTCTCGAGCTCCAGCTGCCCCGAGGGCTCCTCCTCGCCCTCCTGCCACAAGTGCTAAGTTCCGTCCTCCGCAAAAGAAGGCGCCAGTGAAGACTGGGTTTCGCAAGGCATATACAGTGGCTCTGCCAAAGGGTAATTCGGGCCAAGGCAGCTCCAGTGTCCTCCTAGCAACATGCCTTGCTGGAACTGCAACAAGCCAGGCCATTGGTCCAGGAACTGTCCTTACCCTAAGAAGAATGTCAACCAAGGTGGCCGTCAAGGGCACGCTCATTATAACAGTATTGAGGAAATCCCATCTGGTGAGGTTGTCACTGCTGGTAAGTTCCTAGTTGACCAACACCTGCAGTGGTACTTTTGATTCAGGTGCTTCGCATTCCTTTATCAGTCCTAAGTTTGCATCAGAGTTTGCACACAAATTGCATACTGTTGAAGGTGGGGGTTATTGTATTAGCGCAGCAAGTGGGAATATTTCCACAAATAAAGTAGTGGGGAATCTTGAGCTTGAGATAGAAGGGCGAAAGTACTCGCTTGCCTTAGTGGTTTTGCCGGGATTAGGCATAGATGTTATTCTGGGCATGAATTGGATGAGTCAGAATGGGGTACTCATTGATACATCCACTCGGGTAGTTATGCTCAGAGATCCTACAGATCAAAAGGGTTTTCTGGTACAACTTCCTAGAAAAGTTGATTTGTCTGGGGAAGTTCATGCTGTGCAAGCAAAGGCGTTGGCCGAAATTCCCGTAGTGAATGAGTTTCCGGACGTTTTTCCGATGATTTGCCGGGACTCCCTCCGGATCGGGATGTGGAATTTAAAATTGAGTTGTTGCCTGGCACGGCTCCCATCTCTAGGAGACCCTATAGGATGCCTCCGAATGAACTAGCTGAACTTAAGGTGCAATTGAATGAACTTTTGAAGAAGGGGTTGATTCGTCCTAGTTCGTCGCCGTGGGGATGTCCTGCTATATTTGTAAAGAAGAAGGATCAGTCATTGCGAATGTGCGTAGATTATAGACCTCTCAATGCAGTCACTGTCAAAAATAAGTACCTCTACCGCGCATCGACATCTTGTTCGATCAGTTGTCTAAAGCTAAAGTTTTCTCCAAGATCGATCTAAGATCTGGCTACCATCAAATTAAAATCCGCCCGGAAGATGTTCCAAAAACAGCTTTCTCTACCAGATACGGTCTTTATGAGTATCTTGTTATGTCTTTCGGCTGACAAATGCCCCCGCACACTTCATGTACTTGATGAATTCGGTGTTTATGCCGAATTGGACAAGTTTGTGGTGGTATTTATTGATGACATCCTGATATATTCTGTAAATGAGGAAGATCACGCTGAACATCTGCGTATAGTCCTCACAAGACTGCGTGAACATCAACTATATGCAAAGTTCAGTAAGTGCGAATTCTGGCTTCGAGAAGTACCTTTCCTTGGGCATGTGTTGTCTGATGGAGGAATTATGGTGGACCCCGCCAAGGTACAAGAAGTACTGAACTGGAAGGCTCCTATCTCGGTTCACGAGGTCCGGAGTTTTCTTGGTTTGGCTGGCTATTATCGTCGTTTCATTCCGGATTTCTCCAAAATAGCCAAGCCAATGACTCGGTTGCTATAAAAAGACACTAGGTTTGTCTGGACTCCTGAGTGTGATGCAGCTTTTCACAAACTGTGAACTCTCCTAACCTCAGCTCCAGTTTTGGCACAACCGGATATCGAGAAACCATTTGATGTTTATTGTGATGCCTCAGGCATAGGTTTGGGAGGCGTTCTGATGCAGGAAGGCCGAGTAATTGCATATACCTCTCGACAACTTCGTAAGCATGAGGTGAATTATCCAACGCATGACTTAGAACTCGCCGCAGTCGTGCATGCTTTGAAAGTGTGGCGGCATTATCTGCTGGGCAATGTCTGCAATATCTACACAGACCACAAAAGCCTCAAATACATCTTCACCCAACCCAAGTTAAATATGCGTCAAAGAAGATGGCTCGAGTTGATTAAGGATTATAACCTTCAAGTGCACTATCATCCTGGCAAGGCAAATGTGGTTGCGGATGCTTTAAGCCGTAAGTCTCATTGCCATTCCCTAGTTGAAACTGATTTTCATCGATCTTGCCTTCTACATCCAGCAGTCTTGTACAACATCACTATCAGTTGTACTCTCAAAAGCAGAATTATTGAGCTCCAAAAGACTGACACTGGTATATTCCACATCAAGCGTAAGATGAAAGAGCAAGAAACTACACAGTTCCGGGTAGATGAAGAGGGTGTACTATGGTTCAAGGATAGGTTAGTTGTGCCTAAGGACCGAGAGCTTAGAAATGATATTATGTCTAAAGCACACTCCTCTAAGTTGTCCATCCATCCTGGTAGCAATAAGATGTATTATGATTTGAAGCCATACTATTGGTGGACCAAGATGTGGAAAGAGATAGCTGCATATGTGGCTAGGTGTGACACCTGCTGTAGAGTTAAAGCTGTGCATATGAAAGCTGGGTTACTTCAACCACTTTCTATCCCAGGTTAGAAATGGGAAGAGATAAGTATGGATTTCATTGTCGGACTTCCTCCTACTATCAAAAATCATAACTCCATCTGGGTAATTGTAGACCGCCTAACCAAGTCGGCTCACTTCATTCCTATTCGAGTAGACTATCGTCCTACTGACTATGCTGAGTTGTATTTCAATCAGATAGTCTGGCTCCATGGGATACCTCGTACTATCATATCTGACCGTGGTCCCTAGTTCACTGCTCGCTTTTGGGAGCACTTGCATCACCTTCTGGGAACCAAGTTAGTGAGAAGCTCTGCTTATCACCCTCAGACGTCTGGACAGACGAAACGGGTTAACCAAATCTTGGAAGATCTGTTGCGGGCATGTGTCATTTCATCCAAGGGTTCTTAGGAAAAAATGGTTACCTCTAGCCGAATTCTCATACAATAATAGTTACCAAGAGAGTATTAAGATGGCCCCATTCAGGGCTTTGTACGGTCGTAAGTGTAGAACTCCACTAAACTGGGTAGAAGCTAGTGAAAGGAGGTATTATGGTATTGATTTTGTTCATGAAGCTGAGGAACAAGTCCGTACCATCCAAAAACATATGGCTGCAGCCCAAGCTAGACAGAAAAGTTATGCTGATCGTCGTAGAAAACCGCTCGAGTTTGAAGTTGGAGACTTCGTTTATCTGAAAGTTTCTCCAATGAAGAGTGTCCAACGTTTTGGTGTTAAGCGGAAACTTGCGCCAAGATATGTGGGTCCTTTCCAAATCATAGGCAAGAGTGGAGCTGTTGCGTACAAAATCCAGTTACCTCCAGAAATGAGTGCCATATTCAACGTCTTCCATGTATCTCAGCTCAAAAAGTGTCTTCGAGTTCCTGAGGAAAGAGACCCGTTAGGAGATATCAGGCTTGAGTCTGATTTAACTTACAAAGAAAAGCCAGTCCGGGTGATCGATACTCAGGAACGAGTAACTAGAAGCAAAGTGGTTAAGTGGTATAAAGTAATGTGGAGTAATCAGGGTAGTGAAAGTGACGCTACATGGGAACGGGAGGACTATTTGCGGGATGGCTATAAGGAATTCTATGAAAAATGGTACGCTTTCCAAATCTCGGGACGAGATTTTTATAAGGGGGGAGGGCTGTAACACCTCAAGTGTTTAGCTCCTTAATTGCATTGCAATTGCATAAGCATAAGCATGCATCATTCATGTTATTTTATGTGGTTGCAACAAATGTGGTTGTTTTTAGAATTTTGTTTGGCTCACATCATGTGACACTAGGGAGTTGGTGTAACTAAAGGGTAGAGTAGCTAATTATATCTCACAACACTTTAGTTATACTTAGGGTCACTAATGGAGCAAGGTTCATGTTGACCAAAATCACCAAAATGCCCTCCAAGGTGTAGTTGACCAGCATTTAGCCCTAGGATGCTCTAGTTTGACCAATTAAAAAGTCTAGCTTAGAGACCTTGCATGGAGGAGCACCCTTAAGCAAAGTTGTAGGGAATTTTATGGGGAACAAACGTCTCAATATGACCATCTCATGAAACTGGCCAGAACATGCTCAAAAATGGCCTAGAAGTCAGCTAGAGGGGTTGTCTCAACACTTAGAATTTTTCTAAGTCTCAAAAGTGTCCCTCCAGTTTTACTGTGGCCTACTTTAGGAGCTTGTAGTTTGCGAACCAGGCCAAACCAGCTTCCACTCATATTGACAAACTTGTAGTCCTTATGTAGCTCTACAACATTGCCAACATCACCCATGCATGGTTCTCAATAGTTTAGAAGATATAGTGTCAAGAAGTTAGGGTTTCAGTCGACGTTTATCTCTGAAACTGCATTTCAGTTTCAAGGGGCACCACTTTGGAGTTTATAGTTTCAAATCTGAGCCGAATTGGTTCTGGAGCCAATTAGCAAAGTTGTTGACCTCACAAAGCCCTACAATTTTTGTATTATCACCTGCTCCTAACTCGAACCGGTTTGAGAGATAATTAGCGCCAAAACTGCCCTGTCAGTCGGTCTTCGGAGGCTCGGTTTCAGTCAACGAGCTTGAACACCGGCATGTCATGGCGCGCGGGCAGAAGAATGGCGACGCGTGGTGACCGAGCGCTGCCGTTCCCTCCACGTCGTGAGCCTGGGCGTGAGTTGAACACCGAGCGGCCACCTCCACCCCCCTCACGCGCGCTCATTCTCTTCTCCCTTCCTCTCGCTCTGGCCGGGATCACCGAGGCGGAAACCGGGATGCCATTGCCGCCGTAGCCATCTCCAAGCTCGCGCACTGACCACCGCTCGCCGAACCACGTCCATCCCTCCGCCTCCCCGTCCTACACCTCCTCGACCCGTCGGTAGGTTGGTTTGAGCCCAAGGTGAGCCGCATTGCCGTTTTCGCCCGCTCACCGAAGCTCACCGGAGCTCCGCCATGTGCGGGTCACCGTGGCCAGCACCACATAGTAGTTCTCCATCTGCCTTCACCCACGTTTCCCCCTCCCTGTCATGTGTAGATGCTAGGATGAAGATGTTACCGCCAGTATCGGGATAGCCATGACGGAACGAGACCGTGCACGGCCGCGCCATGGCCGCCGGCCAGGTGCTCACGCGGTCAAGCGGTTCCGCTCCACCGCCGTCTGTGGGAGTGATCTCGTTAGGTCCTTTAGGAGTCCAGGAAGGTGATGCGCCCTTCGGTAGGTCGTGCGACGGCCGGGACTCGCCGGCGTACCGCCAGGCACCGCGGTCGTCCGCCATTGCCGTCGGTCTGGGTGCGGTGGTGCATCAACTTTGGGGAAAAGTGGTAGCCTCGGTGCGGTTTGGTTTGGGCAAGACGCCGGTGCACTTGGATCGGTCGGAGGAGCCACCGGCGGCGAGGAATTGCTCGTCGGAGCTCACTGCCGCCGCGTCCCTGTTCCCTTTCACCGACACGCGGGGGCCACCTGTCTGTGCCGCGCACGGGCGGGAGCCTGAGCGGGCCGCGCGCGTGCATTTTGGGCTGCGTCGGCTTTGTAGGTCGGCCCGGTAGCAGGGTTTTGGATTTAGTTTTTGTTTTCCTTTTTATATTTTACCACAGATTTTGGGTAAGATTTAGGAAATGTAGATCTAGGGTTTTACTTGCTAAAACAATTATGAGATAAATTTTGTTAGGATCTACAGGGTGTTTAGTATTTTAGAAAAATATGAATTGGTTATGTGATGTTTAGTTTCTGGGAGATTTAAATAGGTTTTTGAAATGTGTTTTAGATTGCATGCAAACTTGTTTACATCATATCTTGAGTTTCAGTGTTCCAAAAATTATGAAATTTGGTGGGTAGGCTAATTTATACTTGCTCTAGCTTTGGTAAAAATTTGGGCCGTAGTGCTTAAGTACTTTTCAAGTTATAATGCTATCTTGTCATTTTAGGGAATACTTGAATGAAATTTTGTAATTTTTCTACATGTGCAATGTTCTTATAAATTTTTGGAGAATGTCTTGGTACCATAAAGTATCTAAGAAAAATATGAAATCTGTTGTTTGATACTTTTCAATATGATTTGTTAATTATACAAAAATCAGCCTTTTGGGCTTGTGAATTTTGTTTAGGGAGTTTCTGTAAATAATTTTTGCTCAAATTTTTACAGTGGTCTCTTTTTGGTTCAGAGAGTCTCCTGTAATTTTTGTAGAATTTTAGGAGCCGTTTACATATATGTTTGAAATTTCACTTAATTAATTAAGTAAATTAAGAAAAGGGTGTAAATAAATATTCTAGGTGGGCACACCTTACTTTCTGGTGTTTTTGTGACCTATGTGAACTTTTGGTAATATTAGTTTGGTCTTAGAGGATGTTTGCCACGTAAATAAATATTTAATCTTTGCAATTCTAGGTTTTCTGGACAGCTGGTAGTATCTTTGGGTTTGACCCTTAATAAAAGTGTTTGCTGGAAAACTTGTGAATACCAAAGTTGTAGTAAACTTGATAAAATAGCTTGTGTCAAAATTTGGGAGCATTTGGCTTAGTAGTTTGGGGGTTATTGCTGTTTAAAGTGACAGTCCAGAATTGGCTACTCTCTGTTTAGAGAGGACAGATTCTGGAACTTGGGAAATCCGACATGGAAAACTTAGGAATTATGGGTTGAGGTCTGAAAATGAATTGTGGTGCATTTCTTAAGCTTTTCAGATTGTCTTAGATCATATCTTTTAGAGTTAGGGATCTTCAGTTATGTTAGAATCTTTGAGCTGCTGTCCAGAATGTCTTACTGTGATATTTTGGGTTGGATGTGGTAACCTAAGTAATGTTACTCTTGTGTTTGTTAGGTGTTAGGGCCTTAACTGAATATGAACAGCTATACCTTAGGTTGAGTAGATTAGGTGAGTACTTCTCTACCGGAGAGGAAATTTGCACCTAATGCTTGAAGTGATTTGAATAGAGCTTTAAGAATGTTGTAATGCATTTCATTCCGAGCATGTTGCACCCATTATGCATCCATGATATTTATTGTGCATTCATGCAATAGGTCTACCGGAGGAGGTGACACTCCTTGAATTCGAGCAAGAGTTACCGGAGGAAGTCCAGGACCAGCCGGAGCAGCCAGAGGAACCAACCGGCGGAGAAGTTCCCGCAGAAGACCTGCCTGAGTGTCCTGACCACTGGCCCTTGACCTTTCTGAAAGGCAAGCCCCGGTGCATGCTGAACCCATCAATTTATAAATCTATCTTGAGTACTTTTAATTGTTTAATGCATTAAGTTGTAGGAGTTGTATGAAAACAATTGTTGCATTATACCTGTCCTTGCCCAGATATCGTACTTGAATCCTAATTTAGGTTTAGGCACGTATCAATGCTTAGCCCTGCTTAGTACGGTAAAAGTCAGGTGATTTCCGGTCATCCGCGAGATGTAGGAAGCAGTCACGAGTGGCTTTATGGCTATCGTGGATGGAACCATGCTTAAAAATGAAATTGAGACCGGGCGGGAGTTCGATAGTACAGCCGCAAGACACTTCACGTCTTGGGTGTGGAGCTATGCCCGTCTGAGTCGTTTAAGGACCGATTCGTTGTACGTCCTTGAGTCATGTTGAACGCAGTCTAACACTTAGTTGGCCGGATAAGTCGTTCCGACCACGAAGCCGAGTAATTTGATTCAGGCTAGGAATCAAATGGTAGGTTGCTTCTTGGAGGAGAGAAAGGATGTGCTTGGGGACATTAGCGTGAGACCAAGGGGGGGGTTAGAGTCCCTATCACCTGGCAGAGTGTCGCCCTTAGGGTCGTGACATCATTCGGACCCGCGATTCCTGAATCATATGAAAAGGTGGCTTGTGTGACCCTGGCAGGGGCCTGCGCGGTGAGTGTTAGAAATACCCCTCCAGCTGGATAGGAATTTGATTCGAATCGTCGTCGCTCCCGGTTAGTGAGCACTTGACTTGAGCAGCGGCAACGTAGATCTCATTAAATGAACAGATGGTTAAGTGAATGATATAATGTTGCCACAATGATATACCTGCTATGGATATAATAATAATGTTGTTTGATTATACTCAAGTGAATGTTTAGTACAGGTGCTAAGATAGATGACAGGTAAATGCTAAAAAGAACTGCTAGTACAAGTTATAAGAGTTTCAATTACTTATGCCTTTATGCAAAATGTGATGTCAGCTAGCCTCTTGTGTAAGCCTTGCATAATCCTTGGTGTCATCTTATTTATGGTTTTTGACGGGTAAGTCTAGCTGAGTACATTCCCGTACTCAGGGTTTATTCCCTCCTGTTGCATATGATATGCTCTATCAAGGCTTCTGCAAAACTTGTCTCCACCCTGCGGGTGACGAAGACTAGATTACTAGGGCGTGATCATCTTTTATGTACTTTCCTGATGCTTTTGCGGGTGGTTGATCATTAAGACTAGCAGTAGTATGTAAACTAATGCGTGTGTTATGCTTCCGCTACTTTATAAACTTGGTTTGTAATAATTGCGACTTCGTGTGTGTAAACTTATTTCGGACTACTTATGAAATGTAACGTATGATGTTTTATGTTGAATGATGCGATCTTGGTTGTAAGCAAGTTGGTTTGAAATCCTTCGTGATTTTGATTGACTACCGGGATTATATGGGCTCAAGTTCGAAAATTTGAGCGCTTCGGTGTTTGTTTTTGTACTTGTGCTCTTATAATTTGGTCGGTTCTGTTACATGAACCTTTCATAACTTTTGTTGTAGAGTTCAACTAGAGTCCTTTGGGCAAGTTTGCAAGGTTTGGTTGATGACCTATGTTTCCATTCACTTAATAGTGCAATTCAAGCAAAGATATAATTTATCATTTCATGTGACTTCTTGATTCCAAACTTCATGAAACTTTTCCAGTGACCACTATAAATAGAGAGTGATGTGAGACACATGAAAGAAGTTCCATTAACATTACTCAAACATATGTTTTGGAAGGGGCAATCACCAGCAAACAAGCTTTGTCTTCATTTCACAAAGATCAAGTTAGGCCTTAACTCAAAGAGAAGAGGCTTCAACTTATTTGACACCATTCCAATGTTGTGATCCAACTCTTGATCATTACTAGACATTGCTCACTTTGGTCCAAGCCCACTGTCCAGCCAGTGGCTAACACCTAGGGTGTTACACTAACTGCCTCGACCATGATGACATTCTGTTTGGGAGCCTAAGATGGCTAGAGAATTTCAGAGATATGAAGCAATCGACCGCCTCAATTAATCTATTAACCAAGGTAGGCGAACCAACCGCCACCATAGATCTAGATTAACTATGACCTTTGGACTGAGACGGATGGTTTGCTCGCCTTCATTAATCAATTTTGCCCGCCTTTGTTAAGTTTACTATAGTAGTGCTTGTTGGCGGTCCTTAACTCCAATTTCTAACCACCAATTAAGATATAAAAAGAGGAGAAATTAACAATCTTAATCACATATGCATTTACTATTAACCAAGTTCCACATGTATTTGGAGAACATTATTTTGCAGGTCACAAACACAAATACATGGAAGATTTCACCGAGAGGCGCTTTCCAATGCTGATTTAGGAAAAAGAATAAGGGAGACGCCCACCAAATCAACTCAAAATGGGCAAAGCACACTAGGGGAGCAACCCATGTCTAGCCCATGGCCTACCATGTGAAGGCGGTGGCGAGGAGGCTCGGTCAGGGACCGACCGCTCCCTAGGGGCGGCCACCCCCTTGCTAGCACTACTCAACCACCCCTTCATGGGTCAGTGCCTCCTCGACATGTAGAGGTGGTGGAGTGCATGCTTCATGCTAAATATAGCTTCAAGCATCGCCTCTTGCCCTATATAAATAGATGGGTACCCCCCTCTCTCAAATACACCGCACACACCACAACATTTGGAAGAGTAGACACAAGAGCGACACAATGTAGCAAGAAGAGAGAAGTGCTCCATTCATATCTTAGCTCTCTAGCTAGTCTAGTTTAGGGAGTGAGTGAGGAAGAGAAAGAGATGGAGAAGTACCAGGATTGTCGGCTACCTCCATTTGTAGTGGAAGGAATGTCGGGAATGTTAGTTCCCTCTTCACTTGTACCTCGATGGACCTAGTACTACTTGGAGTACAAAGTTTGTATTCTTCTATAGTGGTGAGCTCTTACTTTAAGTTTGTCCTGTTCATTATTTACTTCTAGGTTCATTGTCTGTCCCCGTGGCGGATACTCTAGTAGAGGGCTCCTGATAAAGAGGATAACCCTGTACGACGCTAGAGTAGTAGTCGATAGCGTAGACGTGGTGTCTAGGCTAGAGGCTACCTTTGTTTGCCTCGTTCCCTACGGTTGAGGGGTAGGCGGCAGGTGATGACAGCCCTGTCTATCTAATCCCCCACATGTGGGTTTGGCATAGAGCTAGAAGCCAAAGGTACTTGGCAGACCAAGTATAAGCCAGTGCCCGAAGTAAGTCTATAGTGGCAAAGCTATCTTAGCTTAGGATCTCTATCCTTAGAAAACCTCGCTGCCCGAGCCGTCTTTCTTCTTGTTACCTTAGGTGGACTAGCTTAGAGACTGTTACACATTCGTTTCTCATGGAAATATGATACCTTGAATACTTCCGGGTGAAATGCTACAACGGTAATTTTGTATGCTTGCGGATTATTTCTGTATGCGTTAAGAAATACCAATAGTGTTCATCAACTATTTGTTCCTAACCCTACAAAACTCCTATATAATATCATGTTTCCATGAACCAATTAATACCTTGATTAGGACAACCATTGAGACAAGCATGTTGTCGTACAATCAATTGATCTATGAGATGTCTGAGAATCACTCTGATACACAAACTCAAAACAGTGGCCACTTCTTCAAATGTCCTAAAACTTGCTGCCACTTTGTGCTGCCCGAACTTGGTTACAACAGTTGGTAGATCCCATGTTCAGTTCATAGAAGATTTAGAAACATATCAACCAAAGGCAAGAAGGGATTCAGTAAAGGCCACGAGCGTGAGAGAGGGGAAGGGAGAGAGGAGATGTTGGATCTAGATCAGAGCTTGGTGGCCATGGAGCTCTCAGCGGTGTTTGACTCTGTCGCCGTGGATCATGACACACCGTTCACCATCTTCGATCAATCCTCTCTATTGCGGCAGCCTCTCGACGTCTGGCGTGAAGAGGAGGGCGTGCACATGGCGAGGATGAGATCGTCCTCATCTCTCCCTCGGTGGCGGGTTGTGGCGGCCTCTCGGTGTTAGGCGTGAAGAAGAAGGCAAGTGTCGGTGGTTTCCGTGAACATCAGCGGCGGTTGGTGTCATTGGTTTCCACAAAAATTGGCTCGGCGCTAGGTGGAGTCGAGGAGAAAGAAGGATGTCACGGATCTCTGCTCCCTTTGTACATGAATGGAGGCTGCTTTCTTTGTACATGATTGCATGAGGAGATCACGTGATTAGGGGAGGAGATCATGCACAGGGGAAGCAAGCAGGGAGGAGATCATGCAGGTGCGTCGGGGGAAGTGATCGAGGAGGAGATCACGCGTGCGCGTTGAGGGAAGCGAGCGAGCGATGATTGGTCTGCAAATGTTTTAGTTGTATATATATAGACTGCAGAATGGAGCGAATTGATGCATCATCACCTCATTCCTCACAATCTAATAAATAGTCCTAGTGTTAGGAAGGAAGTCATTCCACCAAATCTGAGGGATAAACTCATGATGCATCATCTCATCTAGAATGGTTTGATTTCTCCAACCAAACACACCCTTAGTTGTTAATTAGGGTGTTGCTTAGTGCCCTGCTAATGAATTGGAACTCATTCAGTTATTTTTCTCGAATGGAAATCTTGATTTGTTGAATCTTTATTGATGACACCAAAGATTTCTTTTCATTTTATATCTCAGCATCTATCTTAGTCGTGATTCAAGTACAGAATAATTATATTGTCCTTATTTTAAAAGAGAAGAACTGATAGCACATGTGGTGAACTATTATTGTCTAGCAACAGCATAGATTGTGTATGGTGTTCACCAATCATCTATGTTAAAACTGAAACACCTAATTGTGACGTTGATGTTCATTAGTCTCAGATAAGATATCCCTAAATGTGAAGTTTGTCATTTTATCTGTGTCCAGCTAGGATTGCCTAAAACCGCTCCCCATGAATTAGTATTTTTTCTTATCACGGTTATGACTTAGTGCTGTCGTTCTAACTCCACCTTGTATTCCACCTTGTTATGACAGAGCATACTTGTGTGATGGGATTAACTGAATTCTAGATACATAGCAGCTAGTCCAGTCATGGCGGCTCTAGCGCAACTCCTCTTACCGGATGTTGAAAGAACACGCGAGGAGAAAGGGGGAGCGAGAAACATGAGTGAATAGGACTCACCAAGAGTAGAAGAGGGAGACCGAGAGGATCCATGGGATGGGCCCTGACCTAGTCAAACGTGCATGTAGCCTCAAGCACCGCTGCACGAGGTCACCTTGTGCCACACTAGGTCTATCACCTGCACTTCATCTTGCCTCCTCATTGGGCAGGAGGTCGAGCACACTGGTCGCCTTCTCTAGCTTCCGCCATGCCATCGCGCCATCGTGCTGCCCATGCGTTGTGCTTTTCCTAGATAAGAGGAACAAAGATTAGACATGGGAGTCATGAGGTTGAGCGCACGGAGGTCGCCTTCTCCGCCTTCCTTGAAGCTAAGACGTGAGTCATGAGAAAAAGCTCAAGTGGATACATATATGCATAAAAGAGCAAAAGTAGAATGCAGCTTGGAGAACTACACTGAGGACGGACAACGAAGAGTGTTGACATTACTTTTGCCAACAAAGGATGTGAACATCGTCACTTTTGCTTTTTAATATAGTAGAGACTACTCCCTTCGTCCTATAATAAGTACGCTTCTAGAGTTTAAAATCTATCCCAAAATAAGAATACCTCTAGATACGAGACAACCTAACTCTAGTTGTCTTAGAGCATCTCCAGTAGTACTATCTAAAATAGACTATCAAAATGTTTTTATACTACCTAAATTTTGCTTCCAACTCCAACAGTACTACCCAAATTGTGGCTGTCAGATTCAGTTTAACAGCTAATGACATGTGGAGCCCACATGTCATCCTCTTCCTTCCTTTACCATCGACGAACTCAGCCAACACAGTCACAGGGAGGGGATGGGATGCCGCCAAGAGGGCTATCTGCCGGTGGGGAGCACCAGTGGGAGCAGGGGCGGCGCCTTTCCCCAGAGCGCCAATGGGGAGCAGTGCGGACGCCGGAGATGGCCGGTGCCGGAGCAGATGCGCTGCTAGGGATGGGTGCTACGGGCTCATGCTAGGGACGGCCCACCACTGACCGTGGTGGAGGCGGCTCGCAGCATCTGGGCCACCCGAGGTGGAGGCAGGCTTGCCGGGGAGGAGTGGAGGAGCTGAAGTCTGCACCTGTGCCGAGGAAAGGAGGCACCGTGCTGGCTCACTAGGGAGAGGAGGGGCAGGCCACACCGGTGGGAAATTGGAGTGACCACGAGCGGGGCGCGTGCGTGCGATGGTGCGAGCGTGAAGGAGAGAGATGCACGTCAGTGGGTGGGAGAAAAATAGATAGGCAGATTTGTTAGCATGTAGGTAGTGGAAGGAAAATTTGGTTAGGCCAACAAATTTAGATAGGCTAATAAATAGCCTACTAGAATGCTTTATTTAACCACTACTACTTAAATATAAGATAACTCTAGTTGTCTATTACTACTCTCTTTTCAAAGTGTAATGATTATATCTTTATAGGGGAACATGTATCTCTCCTCCGAAATCCTAAAGGGTACTTATTTTAGGACAGTTTTATGGCGGTATATATGTAATTACTAGCATTGATCTCTCCACCAAAATCCTTAAAGGGCACTTATCTTAGCACAGATACACTTGGCACGGACGGAACCGTCCAAATTATAAGAGCACAAGTACAAAAATAATCACCGAAGTGATCAAATTCTCGCACTTGAGCCTATATAACTCCGGTAGTCCAATGAAATCATGAGGGATTTCATACCAACAAACATATAAGCCAAGATCATAGTGATTCAATATAACAAGTCACATGTTACAACCATTTCACAAGTAATTCAATATACATCGGAGTTCAACATAGTGTTATTACAACTTAACTTGAAAAGTAGCGGAAGCAAAGTAATTGGAAACTAACATTTCTCTGATTTCAAATACATGCCAGTACCAAGGTCGACTTCCAACAAAAGCATTAGAGGCAAGATGAATAAGAAGGATCTTGCCCGTGATCACACTCCACCATAAAGGCAGGAGCCAACCAACTCTTGCAGTCCTCATGATACATCACAACCTGCAACAAGTGGGGATAAAACCCTGAGTACGATAATGTACTCAGCTAGACTTACCCATCAAAAACCAGAAATAAAGTGACACCAAGGATCATGCATGGCTGATATAAAGTGGGCTAGCTTGACAACATTTTGCATAAAAGCTTAATATAGATAAGTAATCATTAATGCTTAAGCATCAAGTTAATTATCATTAACCTATCATCTATATTAGAACCTGTACTAGAGCACTCACTTTAGTAGGAGCAAACAATATTAACCATAGCAGGTATAAGTTGAGGCAACCTTTCCATCGTCATCCAATTAACCATCCATTCAATTTAATGGAATCTACGTTGCCGCTGCTCAAGTCAAGTGCTCACTAACCGGGAGCGACGGCGATTCGAATCGAATTCCTATCCAGCTGGAGGGGTATTTCTAACACTCACTGAGTCACGCCTAGCGAGGGCTGCTCAGGTCACCTTTGGTACCGTTCAGAAAAGCGCGGGTTTGACTGATGCTGCATCCCTAAGGGCAACACTCTGCCAGGATGATAGGGACTCTAACCCCCCCTTGGTCTTATGCCAATGTCCCAAGCACATCCTTACTACCTCCAAAATGTGACCTACCATTCGATTCCCAGCCTGAACTGTATTACTCAGATTCGCGGTCGAAACGACTTATCCGGCCAACTAAGTGTTAGACTGCGTTCAACATGACTCAAGGACGTACAACGAATCGATCCTTAAATGACTCAGATGGGGATAGATCTACACCCAAGACCTCCATGCCTTGTTGCTTCACTATTGTCATCCCGCCTGGTCTCATTTCATTTTATTAACACATGGTTCTTTTCCACGATAGCGAATATAGCCCACCGTGCCATATATGAATATCCCTACATCTCGCAGGTGACAGGAAATCACCTGACTTCTACCGCTTAAAGCAGGGCTAAGCATCTATTCGATCCTAGTCTATGTAGGATTTAAGGATTCATATATCTGGACAAGGAATGATATAATGCAGCAAGGGTTTCCAACCAACTCCGACCACTTAATGCAACAATACTTATAACATATATAGAATTAATTGCTTTGAAGGTAGGAGGCTTATAATGCTCCGGGGCTTGCCTGGGATCTGATTCAAGTCAGAGTTGGTCAGAAGAAACTCGCTTGGCAAGCATCCTCCAATCTAGCACTTGTCTGATCCTTTTATCTTCGGGATGGATCCACCAACTCCGTCTTTGGGTTTGGCTCCACCTTAGGTCCTTCACGTGCTTCAGCTAGCGTACCTAAATGAGGTGCAACAATGCATATGTATGAATCCATAGAAGTGCAATAAACAAAGTAATCAAGTAAACATACCAAAGTTCACGTAAGCACCTAGAGCTAATTAACTTAATCCTCATTAAGGAATAACATAGAAGATGGTAAGCACATCAATCAAGACACAAGCCTCATAAGATCATAGGGTACTAACCCAAGTACCATCAAAGATATGAGTCACACTTCAACACACTAGCATGGCAAAGCTAATCAAAGCACTAGACTAGAATTTGCCACTTTCTGAGCATCAGAACAGCAGCTAAGTAATTTTATCATAACTGGAGATCTACAACTCCAAATGACTTGCAATAAGACATTATAGAACGCTTATGAAATTATCTACATTTCATTTATAATCATCACAGCATGATTCCAAAGTTTAATATGTCGAATTTACACAAACACAGAAACTGGTCTAACAAGACAGAGAGCGAGCAATTCTGTAATCCAAGTTTCAACAGCTATAACTCCTAAACCACATGGCCAAATACCACCAAATTTTAACAGCAGCTAGATACATAAATTATCTAAAACTTTTATATAAATAATTTTTACAACAAAGTACATTATCATGAAGAACTTTGCTAAGTTTCCAGATCTATCTAGAAACCTCATTCGCAAGAAATAATTATTAACTTATGTTGCAAACATATAATTGGACAAAACCAACTTTACCAACTTGTCACACATAACTAATGAACACCAGAAAACATAGTGTCCATTGCTAACTAAATTATTTTAATACATTTTCTTAATTTATTTAGATAATTAGGTGGAATTAGAACACCTACCAAAGGTGCACAATAAATTCTACCAAAACTACAGTGGCCTACATATGCTCCCAATAGTTTACTGTACAAATTTCAAACCATTTGGACATATATATAAACCTCTATGAAAAAGACAAGTGGCTATTGCAAGAAATTATGTCAGAGCAAGATGAATCAATAACTCCCTCATATTACAACCAAAATTCATGAAATTTTTACCACACATCAACCATCACATGAGTAGCACGACACAAAAATTTCACTTCATTTGGAGCCCTACAACTGCAGTTACGAAAATGACAAATAGAACTAGCATTGAAAACCTAGAAGCATAGATCTCTTTTTATAGCTAAAAATCTAAACTAAAACATGACATACTATAGATCCACTGCATAGAGATTTTCACAAGGATTCCAAAAAGTCCTCATTTTCTATTTTAGGAATTTCCTATGATTTACTATGTATTTTCAAATTTTCACCCGATTTACCACAAATAGGTCCCTCGAGGCACTATTCATATGAGTCTATGACATTGCAGTTAGGCCCCTGCTTTGAGTCAAATTCTTGCATGTAGTCCTTGGTCGCGAATTTGAACAGAGGAGGCGGCTGAGCTCGCGGTTGAGGCCGGAAGAGGGCTTGCCGGCAGCGTTGGAGTGGTGTGGAAGCATCTCCATCACCGGGCGCATCCACCGGTGCCCGTGGCTTGGCTCGAGATGGCCCGAGGTGGCCCGGCCACGTGCGCCGGCCGCCAAGCCCGCGGCATCTCCGGTGGCGGGGCACTCTGGCGATGCTTGGTTTCGGGCGAGCGTGTGCACGAGGTGGAGCGTGACAAGGCAAAGGCGGTGGTGTATGCGGCCGTGGCTGTGGTGGGGTGCCGAGACGGGAACGGCAACGACGACCGGAGCTCTAGCTCGGCCATGGAGGCGGCCATGGCGAGCACGTGCTCTAGCGCGGCAACGGCCAAGTTAGGGCGCTATGTGAGCGGCGCAAGGTGGGGAGCAGCTAGTGCGGCCGGTATTGGAAGAGGAGGAGGGAGCGACGACGGCTGCGAGCGACACAGCAGCTCGGCTGCTCGGCCATGCTGAATTGGAGGCAGGGCGAGAGAGAACAGAGGGAGAGCGCTCGGTGTTTACAGTTTGGGTCGACGACGCGTGGGCACAAGGTGGCTACCATGCAGCGAGCGAGGATGACACGCGGCGAGCACAGCCCGAGGCCTATCAGCCATGACATGTCTTCGACTCAAATTCAGAAACTGAAGACCAACCAAATACTACTATGAAATTATGACTAAAAACCCATACTTCCTCGCTCTGTAATTCCAAAACCATTTGATGATTCGATTGATAAATTTCTCCTTGTGGTAGTGCTACATGAGTACTACACTTTTGCTTAAAGGATCAAACTCTGATTCGACCTAGATTGGGAGATATGGAGCTGCGAAGGAGGGAACCTTAAACTGAAATCTGCAGCCCAATTGCAAGCCGACTGAAACTACCTCCTTCTCCACTCTCTATCTCATAATCCATTTGATTATTGATCTAACCGATTGCACCATTGTGTAGAGCTATATGGGCACGACAACTTTGCTTAAAGGAGTTTGGCCAAAATCGACAGGGTTTGCAAACTAATATTCACCAAAGATAGGTACATGAAAACAAAATCCTGGAATTCCGTCATCCCAGACTTAACCAATTTTTCGCCCCTGAAAGCAGCACAAGATTCGATTTTGCGAACCCTATTTGACCAAGCTAGGCACAAAATCAGCTCTTGCTCATTAAACAAAGTTTGTAGTACTCAAACCAAACTACAATTATTATTTAAGGATCAAGGTTTGAGTCAGCTTGTGTTGCAAGATATAAAGCTCCAACTAAGGCACTTAGCACTAAAACATCATAAGGACTTAGCCAAATTTTTGCAAGTGCCAATCTGCCCCTATTCCTAGCTTGTGGGCCATATTTGAGATTGTTCTGGTTATTTTCATGAGATGGTCATTAAACAACTTTTGTTCCATAACAAATTTGCCACAACTTTGTTTAAGGGTGCAGCTACAGGAAAACACTTTTAGCTACCCTTTTAAAACATTCAAGCAACTATGCTCTCTAGGTCAAACAAGGTCAAATCAATGTCAACTATCCCTTAGAGACTTAATTAGTCAACGTGGTCAACATGAAAATTGCTCCATTAAGTGTCCTAAGCATAGTTAAGGTATTGTAGAGGCTAAACATACACCCCATGCATAGGTTGCACAAGAATATAGGCCTCACTTGCATTGAAACATAGGAATCACTACATTTTAAATGCTTGTTTCAAAGCTCTATTTCACTTGTTTCATAGTGTTGTTGCAAGGTACATGCTACACATGTTTCACTAGGTTGTTCCACATGTGTCCTAGATGTGTTGCACATGTTGCATTTGTATGTTGCATAAACACCAGTTCACATGGAATGTAAAACATGTTTCCTAGTTTCAGAAGTATGTTTCAGTTATAATCCAAACAAGCATGTAACTTATCATTTCATGTGACTTTTTGATTCCAAACTCCATGAAACTTTTCCAGGGGTCACTATAGATAGAGAGTGATGTGAGACACATGAAAGAAGTGACATCAACACTCACTTGTATTACCAAGCATGAGCATCAAACATACATACATTGGAACACAATTGACAAGGTAGGTTGCGTGTGTTTCACATGTTGCACTAGTATGTTTCATATGTTTCATGCTCATATATGAATGAATGATGCTTAGGCTCCTACAATGCAAGTGCCAAATGCAAGCCTAACACCTAGGGTGTTACAACCCTCCCCCCTTAAAGGAATGGTGTCCCGAGATTCGAAACGGAAAACCTTTTAAGGAAGAGAGACATGTTATCTAGTTTCCAACATTTGCGATAGCATTAGACTCCTAAGCTTCAACCATCAGAAGTGTTAATCTGGTTAAGATGCTTTCAGATACTTGCTCTTCTTGGTAAACTTTGTTTGAAGAATTTCCTTCATTGACTTCCATGAAGCATTATTACTTTGGGAGAAATCCAAGATAGCACGTACTACATTCCTAGTGTACGGAGATCATTTGGTCCATGAGTGAACCACTCACAAGTATCTGACTCTCTAATGAACACAACATAGCCCATATGAACTTGACACTAGACCGAAATATTCAGAAGTATACTCGTTGAAATGACTCTATGTTCACACGGTTTTGAAAAGCAGTTCTCTACCAAATGGCTTGAGTACAACCTTCCAAAAGGGTGAGATCATAGATGACAAACATTCTCTGAGGCCATAGGATACTGACTAACCAATAGACAGGGTCTATGTTGGTCGTAAATGTTCCATTATTTAGATATCAATTAATGGAAAGCTACTTACTATTCCATGCGCGCAGTTCTCTTTCTCTGATGATAACACTGTATTATCTGAGTCTGTCGAGGGGTTAGTGAATGTGATAGCTGACTCTATCGGCTTCATATTTCTGCCAACAGCTATCTAATAAGATTCTCTTATCCAAGACAATAGTTAGCTGGGTTGAATCAGATGTAACCTCTTGGATAAAACATTTATAAGGTACCAAAGTATGTCATTATTGGAAAAATCATTACTAAAGAAAGATGTAGTGAGGCCTTAAGGACAACAAAAGTTGTAATATTTACTAAACCACGGGGAGTAGTCTACCACCAAGCTATTTAGTAAAATTTTCCTTGGTGACTTAGTTATACTGTAAGTTGAGTTGACTTGCAGCATAACAACTTTGTCAGGCCAACTTTCACCTTGAGGCTTCCTTTTTAGGATCAAACAGCAGCTCTAAGATGGGAAATCTGTTGTTCGGCACTTTTCAAATTGCTTTTGATTCACGATGGTATAAATTGATTTGCAGAAACCAAGGCTGCTCGTACATTGGGGATACGAGAAAGAAAAAGCAAATGAAAGAGTGTAAACTAGTATCTGTGGGACCTCAAAAGGGTCATCCAACAGCAGATCTCGACTATTAATTTACATACCAATCCGAGGATGCACACGCTTTGAACTTGCGGGTTACTTTTGTAAGGCAAAACATATACTTTCTCTACTTCTTCACCTTAGCTGATAGAACACCTTGCACTATATGTGTGATTATCCAAGATAGAATTGACTTGGTCGCAACGACTCTAGAAGATAGAGTATCACTCCAGTTATTGGCTAGTTGATTAACTTCTTGTTGGTTATTGCTCTGTAAGACATAGCCTTCATAGCTACCATGGAGTTATTACCTAGTTGAAGATTAACGTTCCTATTGGTAACTAATCAGTTGTCTCTCAACACTAAAAAGTACCAAATCTTCACTCTTGACCACAATAATCGTGATTGACGCAGAACAGATGGTTGGCAGCAAAGTCAGCAGATAAGGAGTCACACCAGCGATTATTGATTTTGATTGTATGGTCATTATGCACCCAAGATTGAGACTTGGATAGCTCTGGTCATATGCACAACGCAACAATTGATTCTCATCCCATAGATAACTTGTCCAACATTAAGTGTTGGGTGTCCTTTTTATCCAACAGAGATGAGATACGTCGCTCACTAGATGTCATTCGTCAATACTGGGACAACTAAGTAGAATCGCTTGTCTACCACATATTGCAGTCTGTTAATGTTTATGTCTGTGACCTATTCTTCAAACGTTATCTTTTATGTATCTCCAGATGGAAGCTCTACTACTTTCGGTCTGAGATATGGATCTTACGATACGATATGGAGAGATAAACAAGAAAAAAGGGACACAAGAAAATAACACATCAACTGTTGTTTCATAATGGATCATGACTAGAAACCGTGATACCAGCTCGTGCCAAGTAGCCAGCCATGTGTCTGCAGCCATAGGAGGCCCTTGGTTTCGTCGTGGCACCATCAGCGGCTACTCATAACACCATTACTAAACGCACAACGAAAGTGAAATTTCCAGTGACACCAATGGGTTGTAAGAACAAGCGCCACACAAGAAGGGATAGCAAGCAAAGGTAGTCACAAGGTTTAGAATCAACAGGGAAGCTATTCGCAGATCAAAACATAGCACAAGAGAACATAGCTCAATTGCCGAAGGTGACTAAGCACGAGATTTTTGCTTGATTCCACTCACGCCTAGCGTTCACCAAAGTGAGGACAAACTGAAAGATTACCACAAGATTTGGTCATATTAGACAACAACATGAGATTAAGACTGGTAAACATCCCGAGACTTGGGAAAGTTGGGGACAGATTAAGCAAATTTCAAGGGCGGAAACCGATATGTAGTCATAGATTGAGTTGATAAGGTAGATGCACGAATTTGCAAGCACACGATTTAGAGGCCATATCAAAGAGACGTTGCGTCACACTAGCTAACCTTTGGGAGAGGTAACCGGAAGGTCCAACATGGATTTGGGTACGGTCTCCACAATTGGCAACGTATGAACCATGGTCAAAGGCTAGAGTTGATGAGAGTTAACTTGGTTGGTCAGTCGACAAGGGTCTTCACAAAAAGGGTTGCAAAACATCCATGGCTTATGCAAACCTATAGGAGAACTAAACTTTGGGCTTTCAGTCAAGCAAAGGCATGGATACAAACATTCAAGGGCTAACCACCAAGTCTACAGGCTCAGGCTCCTAAGAGAGAAAATCTAATTGAAGACAACAACCATACAACATCACAGTCAAGCAGACATTTGAGAAAATTCAAACGAATAGGCTTAAGCACCAATCCAAAGCACAAGGCTCACCCAAAATAAGCATTCATCTCAAGCATGAACTAACTACAAGTTTAGCTCAAAACAAACGCTAGATAAGGTGATTAACTTAACATGTGCATAGAATCTGGACAGCAGCACAGTGGTTACTTGTTTCAACCATAACTGAGGTTGTAGACATCCCACCAAGGTGATCCTAGACTTTCTAGAAAGCTTAGGAAGATGACTACACTTTAGTTATTCATACCAAAAGCTAATTCATAGATTAACATGACCACCAATGCTAATGTTTCAGATCTATACCAATAAGGACAGAAAACTGACAAGAACTTCAAAAATACATAACTTGAGTTCTAGAGACCCGACCAGGCTGATCCTTAACTTGATGTAAAGATTATTAAGTTTTCTATAAATTTCTTATTATCATATTAAGATGATTCTATAGCTAACAAGGCCAAATAAGACAAAGAAGACATCTCTGCCCAGATTTAGACAGATTCTGTCATTCCACTTGACAAGCTCATAACTAGAAATGTCTACCACCAATATTAGTGTTATAAGACACTTTGGAAAGCTTAGAAAAAGTACTACACTTATTCTATTATCTCCAAGATATGATTCCATATGCACACCGGTCAAACAAACCAAACATTCAGATCTATTCAGAGCATAAGAAAAAACCTAACAGTAAACTTCTAAATTTCATAACTCTCAAACTTTAAGACCTAGGGTCGTGAATTTTTTTAGGACAAGCTAGATAAGTAAGTTAGCTATAACTTTGGTATTCTCTATAATTACAGAAAACACCATTATGAGCATGAAAGCATCACTACAACTGAAACTATTCTAGCAGCCAACGTCCAACAAGCAAAACAAAGCTTGCCTTTGTTCTACCTAACAAGAGAGCACACAAACATGTTATTCTAGTAGCTCTAATTTTTTATTACCTTAGACCAACACGAATTTAATTCATTCATGAGAATCCACAATTACTGAAGCAAGTTCTAAAGCCTTTGTAATGCTGGTATGATTAACATATCCACCACTTGGCTAAACTAGAGGGCATCTATAGGTTCAAGCATGTACCCACAATTATTTCTAGCAAAGCTAAACACACATTTTTCTCAAGCACTTTCTATTTACACAACATGGAACAAGGCATTCTTGTTTTACTCCACACAAGGAAGATAGTATACCACATCAATCACAAGTTGCTTAATATAGAATAAGGGTGAGAGGAGCATAGCTATGCATAAAGCAACAATCAAGATGATGCATGATTCGTCCTATTCGTCCTCACAAGATTGCCAACCTAAGGTGGCAATCACGTTCTATGTCGGTGGCATAACACGCACTCTCTCGATATATAGCTAGTCGCTAGCTACATTCGACTTACGCATTCGTGGTTAGCGTACCTGCAGAAAATTTTCATTGCAGCCCAATAATTCCCCATATATAGCACACAATGAAAGTAGGAAAGTAAAATTCTAAGTACTCCCATATACATGTACCCCCGTATATATACATGTAGCACCAAAACTACCTGAATCATCAATCACCCACAATTAAGTACCTTCATATATACATGTGGGTAACATGTAAATAATCCAGTAACCAAAACTAGCTCTTCTCTAGACCGCGGGTTGTACGGTCATGCTCTCACAACTCACACTTACCTGAGCGTAGATGCGATGTTGCATAAAAGTAAACTAGCAACATATATGGCTATTTCATATATGAAGGCTACCTCCAATCTGACACACTGGGTAGTAGAGTTATCACACATTCATACCTTGCCCTGGGCGTAGATGCATAAATGAAAAACCCCCCAAGTTAGTACTTATATAAGCCACCTAATAATCCTTATATGGGCATAAGGAAATTGACCATTGGCATACTTAGGTTTCAAATTCAGATTTGACAAACCTATATATATAGCTATAAGTTGGAAAACTGATTTTACAAAAGAAAATCTTTGTTTTAAATACACATATGACATGTTTAATGTTGAATCTTGCTCCGATGCCAGCTGTAACGGAACCATCCAAATTATAAGAGCACAAGTACAAAAACAATCACCGAAGTGATCAAATTCTCGCAATTGAGCACATATAACTTCGGTAGTCCAATGAAATCACGAGGGATTTCAAACCAACCAACATACAAGCCAAGATCGTAGTGATTCAACATAACAAGTCACATGTTACAACCATTTCACAAGTAATTCAATATACATCGGAGTTCAACATAGTGTTATTACAACTTAACTTGAAAAGTTGCGGAAGCAAAGTAATTGGAAATTAACATTTCTCTGATTTCAAATACATGCCAGTACCAAGGTCGACTTCCAACAAAAGCATTAGAGGCAAGATCAATAAGAAGGATCATGCCCGTGATCACACTCCGCCACAAAGGCAGGAGCCAACCAACTCTTGCAGTCGTCATGATATATCACAACCTGCAACAAGTGGGGATAAAACCCTGAGTACGACAATGTACTCAGCTAGACTTACCCGTCAAAAACCAGAAATAAAGTGACACCAAGGATCATGCATGGCTGATATAAAGTGGGCTAGCTTGACAACATTTTGCATAAAAGCTTAATATAGATAAGTAATCATTAATGCTTAAGCATCAAGTTAATTATCATTAACCTATCATCTATATTAGAACCTTTACTAGAGCACTCACTTTATTAGGAGCAAACAATATTAACCATAGCAGGTATAAGTTGAGGCAACCTTTCCATCGTCATCCAATTAACCATCCATTCAATTTAATGGAATCTACGTTGCCGCTGCTCAAGTTAAGTGCTCACTAACCGGGAGCGACGGCGATTCGAATCGAATTCCTATCCAGCTGGAGGGGTATTTCTAATACTCACCGAGTCACGCCTGGTAAGGGCTGCTCAGGTCACCTTTGGTACCGTTCAGGAAAGCGCGGGTTCGACTGATGCTGCATCCCCAAGGGCAACACTCTGCCAGGATGATACAGACTCTAACCCCCCCTTGGTCTTATGCCAATGTCCCCAAGCACATCCTTACTACCTCCAAGATGTGACCTACCATTCGATTCCCGGCCTGAACTGTATTACTTGGATTCGCGGTCGGAATGACTTATCTGGCCAACTAAGTGTTAGACTGCGTTCAACATGACTCAAAGACGTACAACGAATCGGTCCTTAAACGACTCAGACGGGGATAGATCTACACCCAAGACCTCCATGCTTTGTTGCTTCACTATCATCATCCTGCCTGGTCTCATTTCATTTTATTAACACATGGTTCTTTTCCACGATAGCGAATATAGCCCACCGTGCCATATATGAATATCCCTACATCTCACAGGATTCATATATCTGGACAAGGAATGATATAATACAGCAAGGGTTTCCAACCAACTCCTACCACTTAATGCAACAATACTTATAACATATATAGAATTAATTGCTTTGAAGGTAGGAGGCTTATAATGCTCCGGGGCTTGCCTGGGATCCGACTCAAGTCAGAGTTGGTCAGAAGAAACTAGCTTAGCGAGCATCCTCCAATCTAGCACTTGTCTGATCCTTTTATCTTCAGGATGGATCCACCAACTCCGTCTTTGGGATTGGCTCCACCTTAGGTCCTTCACGTGCTTCAGCTAGCGTACCTAAATGAGGTGCAACAATGCATATGTATGAATACATAGAAGTGCAATAAACAAAGTAATTAAGTAAACATACCAAAGTTCACGTAAGCACCTAGAGCTAATTAACTTAATCCTCATTAAGGCATAACATAGAAGATGGCAAGCACATCAATCAAGACACAAGCCTCATAAGATCACAGGTTACTAACCCAAGTACCATCAAATATATGAGTCACACTTCAACACACTAGCATGGCAAAGTTAATCAAAGCACTAGACTAGAATTTGCCACTTTCTGGGCATCAGAACAGCAGCTAAGTAATTTAATCATAACTGGAGATCTACAACTCCAAATGACTTGAAAGAAGACATTATAGAAAGCTTATGAAATTATCTACATTTCATTTATAATCATCACAGCATGATTCCAAAGTTTAATATGTCGAATTTACACAAACACAGAAACTGGTCTAACAAGACAGAGAGCGAGCAATTCTGTAATCCAACTTTCAATAGCTATAACTCCTAAACCACATGGTCAAATGCCACCAAATTTTAACAGCAGCTAGATACATAAATTATCTACAACTTTTGTATAAATAAGTTTTACAACAAAGTACATTATCATGAAGAACTTTGTTAAGTTTCCAGATCTGTCCAGAAACCTCATTTGCAAGAAATAATTATCAACTTATGTTGCAAACATATAATTGGACAAAACCAACTTTACCAACATATCACACATAACTAATGAACACCAGAAAACATAGTGTCCATTGCTAAATAAATTAGTTTAATACATTTTCTTAATTTATTTAAATAATTAGGTAGAATTATGAACACCTACCAAAGTTGCACAATAAATTCTACCAAAATTACAGTGGCGTACATATTCCCCCAATAGTTTACTGTACAAATTTCAAACCATTTGGACATGTATATAAGCCTCTATGAAAAAGACAAGTGGCTATTGCAAGAAATCATGTGAGAGCAAGATGAATCAATAACTCCCTCATATAACAACCAAAATTCATGAAATTTTTACCACACATCAACCATCACATGAGTAGCATGACACAAAAATTTCACTTCATTTGGAGCCCTACAACTGCAGTTATGAAAATGACAAATAGAACTAGCATTAAAAACCTAGAAGCATAGATCTCTTTTTACAGCTAAAAATCTAAACTAAAACATAACATATTATAGATCCACTGCATAGAGAATTTCACAAGGATTCCAAAAAGTCCTCATTTGCTATTTTAGGAATTTCCTATGATTTACTATGTATTTTCAAAGTTTCACCCGATTCACCATAAATAGGTCCCTCGAGGCACTATTCATATGAGTCTATGACATTGCAGTTAGGCCCCTGCTTTGAGTCAAATTCTTGCATGCAGTCCTTGGTCGCGAATTTGAACAGAGGAGGCGGCTGAGCTCGCGGTTGAGGCCGGAAGAGGGCTCGTCGGCGGCGTTGGAGTGGTGTGGAAGCATCTCCATCACCGGGCGCATCCACCGGTGCCACGTGCGCCATCCTCCAAGCCCGCGGCATCTCCGGCGGCGGGGCGCTCCGGCGATGCTTGGTTTTGGGCGAGCGTGTGCACGAGGTGGAGCGTGACAAGGCAAAGGCGGTGGTGTATGCGACCGTGGCTGTGGTGGGGTGCCGAGACGGGAACGACAACGACGGCCAGAGCTCCAGCTCGGCCATGGCGGCGGCCATGGCGAGCACATGCTCTGGCGCGGCAACGGCCAAGTAAGGACGCTACGTGAGCGGCGCAAGGTGGGGAGCAGCTAGTGTGGCCGGTATTGGAAGAGGAGGAGGGAGCGACGACGGCTGCGAGCGACGCAGTAGCTTGGCTGCTCGGCCATGCTGAACTGGAGGCAGGGCGAGAGAGAACAGAGGGAGAGCGCTCGGTGTTTACAGTTCGGGTCGACGACGCGTGGGCACGAGGTGGCTACCATGCAGCGAGCGAGGGTGACACGCGGCGAGCACGGCCCGAGGCCTATCGGCCACGACATGGCTTCGACTCAAATTGAGAAACTGAAGACCAACCAAATACTACTGCGAAATTACGACTGAAAACCCATACTTCCTCGCTTTGTAATTCCAAAACCATTTGATGATTCGATTGATAAATTTCTCCTTCTGGTAGTGCTACATGAGTACTACACTTTTGCTTAAAGGATCAAACTCTGATTCGACCTAGATTGGGAGATATGGAGCTGCGAAGGAGGGAACCTTAAATTGAAATCTACAGCCCAATTGCAAGCCGACTGAAACTACCTCCTCCACTCTCTATCTCATAATCCATTTGATTATTGATCTAACCGATTGCACCGTTGTGTAGAGCTATATGGGCACGACAACTTTGCTTAAAGGAGTTTGGCCAAAATCGACAGGGTTTGCAAACTAATATTCGCCAAAGATAGGTACATGAAAACAAAATCCAGAAATTCCGTCATCCCAGACTTAACCAATTTTTCGTCCCTGAAAACAGCACAAGATTCGATTTTGCGAACCCTATTTGACCAAGCTAGGCACAAAATCAGCTCTTGCTCATTAAATAAAGTTTGTAGTACTCAAACCAAACTACAATTATTATTTAAGGATCAAGGTTTGAGTCAGCTTGTGTTGAAAGATATAAAGCTCCAACTAAGGCACTTAGCACTAAAACATCATAAGGACTTAGCCAAATTTTTGCAAGTGCCAATCAGCCCATATTCCTAGCTTGTGGGCCATATTTGAGATTGTTCTGGTTATTTTCATGAGATGGTCATTAAACAACTTTTGTTCCATAACAAATTTGCCACAACTTTGTTTAAGGGTGCAGCTACAGGAAAACACTTTTAGCTACCCTTTTAAAACATTCAAGCAACTATGCTCTCTAGGTCAAACAAGGTCAAATCAATGTCAACTATCCCTTAGAGACTTAATTAGTCAACATGGTCAATATGAAAATTGCTCCATTAAGTGCCCTAAGCATAGTTTGCACAAGAATATAGGCCTCACATGCATTGAAACAAAGGAATCACTACATTTGAAATGCTTGTTTCAAAGCTCTATTTCACTTGTTTCATAGTGTTGTTGCAAGGTACATGCTACACATGTTTCACTAGGTTGTTCCACATGTGTCCTAGATGTGTTGCACATGTTGCATTTGTACGTTGCATAAACACCGGTTCACATGGAATGTAAAACATGTTTCCTGGTTTCAGAAGTATGTTTCAGTTATAATCCAAACAAGCATGTAACTTATCATTTCATGTGACTTTTTAATTCCAAACTCCATGAAACTTTTTCAAGGGTCACTATAGATAGAGAATGATGTGAGACACATGAAAGAAGTGACATCAACACTCACTTGTATTACCAAGCATGAGCATCAAACATACATACATTGGAACACAATTGACAAGGTAGGTTGCGTATGTTTCACATGTTGCACTAGTATGCTTCATATGTTTCATGCTCATATATAAACGAATGATGCTTAGACTCCTACAATGCAAGTGCCATATGCAAGCCTTAACACCTAGGGTGTTACAGTAGGTACCAAGTAGAGGTTCGATAAAAAAAAATATTGGTACGAGACAATAGGTTAATGTTTTGTGACTTACGGTTAAAAAACTAGACCCATCTGAAATGCAATGTTGTAATATCGGAGTTGCATCCTTGGCCAATAAAGATTATGACTCGATAAGCGGTTGCTGCTACCCACATAACATAAATAACTTAAATGCTTAAATGTTTAACTTACCTATAAAAGATAAACATCAATAATACATCTGTACCAGTACAACGGATAATAAAACGAACTTATAAAAAGTCCAACACAAAAAGCTTGGTCACCTATTATAACGCTGGTAAAATCAAACAAAATAAATAAAGAACGATATCTAACTGTTCAGTTCGTCAAACAGCCAACACAGGTAAAACGACGTTTAGGGGTGCAAAGAACACGATGAGATTGTAAATGAATATGAAAGATGCACAGATCTTGCCGACATTTCATCAAACAGCCAACACATGTGAAACGACGGTTAGGGTGGCAAAGAACACGATGAGATGGGATAGGAAAGATGCACTCTTGCCGACATTTCTCAGGCATCATCTTTTACTCTGTTGTTGTGTGCCTTGATCAATTTGAACTCGTTGCGGTAATGCACACAAATAAACATCGACCTTTGCATTTACTCTCAAGTGGAAGCAGAAAGCTCATCCCTTGTCGGCTTTGAACAGAGTTTCCAGGTCATCTCAGCGGTAGCCACCCCATCCTCTTCCTCTTCCTCGGCCACCCCTGCCCCACCCCCTTCCACTGCCTCTACCACCACGAGACAATCCTTCAAAAGCTCTGTTTACGAGCTGGTTTTGCATTCCTCCTCTCCCCTTCTTATTTGCAGGGCCATTCCCATTTGTAGCAGGTTGTGATCTCTTCCCCCTGAATGATTTGCAAACTAAAAATGAGTAAAATGAAACATTTTAGGAACTATAAGAAAATTTGTAATATTGGATAGCATGCATCCAACCCTGCTGTTGTAGCTTCTGATTTCTTGGGCTGCTCCATCCATGATAGAGTGATTTTCTTATCACCGATAAATAAAGGGGATTTCGAATGCAATGACTGAAAGAAACATCATTGATATAGTTAGAAAATGTAAAGTGTAAGTACATGACATGTCAAAAAAAATCTTCTGGCTGTGTTTCAAAAGGTATTTGTCATTTAAAAGTAGTGTAGGCCTGTATGTATGAAAGTTGGGCAAATTGATGATAGGGGATGATGAACTATGATGATGGAACTCACATATGCATGATAATATCAAATTCTTGTTTTGAATGTCATACATCCTCTACTTAACAAGGGATTAATTAATCAACTTGGAGTACAAGCACCTAGAAACGCCTAGGCACAGGCAGAGCTTAGTTGCCTGCCGCACTTAGTGCTTTTTGAATATTGCTTCTGACAGATACAAATAGACATCATATCAAGCTATCAGCAGTGTAAACCAGAGGAATGTGGTTCAGTCGTTTAGGCATTATATATGTATGTATATCAAGGTTTGCATATTTAACATCAAAGTTCTTGTTTTGAATGTCATATCCTCTCCTTAACAAGGTATTAATTAATCAACTAGGAGTACATGCGCCTAGAAACACCTTTAGGCTCGGGCAGAGCCTGGTTGCCTGCCTAGCGCTTAGTGCTTTTTGAACATTGCTTCTAACAGACACAAATAGACATCATATCAAGCTATCGGCAGTGTAAACCAAAGGAATGTAGTCAGTCCTTTAGGAATTATATATGTATATCAAGGTTTGCATAATTTAATATCAAAGTTCACATAGCTAGAACATATACTTCAGACGAAGAGCTACAGATTAGGTCTATTTGGACCATATACAATCAATACCAGCTTGGCCAAATAGACACAGGATTTTATGTCCTCATGATATGGTAAAGTAATACTATGAGATTGACATTTGGGTGTGTGATTCTTCCATTCTCTATGAATACATTAATATATCTAATCATGTACCACGTAAGGGCTTATTGTTACTGCTTTCTGTTTATTTCCTTTATTCCCAACTTTATTTATTTATCCTATGAATGAGATTTCCTCATACTGAGCAGAGAGCAGTGAATTAAAATATTTTTCTCTTTTTCTTTATGTCCACAATTTCAATATCACCATCTTATATTTGCACTGCCTCCAATGTTATAAGAACTGCTGGCACCCAGAATCTAGTCATCACAATAATCATGGAAACATGTTCTACTGCCGACCAGAGCTATACATTGGAGAGAATTAAGGGACTCGAAAAAGGGTCTGAACCTACCAAAGTTAATACCAAAGTAAAACAAAGAAATCACCTGTGTCATTTCCAATATATTGTTATATGACCTCATTGTCCTTGTTGAAGTTTGCTGATCGCCTTTCTGCACCAAAAAAAATCACAATTGTCTGGAATGTTATCTCTGAAAAATAGATTGTTGACCCATGATAGTTCAGCCTACTAAATCGCAAAAACTCACAATTTTAGTTTTTTCCTCTTCAGTTTTTGCTGAAGATATTGCCTTGTTGAAATCTGCCATCCCCTGAGTTAGTCGCTTTGAGGCTGCTCGTACCGTCTCTTCTGTTCCAGTTAACCTGCGTATTTCAAAGAGTAAGAAACTCGCAAACATGAAAGTTTGGATTAAAAACTACACCATTGAATGAAAAAAGTTCAGGTTGAATGAAGACTTTTCAGTAGAAAGTTGCATGAAACTCTCAGCATTGCTCACAAAATTGTTTGATTTCATATCAGCACATGCAAATCTGATATGAACACAGCTTTTGTGTGCTCCGTACAGTGCTCCCACAGAGGAATTGAATTGAGATCCTGGGACAAGGAACGTGGCACAGTACCACGTTCCCAACAACACTGGTCTCACATTTGTTCATTGATGATCGTCCAAATTTAAAGTCTATAAGATCCAAGATCCAAATCGATTGCTTCTCTTCTTTCTTCCTTCATGTCCATAGGGACATGCAACTTCAATTGATTGACACCACCCTTAAGATCACACCTGGTTCATTCCCTCAGAGTGAATACCTAACAGTATGTATCATTCGAATTACATCCAGTAGGCAGGGAGTTCTATTTTTGAAGGATGTGCTTAGATCTTTAACACCCCGTTTGAATGTATATATTCATGCCAAGAGTTCAGAATTGGTATTGTGTGCACCAGAATTCTGATGTTTGGATGGCCTGGGAATTGGCGGCTGGAAATTAGCTCCAATACCAAACGGTATTTAGCATACTGGTTGTGCTCCCTTCCGCAATTCAGAGCCCTCCCACTCCACAATTGTCAGAAATCGCCCTCTTCCCCGCACTCACTTCGCCACAACCAGCAAAAAAAAAAGAGAATAAAAACAGAAGCCAGTGGTAGGTGACCAGGGCAGTTAGACAGCAGCATGCAGGTCAGTTCTTCCGGCCTTAACTCTCTCAGGCAAGTCCGACTCTCCATGGCCCTGGCCACCTCCACCAAAACTCCATGGCAGGCTTCCTTCCCCTCCCCTCCTCCCCCTGTCCACTCGAGTGATGGCGCATCATGCATATGCCTAGCCCTAGCTCTCGCAGCAGCAGCAGCAGCGATGGAGCAAGCACACAGCACTCTGGGTTAGCAGCGGCTGGTGGTATGCACCCATTCTCCCTCTGCAAAACCATCCATCTGGTGGCGCTTCATGCCTTCTCTCTCCCAATCTGCACCCCTCCTCCCCTCCGCCATGGCCAGACGAGAAGCTGGAGGGTTGGGTTGTGGGCTGGCGATTGGATAAGCAGCGCAGGGCGGTTGGGTTGTGGGCGTGGTGAAAAAGGAGAAGGTGGGTCAATTCTCAATTTGACGATATGCACATCGCATGAATTAGTATTTGCCACCTCTCTGGATTCCAGGTAGAATCAACATCCAAACAAAGGGTTTGGTATTGTAGCCCATTTCCAAAACTAGTCCAATTTGGTATTGGAACCTTTCAATTCCAGCAGCTCAATATCCACATCAAAATGGACTCTAATGCAGACTAGACACCACAGTTAATGAGAGATGAAGCCAAAAAGGATTGAATATGTTACAAGGTAATGGGAGATCAGGCTACATGAACAGAAAGTTTGGTGTAAAATTATGAAGCAAGTGGCTACAACTAATAACTAGACTTGCTCGCTCAGCCAGTGCTTCTAAACAAATCCGCACAAAACAAAATAGAACATACAAATTAGCTACTGCGACAATGGAAGCACATCCAAGGTGAAAAACTATAGCTACCTCTCCGTGAAATCTTTGTAATGCTCTGAGAAGTCCTCTCCAAGTCTATCTGATGGTTGCCCAGTAACAATCTTGTAACCACATAGACTGTTCGTCGTGTTTGGAGTCTGAAATGCAGATTTGGTCAGCACTTTTTTAGATAATAATGGAAATAAATCCAGCTTCAACTTTTTTGAAATAAGATCTCCAAGAGAATCAGACTACTTATTACTCCCTCCATTCCAAATCGTAAGTTGTTCTAACTTTTTTAGATGTAGTCTTTTGTACGTATCTAGATATAACCTAGCGAAGCTAAAATGACTTACAATTTCGAACGGAGGCAGTACAAAATTGTGTAACCACACAAATGTCTCACTCAAAACTCAATACTAGCATTATAAGGCCATACAACAACAACAACAACAACAACAACCAAGCCTGTCAGTCCCAAGCAAGTTGGGGTAGGCTAGAGTTGAAACCCAACAAGCACCCTCAGTCACGGTTCAGGCACGTCGATAGTTGTTTTCCAAGCACTCCTATTCATATTTCAGACACAGATCTCTAGGTATATCCCATTCTCTCAAATCTCTTTTTGTTGCCTCCCCCCATGTCAAACTTTGGTCTTCCTCTGCCTCTCCTCACATTATTATCTTGACTTAGAACTCCACAAAGGAAGCAAAAAATATCATTGCCACCATTTCAAGCACTTGACAACTTGGAAGAATGCTCTCCTTATTGACAGATTTGGTCACCACTTAGAAAAGGGCATCCATAAAGAAACGATATGGTTCATAACTGATGACCAAACCTAACCTTATGAGCCAAATGATGAAAAGTGTACAGCAAGCACTCAACATAATTATGGCTGATATCTTCCACCTTCTTCCCAGGCATATACTTCTGCAATTCAAACAGTAACAGAATGCTCAAAAGTATGCAGAAAAAATAACAAATGCTAAACAGTCTGTTATCAAAGAAGTCATTACATCTCATCTTTTGATGGAACAATGAAAACCTAGAAAAATTGTGCTCAGGCCTCAGATACAGATTTGAATTAAGAAGTGTACTAACCTTGAGTAACTGAACAACAGGTGGAAGCAGCTGACGTGAATCTTGTGCTGTCGCATACGGTGAACTTGAAGCAATAGTCTTGAGCAAATCCAGTTTCTTTTCTTCAGGAATCTAAATTATGCATAGAATGAAAAAATAAAAACTTAGTTTCCAAAAAAACGGTTCCATTTTATGCATGACATGGATTTCCAGTTTATGCATGACATTGGTAAAGAGTTTGACTGGAGTTTCAGACTGTTATAACAAAGCGACAGCATAAACCTTCATAACTACTGTATAGTGCAGCTTCTTTTTTTCTTAATTTATCCCATGTTAGCTTTTGTTAAGAGGGTAACCAATTTAGTATTGATCATTTTTCACTTCATAAACAAATTATTAATATATCTGGTATAACTACTGTATAGTGCAGCTTCTTTTTTTCTTAATTTATCCCATGTTAGCTTTTGTTAAGAGGGTAACCAATTTAGTATTGATCATTTTTCACTTCATAAACAAATTATTAATATATCTGGTAGCTACATCCAGGAAACCATTCACTGGACAAAGCAGACTTAGACAACAATATAGCAAATATAAACTGTGAAGAGGCAAACAAAAACTATTGACTTCATGATGATTCTGCAGCAATACCAATCAAGCAAGACACAAATTAAAGCATTCTTTGTTCAGCATGAAAATACTAAATCAATAGAAATAAAAAGATGTAATGCTTTGCCCTGTTGCCATGCTGTTTCAAGGAAATGCTTTTTGCACTTCTTCATGTGAATTAGAGAGGACAAAGCACAAGTGGAAATGATTACCTTCTCAAATGCTGGAACAATTTGCTTGACGAAGTAATTGAGGAACTTGCTTGCTGATCCTCCTCTCTGCAAATCATGTAATCCAAATTACAATATGATATTCACCAACAACTTAAATAACTCATCATCGTTTTTAGTATATTTGGTGATACCATGAAGATTGGAAGAGCCATATACATGCATGAAATCCACCTCTCAATGTGGTCAATGTCAGAAACCTGGTAGGATGAATGAGAATGATAAGAAAAAAAACACAGTTTATCTCAAATCAAGAACACAAAACAAAGCTTAATTTTTTATACCATGGAAAAAAAGTTTACGCGAACTTATCCCCATACATTTCTAATATGCTTCTATAAACATTCAAGTAAAATAGAAAGCACTGAAACTAGTGCAGCTTCTAAAGAATTAATCTGTTATTTTGCATATCAACATACAGTAAATTTGGTTCCAATACTGTTCACATAACATACTTACATTGAATTGTGAATTCAGATCAGCCTGTGCTTGAATAATTTCAATTAGTTCTTGAAAGGACTCTCTAGGAGCAGAATCCCCAAATATGCTCAAGCTTCGCAGGAACCCCATGAATAGTTCAAATTCTGAACCAGTTACATCTTGCACACTCTGAATAATGTCATTTGTTCAAGCTCAACACATAACATAAATAGAGAATTGAACGATGTACTCGATCATATGGTCAAAAACTGAAAACATACTTTCTTTATCAAATCTGTTATAAATCTCTCCATTTCTGCTTGAGGTTTCAGTAGCTCTGCTTTAAGAGGAAAGACCTGAATCCAAAAAAACACAAACACATTCTTGATCTAGCACGCTATAATCTATGATCTGTAATCCCTACATACAGCTATATACCTTGTCTCGAAGAAAACAAATAATCTTCTCACGAATCTCTGATCCTTGCTCCACATGCTTAAATAAAGGTTGTAAAGAATCTGGCCAATATAAGGTACCAATTAACATAAGGAACCAATGGACATCTAAAAGAATGAACAACTGCAAAGGAGAATTCATACAATACAAGCATAGTGTGCATTTCAAAAAAAAATGAAGGTATTCCCTCTTGTGTCTCCCATGTACCCTATGGGCCATAGTTTTTAAGGCGTCGCCAGCATCCGAGCGGTTTTTGAATCAAGGTGTCATGCTCGCTGTAGCCCGCTCACGTACGGCGTCGCCTTGGGGCAAAAGGCGTCGCCTAGGCGTCAAATCCGCTGAGGCGGACGCTGCGCGCGGGGAAAATGCGTCCGCGCGGGGGAAAGAGCAGCACATTGCGCGCGCATGGGAAAAGGAGGCGCTGCGCGCGGGGGGGAAAGGAGGAGCTGCGCGCGTATATCTACCGCCAAGACTCCACATCCGCGCCAGGGAGGGAAAGGGAGGCATGAGGGAGGGAAAGGGAGGCGAGATGGAGAGATAAGAGCGCGGCGGCGCACCTGAGCTGCGACTCCCGCCCCATCCACGTCCGCGACTTCCGCCTCATCCATGACCGTGATTCCCGCCCCATCCGCGACTGTGGGTATGTCCTCCCGTCTCGACGTCTCCTTCCTCTGGTCTCTGCTATGGGTGCATAAGTCCATCTTTGTTTTTACAGTTGATAGCACAATGGCAACTTCATCTTCCATCACCAGTGATTATGATCCTAAGACTGATCCGGCTCGGACGGGAAATGTTGAGGATCCAGGATGGAAGTATGCCTCCTAGCCAAACCTTCAAAGCAAAGATGTGGTAGCATGCTCCCTGTGTGGTGTCTCATTTTATGGAGGCATAAAAAGGGTGAAGAAACATCTTGCTGGTGGCTTTGGAGACACAAAAGCATGCATCAAAACTACCACTTCAATTAGAATGGAGATGAGAGATTGCTTGAATGGTCATGCTTAGATGATGTTATCTCATTAGAGTCTAATTTGTTGTTATTGGGAGAGGAGAGATTTCAGATTGGCTATTTTGCTATTTTATGTTGTGCACTGCTGCTCTAGCAGCACTATTTATTATGGTATTATCTGGTATGATTTGCTTCTAAGCTCTAGTGGCATTGTATATTGTATATTAAGATATGTGTATGGCGTCGCCTCACCACACGCCTTAAATGCCTAGGCATCTGGAAGGGGGTAGCTCGCTGCACCTCGCCTTACCACCTTAAAAACTATGCTATGGGCCTCAATACTATCATCCAATTCAGCCCCTACTATTAGTACTATCATCCAATTCAGCCCCTATTATTAGTAACATGGTATCAGAGCTCTAGATTTTATGATCCAACTAACACCCCCTCTTGGTATCAGGGCTCCTGGTGTTGCTGCAGTTTTGTGCTGCTGCTGTTTATTCTGGAGAACAGAGGTACAGCTGGCCTGATCTGCAGTTTAGCATCATGCTGTCATGTGCAGGTATTAGTGTCATGCCTTCAATCTTCTGCAGCCGCTATCACCAATTTGTTTTGCTGCTGCTATAGCTGAGGCCTATTTTCTAAATAATTCTCAATTGCATGTGTTTCCATCCAAGTCCAGTTGCACATCTCCAGTTCGTCCATGCTGTGCGTGTCCACAAATTCATTGTCAGACTCAGCCAATTTTTATTTGTTTTATGGTTAGCTGAGTCCTATCGATTTGTTTTATGGTTAGCCATTTTGCTACACGTCAGGATCAATGACCGTTTATTTGTTATCATCATCATTATATCCTACTGCATGCCATCTTGCAACAGTGAGTCTTTGTTCTTCCTTTGGATTGATTTGGCACATCTCTTTATTCTCGTCAGGCTGAATTCTCCAAAACAAGGTTCATAGTTGAAGAGTTCAAGTACCGTTTGTGAAGAATTGAGGTATTTGCTGAAGTACGTGTTGCGAAGGCAGTACCCTGAGGAGGTCAATTTCTACATCGACATTGTTCAAGAGTTGCACACGCTTCAATGACATCTTCGATTTTGGATGTATTATTTTTATTTTTCAAGTCTAGTGCATAGTGTCAACTCTCCAAACGCAACGACATTGCATTCACGTTGCATTTGAGAGGGGGTGTTAGGGTATAATAGTCAAGGGTATTAGTGTAATCTCCTAGTCTAGGGTTTCCCTCTCGTGTCTCCCGTGTACTCTAATATATAGTCCCTATGGACCTCAATACTATCATCCAATTCAGCCCCTATTATTAGTAACACATAGAAGGTCCAAGCTCTGTAGACTTGAACAGTGGTTACATATAATAAAGGAATATCTGAAATTTGAAAGGAAGAGAACGCTTGTGATCAATACATGCCTCGATTCAATGCCATTAACTGGACGAAGAATAAGCAGAAGAAATATCTGAAGGACAGACACTGGGTTCAGAACTAGTAATTTATACTTTATAATAAAAATAAACAACATCGGTTCACTGCAGCCTACCCTAGCTTGCTTGGGACAAAAGGCTATGTTGTTGTTGTTGATCGGTTCACTGCCTTGTAGTTAGGCAACCCAAAAAAATAAGCCTATATGCAGGTTTGTGGGCTAGCTCACTTGTACCCTACTTGTAGTATCTTTAATCACAAGATAGTTTACCTAAATAATTGCCACTAACAGAGGAAAATTCACATAGATTCAGAGTGTAAGCTATTCAAATCATATAATCCTTAATCATTAACAATCAATGATGGGCACTGGAATCTTACTTTTAACATCTTGTCGTATAAGGGACATGAGCGCTTTATGAACAGCATCACGCTCCACATTTTCCTCTGAAATGTAGGCAAAAAATCAGATGTGCATATGCAATAACCATTGCAGCAAAGTAATATAGGAAGACCATACCGCTTGTAAGGAGTTGTCCCAAAACATCTGCAATTTTTGACACAAATTCAGTATCTTTGCCAAGAAGTGGAAACCCCCGAATAGCTTGTATTCTGATCTGTAGGAACATATAGCATCAAAGAAACAGCATGTTAATTCTTCTCTTTAAACAAATATAAGAAACACTAACAAAATCAAAGAACAGCATGTTAGTTCGAGAAGTGCCAAATAAAATCTTCGAAAACAACTGTTTAAACTCTTGAGTAAACGTGTGAAGAAATCAAGGACAAACATGAAACAAATAACTGATGTAACACAAGCAAAACATGACAGATTGAAATTTTTTATACAGCATTAAAGCGTTAGGCCTCATATGATCAACAGTGAAACAAGTGAACATCACCCATTCACCGTTCCTCGTGATGTCCCCATTAAAATAACTCAGGTATAAAAGGCCTTTTTCGTTTCCCAAATTGTTCAAGCCTAAATTGTACTATCTCTAGCAAATCTTGTATTAGTATTACAAACGGCATCATGTCAGCTATAGAATGAGATTCAATTGACTTGGGCTAACCCTAGAAGGGTAGCTATATAGGTACCATACATGGGCTCTCATGGGCCTAATACAATCACACTCCAACACCCCCCCCCGCAGTCTGAACTACCGGCGCAGCAGAGTTCAAAGCTGAACAAGAAAGAAAACAAGTAAGAGCACAACACACACAGGGCCCCCCCCCAGCCACAACTAGCCACCGGAGACGTTGAGGCTGGAGCGAAACTCGGAGAAGGTCGAGGAAGGGAGGCCTTTGGTGAAGATGTCCGCAAACTGGGAGGTGTTCGGGACGTGAAGAACCCGGACGTCGCCGATAGCCACCCGATCGCGGACGAAGTGTAGATCGATCTCCACATACTTGGTCCTCTGGTGCTGCACGGGGTTGGTGGAGAGGTAGACCGCGCTGACGTTGTCGCAGTAGACGAGCGTGCTCCTGGCGAGTGGGCGGTGAAGCTCAGCCAGGAGCTGGTGGAGCCAGGCGGCCTCGGCCACGCCGTTGGCCACGGCACGGTACTCCGCCTCGGCACTGGAGCGTGAAACCACCGGCTAGCGCTTGGACGACCAAGAGACCAGGTTGCCGCCGAGGAAGACAGCGTAGCCGGAGGTGGACCTGCGGATGTCCGGGCATCCCGCCCAGTCTGCGTCGGTGTAGACAACCAGCTCGGCAGTGGAGGACCGGCCGAGGAGCAGCCCGTAGCCAAGTGTGCCACGGAGGTACAGGAGAAGCCGCTTCATAGCAGCCAGGTGGGGCTCCCGTGGAGCATGCACGTAGAGGCAGAGCTGCTGGACGGCATAAGTGATGTCCGGTCGTGTGAAAGTGAGGTACTGAAGTGCGCCAGCTAGACTCCGGTAGGCGGTGGAGTCCGCTGGCCCAAGCATCGGACTCCCAGCCTCTGACAGCTTGCCCTGGGTGTCCACCGGTGTAGAGCAGGACTGGCAGGCGGTCATCCCTGCTCGCTCCAGAATGTCACAAGTGAACAGCCGCTGGTGAAGGAACAGGCTTGAAGGTCGGGGCTCAACAGTGACGCCGAGGAAGTGGTGGAGGACCCCAAGATCCTTCATAGCAAATTCCTTCTGGAGTGAGGCAATGATGCGGTGGAGCAGAGACTCGCTGGAGGCGGTGAGAACAATGTCATCCACATAGAGGAGCAGGTAAGCAGTCTCACCCCCATAGTGGTATATGAACAGGGAGGTGTCAGACTTGGCCTCCGTGAACCCAAGAGTCTGCAGGTAGGTAGCGAATCGAGAGTACCAAGCCCGGGGTGCCTGCTTGAGCCCGTAGAGAGATTTGTTGAGCCGGCAAACGAAGTCAGGACGAGAAGAATCCACGAAACCTGCCGGCTGACTGCAGTAGACCGTCTCAGTCAGAGTGCCATGGAGGAAGGCATTCTTGACATCCAGCTGATGCACAGGCCAGGAGCGCTCGAGAGCCAGGGAGAGGACGGTGCGGACTGTAGCTGGCTTCACCACGGGACTGAAGGTCTCAGCATAGTCAATGCCGGGCCGCTGAGTGAAACCGCGAAGGACCCAGCGAGCCTTGTAGCGCTCCAAGGAACCATCAGCCCGCCTCTTGTGCATCTACTGGAGCGGAAGCACCTCCAGATGGGACGGCGGCTGGAGCGGGTGCTCCCGGCGGGGCGGCTGCTGCTCCAGGAGGGGGAAGGCAGGCCCGAGGTGAAGGGAACGGGCGGTCTCCAGGAGGTGGGAGCGCGGCTCCATGCGGCGCGGCCAGGCAGACAAAAGGAGGCGGCTGCTGGCCCGCGGCCGCTGGCTGCTGCTCCTAGGGCTGCACACCAGCAGGGACGCCATCCGCGCCCTCCAGGTTGCCCCCCCCCCCCCCCCCCCGCGCTGACCATGAAGGCAGCGGCTGGGAGGGCAGCGGCGCCATGGCTGGAGGAGAGGAGCGCGCTATAGAGGTTGGGCCGCTGGAGAGAAGGGGCGGCGCCACTGGAGAGGAGGTGCGGCGCCCTGGAGGGAAGGGGCGGCGCCACTGGAGAGAAGGGGCGGCGCCACTGGAGAGGAGGGGCGGCGCCACTGGAGGGTAGGGGCGGCGCGCCCTGGAGGGAAGGGGCGGCGGCGCTGGCGGCTGTGGGAGCGCCGGCCGCCGCCGGGGTCGCGCCTGAGGGAGGGAGGGAGGCGGGCGGCGCCTGCAGCCCCGATAGAGGGAGATGGCCGGCGGATCGGGCGGCCACCGCGCTGGAGGAGAGATGGCACGGCGCCAGCGGATCCCAGGGGGAGAAGAGAGGGGGAGGAAACGGGGTGAAGAGAGGGGGAGGAAACGGGGTGAAGAAGGGAGAAGGGGAGGGAAGGCGACCTGCCATGGCTGGCGGCGGCTGGCCGGCGGCGGCTGCACACCAGCGGCTAGCGGCTGGGTCAGGAAAGGCTCGATACCAAGCTATAGAATGAGATTCAATTGACTTGGGCTAACCCTAGAAGGGTAGCTATATAGGTACCATACATGGGCCCTCGTGGGCCTAATACAATCACACTCCAACAATGCCATATCAAAAAGGATAGTTGCTTTGCTGGTTAAGAATAGATTTGGTAGAGTGAGCCAATTTCAAATGACAGATTATACTCTCTGTGCATGTACTCCAGAGCTAATATAAGTGTTCGTCTCATAGGAATAGGAATAGAGTAATAAATGGCAGGAAGAAAACACAATGTACAGTGCAATAAGCAAATGACTCAATTTTTTTAAGAAATTTAGTTTTGGAAATTAATCTGCCAAAACACAATGGAAACCCAATCCAGCTATTTTTAGTTCGCTCAAAACAGTGGACCAACCTATCGCATAAACTGCTAGTGGGTTTGCTCTCAACTTGTGGTTACACAGAATAACTTGCCAAGGCAAGGGAATCCAGAGGGGAATCTAGAGAGATGCGAGCATATACCGCGAGCTCCTCCATATCGACGAGGTCGAACATGGCCGACATGGCGCGCGTGGCGAGTGCAGGGAAGCTCCGGAAGAACCTGGGGATGAGCTGCGCTGCGAGCTGCTTTGCCTTGACACTCTGTCCCTTCACCGCTGCAATAATCGCCTCGTAGTCCGCCGCATGCTTCAATTCCGAAACCGAAAACCCCACGTCACTCAAAACCCTAGCCTGAACACGGACCGGCCTTAACAAAATATGGGAGAGCGAGGAGGCACCTGGGACTTGTCCTTGGCGGAGGAGAGGCGCTCGCCGAGCTCGTAAAGCCGCTCCACCTCGGCTGCGTCGGCGTCGGCGGCGGCCATGAGAGGAGAGCGAGGGGATTTGGGAGTTAGGGTTTGGGAGGGAACGGAGCTGGGAAGGGAAGGGAAGGGTGAAAACGTGGATTTTGACTGACCACGGGTCCACGCCACAGACGAGACGCTGGCGCTGGACTAGAGCCACGAATCCGCGATCCTACCTAGGGCGCGTTTGCGACCCTGACCGGAACCAGCCTGTCCTGCCCCATAGGCCCGGGCCTGTTATGACCAGCCCTGAGACTATCCGCACTCATCGTACTCTATATCCATCCTCTAAAAGGAATATTCTGTCCTAGTCATCACAAAATATACAGTTTTCCCGCATACATCCATCCTCTATATCATCCTCTATCCACTGTGGGGCCCACTTGTCACTTTATCTAAATATATTTATGTGACATCTTGTTTTGAAGTATTTATTGCAACGAATTTAATGGTGCAATCGGAATTTAATTTGGTTTTATGGTTTGTGAGTTATAATATTTTTTAGCTAGTTGAACGAGTGGGACCCACCACTTTATACTCTCTGTCCTCACTCTTCCGCACGCTGCTGCCTTTGTGCTGCTGCCCGGTAAAAAGTACTGTAGCCGCTGGATTTGGCGTTCACGGAACCATAGCGTGGGTGATAGAGTAAGCCGCTGCAGCTGACTTTCGTACGCCAAACGCATTTGGCGTTCGCCGGTGCGGGTAGTCTAAGTGCTGCAACTGTACTTGTTTGCGTCAAATGGGTCAGGCTAGAATGAGAACTGTTTATAATCCATCACACAGTCGGGCCAAAGCACCAACTAACTTCAACTGCCAGAGCGAGATCGTGTTTGTGTCATGTCCAGTGATGGCCAGACCCGTATGCAAGACACCGAGAAATGCAGATATGCAGTGCTAGCAACAAGTATGAATATGAAAATATTAACACATTTTGAAGATAACAATGCACTTAGTGTTGACAAAATGACCGAGCCTTAGACATAAGTTTGTCAATCTCATAATCATTGCTGGCTACACATTTGAATCAAAGAAAAAAGAAGATTGAAAGGATCAAGATGCCCAAGAGGGGGTGAATTGGACTTTTCTAAAAATTAATTGTAAGAATTAAATCCTACAAGCCAAACTTCACCCCTAGTGCCTACTAGTGTTCTTTGTGATTCTACCGATAAAAGTTTTACACCCTAAGTTCCAATCCTAGACTAGCATGGCAATTTTAGGAAAGTAAACAAGCAATGAAAGTAATGCACGAAAGTAAATGCTTGAAAGTAAGGGTTAGGAACACGGCGATGTTTTGCCGAGGTATCGGAGAGTCGCCACTCCCCACTAGTCCTCGTTGGAGCACCCGCGCAAGGGTGTAGCTCCCCCTTGATCCGCGCAAGGATCAAGTGCTCTCTACGGGTTGATTCTTCGACACTCCGTCGCGGCGAATTACCAAAAACCGCTCACAACTTGAGTTGGGTCACCCACAATCTCGTCGGATGATCACCAAACTCCAATCACCACCAAACCATCTAGGTGATGGCGATCACCAAGAGTAACAAGCTAGAACTCTCACTTGACCACAACAAACCTAATGAGAAGATGGATGCACACTTGCTACACTCTTATCACTAGAGAGGATTCTCAAACTTTGATTCGCAAATCTCTATCCTCACTAGGGCTGTTGCACTCCTTTGCACTTCAAAGGTGTTTCTCAGCTAAACAAATGAGCAAGAGACCTCTAAAAGAGGTGGAGGTGATGTATTTATACACCCCTCAGACAAATCCAACCGTTACCTTTCGAAACAGTAAAACGCGCACTGACCCGACGCGCCTGTCGACATGACCGGACGCGCCCGTCAGGTGTAACGGTTGAAAACTGAAAGCTACGCTGAGTGACCGGACGCACCGATCTGTGATGACCGGACGCGCCGGTTTGAGATGACCAGACACGCCGATCAGGGACCGATCATGCAAGAGCTTACTGGAAAAATGACCTGACGCATGACCGCGTCCGATCAAAGGTGACTGGACGCGTCAGGTCACCACGGGACCTTACTGGAACGTGACCGGACGCGCCGATCACTTCGCAATCGCGTCCGATTACGTTGTTTACCCTATGAAACACGTGTCAGACTGACCACCGCGTCCGGTCCTCTCAAGGACCGCGTCCGGTCGATCAGTTGAAACCGCAGTGAAGTGTTAGTACTGACCGGACGCGTCCGGTCATAGGTAAACGGCTCAAACGTCTTCTAAACGCGACGCAACTTGAACAAAGTTGCTTCCAACTGAACTCTGAGCTTTTCTCGAGCTACCTAGTGCTAAGTTTGACAAGTGTGCACCACACCTAAACATAAGACTCACCTAGGTCAAGCTACTCGCTCATGCCCCCCTTTATAGTACGGTCAAAGGAAGAAACAAAGATCCTAACGACTATTCCAGATGTAACTCAACACCTTGACATCCGGAACTAACCGTTCTTAATCTTGTCGTTGATCCTTTGAAAACTGAAACGATTTCCATCAAGGGACATGAATACCATATTGCTCAAGCAGTTATCATCTCCATGACATAACTTACCAATGTTTCTGCAAAACACACGTTAGTCATGGTAACTAAGCGTTGTCATCAATTGCCGAAACCAACACCGGGGCCTAGATGCTTTCAATCTCCCCCTTTTTGGTGATTGATGACAACACTTAGATTCAGAAGATATGAGTTGAGGTTTTCGATCATGCTTGGTTCACATAAGCATAAAGTTGTAAGCACAAAGGGTCAGTCAATGCTTATGTGTTCCAAGCCAACTGAGTGTACTTATAAGATAAAACATGAAGAGTTAGTACACAAAAAAACATAGCTCATATGAAATCAGAGTAAGGCACGGAAGCACAACCTTATGAGCTAAACACAATTAAGTGACATAAAGCATAAAGACATAGTCTCACAAATTCAAGGTCACACAATGCAGGGCGAGAAAAATAAACATGATGCACGAAAGTAGCACACACGAAAAACGAAACCCTCTATCACCACTTCTCCTGAATCTATGCTCTCTCTCCCCCTTTGGCATCAACCGCCAAAAACTAATCTAGGGATCTGACGGGAGAACAGAAGCTATCGAGTCGGGTACCGAGGAGCGCGGAGTGATCACGAACTGTGTAGCATCATTCTCAGACTCTGAACTGTCAGGCTGACCCTCTAAAGCTAAATGTGATAGTGAAGTAGTCTGGGTTTGTAGATGAGGGGCAGTGACTGAAGGTGTAGAAGCAACTATCGGATCGGTCACTGTCGCCTGAGCCTGAAGAACATCAAGAGTGGGAGGATCTGTAGATGCGACTAAGGAAGGCAGAGTGTCTGTAGTAGCAGCCCCTGTCACTGGAAGCATAGCAGTCTCTGAAGCCGACATGTCTGAGGTAGTCACAAAAGTAGAGTGCGACGGTGTCGGCTGTCCAGTCAGCTCGCTGAATGTAGCACTTAAGTCAGGGAATGCTGGGGCTGAGAGGAGGTGTGGTCCCGGCTGAGCTGGTGGAGTAAAACCTGTCTGGATAGGCGTGTAGCTCGGAGACTGAAACATCTGCTGTACCTGCTGCTGAGGAGAGGTGTACTGGAAGCTCGGCTGCCCCTGACTCTGAAGTCCACTGGACTGTAAGGCTAGAGTCAGGACAAACGGTGGTGGCGGTACTCCCACAGTGACAAGGTGGCGCAGGAGCTCTAAGTATTGCTGCTGAGTTGCTGCCTGCTGCCTCAGCATCTCAAACTGCTGTCGCTAAAACTCGAGCTGCTGCCTCTAGAGCTCGTCCTGGCGAGCCTAAATCTGTGCAAACGCTGCAGCTGAGTCCTGTGCCTGTCGCTGCATCTGTATCTCCTGTCGCTCCTGGGCCTGGGTCAACCTCTCAAGGATAGCCACCATGGTTGGATCTGAGCGGGAGGCTGAGCCAGAGCCACCGGCCTCATGGTCGTGAGGTCGAGGAGAGCGGTACCTAGGGATGGGCTGGTAGTCTTCATCTGTGCTATCAGTGGCCACATCCTCGGCTTGATCAGCCGGCGGAACATCTAAGTCTGCAAGCTCTGCATCTGCAAGACCCTCAATGGTCTCATCCTGCTCAGCAGCTGTCTCTAGTACATCTGGCCTCTGTCACCGTCCTAGGCTAGGTGCCTGCTCTCTAGTCACTGATGCCCACAGCTGGCGGATGTCATACTCTAGGAAGGCTGTGGTAGTATCAAAGATTTCAGCTCTAATCTCTGTAGGCAACTCACAGGCAGTCCTGATGATGAAGCAGATCCAGTGTGCATATGGTAGCTGCCTGTGTCCCTTGAATCCTTATGCCAAGGTATCCTCCATCTCACAAAGCATCAGATCCTAAAGGTCGAACGGGGTCTGTGAGACGAGGTGATGTACCACCCATAGCTGCATGCGAGTGAGACCCTCTTTGTATCTAAGTCTAGGAAGCAGTGTCCTTCTCACTATGGCATCTAGTACTCTCGCTATGGGTGTCAAGCTGGCTGGCATGCATCAAGACCCTTCACCAAAAGGCTCACGAAAGCAGGGTCGAATCAAGTCAGTAGGAGGCACTGTTCCGCCATGAGGGCGTCTCGGAGGAGCAGTCTGTCCGAAACACAACTGATGGATCTTAGTCTCTGAAGCGGGGAGTCTGAGAAACTCTCGTACCCTGGTGCTGTATAACCTGCAGTCACGACCTGTGAAAGCAAAGTGGATGAACTGATGTGCAGGGTCGATCCATAGTGACGAGTAAAATTCTCTGACCCAGGTTCCGCAGTATGCTCCAGTCCGTCCAAGTAGATCTGATAGACCATGCAGAAAGACAGATGTGGACGAAGCTGCTCACCAACCACCTCAACTAGTGCCTCTAGTCGACAGACTCTCTGTGGTCTGAATGCTATTCCACTGTCGACATAGGCCCTGTAGAAATCCTCGTGCAGAGGTGTGTAGAAGCCCTCTGACGCCCGGGGATCCCGCTGGGGTGGGAACCACCGAGACACCTCAACGAACCTGAGGGCCTAGACCTGTCTGGCTGTAGCACCCTTGAGGTCAAAGTGCTCCACAGGGGGGTGACCTCTAGCCCTGGGAGGTGGACGACCTCCACGACACTGACCCTCTGGCCTGGGAGTGACCTGAGCTCGCGTACGTCCTGAGCGACGACGCTGTGGAGTCTGTGCTGTCTGCTCCTCAGTCTCCTATGGATCCTCTGAAGGCTGCTCTGCAGGGGCATCCACTGTCTCCTCTGTAGCCTCTACTGTCTCCTCTGTGGCCTCTGTGCCAAGTTGTCGACCTTCAAGATGAAAGCGACTTTCTCCAATGCGAATACCACTGCTCCTGCCACCCCTCTCTGCTGCATCTGCTGCATCTACCACTGCCTGAGCTATCTCTGCCTCTGTAAGAGTTCTCTTCCTTTTCTTGGCAGCAATCTTAACTCGCTTCCCGCGAGCTACCTCTGTCCTCCTGGGGGGACTGTCATCCCCGTCACTGGGTGCCCCACCAGCGTTCTTGCATTGAACCATACTGACAAGAGGATGTACTGACACAAACTGAAAAGACAGATGATGTACTAAACCTTATGAGGCTTGGCCTCAATCCGTATCCACAGGCTTGGCCTCGGATTCACAACTGATCACCTGAACCACTCAGCACTGACAGGACAAACTGAAATGATAGAATAGATGGATCTACTATAAGCAACATATATATCTAAAGGATAAGTGAGATCCTAGTAAGAGCAAGCAGGTGGGGTAAGATATGAGATGACCGCGATAGCTACCTCGACGAGCGATAATCTGATGACCGAAAGATAATCTCGACATATTAGGGTTACCCGAAGACGGTGACCGAAACCCTGGAATACAATCGATAATCGATCGACAATTGAATTAGTAATTCACCGGAAAATCGACGGTAAACCCTAATCCAAGGAGAAGACGTCACCTTGCGGAGACGGAAACGATCGCGAAGACGGTGATGATTTCGAAGATGAAAACCTAGCGACCTAGGGTTAGGGTTAGGGGTGTGCGCGGCCAAGAGAGGACTCCGAGGAGAGGGGGTTACGGTAGAGCGGTTGCGTCGGTGCTGCGGGTCGGCACGGCGGCTCGGCGCAGGCACAGGGGGTGGCTACGGCGGTGGTGGCGCGGGCGCAGGGCGTGGCTGCGGCGGCGGTGGCACGGGCGCAGGGCGTGGCTGCGGTGGCGGTGGCGCAGGCGCAGCGGCTCTGTGGTGGCAGAGGTGGCACGGACGAGGGCGCGAGCGAGGTCTGCGGGTCCGGCAATAGGCGTGGCGGCGGAGACACGGTGAGACGGCGAGATGGAGAGCGGCGGAGGAAAAACGAGATTGAGATCCAATCATACGGTTAAAAGGGTGAGATCCGCTTTATGCGTGATGACCGGACGCGGTGGTCGAATGACCGGACGCGGTGGAGATAGCGTCCGGTCACATTCCAGTAAGCTCTTGGAATGACCGGACGCGTCCGATTATCCACGATCGGACGCTGACAGCGTCCGGTTTGACATAGCCCAAAAATTTGGAACGGATGACCGGACGCGGTGGTGGATACCGGGACCTGACGCGGTGGTCGACAGGGGCGCGTCCGGTGCAGCGTCCGGTTAGAGGTTTCGAAAAAAAACTTCGGAAATGACCAGACGCGCTGGTGGACGCTAAGACCAGACGCGGTGGTGAAACTGAACCGCGTCCGATGCAGCGTCCGGTCTAGCGTCCGGTCGCTGTAAAAAGCTCTTTTTCAAACCGTTTTTCGATGTGACTTCTCCCAATCAAGTTCCAATTCAAATAGACTCAAAAAAACACCAATTGGGACCTGATATGAGTGACCTCACTCAAACCCTCAAAATTTTCAAAATATTTTGCCTTAGGCTAGTATTATTTTTAAGAAAATATCCAATAAACACCCGAGGAGCAACGTATGGCCATGCAATAGAGTTTATGAACCCTTGGGAGCTTCAAATGCTCTCTCTATTCATGGACGAACACAGAGGTTACTCAAAGCTAAACCAAAAAGAAACGACAAAGCAACAACCATGCATATGCAATGCAAAATAAGAAAGGAGAGCTAGGTTGCTTGTCAAGTTTGATCCAAGGTTAGGCTTTTTCACTCCTCCAAAGGAGGGTTATCGTAACCGTGTTAGACAAGTCCTAGATGCATTGCGTCAAAATAAACATGGCATAAAATACAATGCAATGCAAGGGACAACACAAGCTCATCTTTTAAAGTTACTAGAATCAAGCACATTTAGTTCACTTCTCAATCTATAAAAGGTAGCCTCATCTAAAGGTTTAGTCAAGATATCCGCTAATTGATTTTCACTTCTTACACCTTCTAGGGATATATTATTTTTAGCAACATGATCTCTTAGAAAGTGGTGGCGGATATCAATGTGCTTGGTGCGAGAGTGTTGTACCGGATTATTAGCAATTTTAACCGCACTTTCATTGTCACATAAAAGCGGCACTTTTTCAAGAACAACTCCATAGTCTAGGAGGGTTTGTTTCATATATAAGATTTGTGCACAACAAGCCCCCGCGGCAATGTATTCCGCCTCGGCGGTGGACAAAGCCACACTATTTTGCTTTTTAGATGACCAAGATACTAAGGATCTCCCAAGCAAATGGCATCCTCCGGATGTGTTTTTTCTATCAATTTTGCAACCGGCATAATCCGAATCAGAGTAGCCAACTAGTTGGAATCTAGCTCCTTTGGGGTACCAAAATCCAATGCTTGGGGTATACTTAAGATATCTTAGGATTCTTTTTACGGCACTTAGGTGAGGTTCTTTAGGGCACGCTTGAAAGCGGGCACACATGCACACACTAAACATGATGTTGGGCCTAGATGCGGTAAGGTACAATAATCTACCAATCATAGAACGGTAAAGAGTTTGATCGATTGGTTTACCTCCCTCATCTAGGTCGAGATGTCCATTAGTTGGCATTGGGGTCTTGATTGGCTTGCATTCTTCCATCTTGAATCTTTTGAGAAGATCCTTGGTATACTTTTCTTGAGAGATAAAAATCCCTTCTCTCATTTGCTTGACTTGAAACCCAAGGAAGAATGTTAGCTCACCAATCATTGACATCTCGAACTCTTTTGACATCAATTCACCAAATTCTTTGTAATAATCTTCATTTGTTGACCCGAAGATAATATCATCAACATAGACTTGACAAATGAAGATCTCTTCATTAAACTTCTTGGTGAATAGTGTGGTGTCAACCTTCCCAATAACGAAGCCCTTCTCAATGAGGAAGTCCCGGAGGCGCTCATACCACGCTCTAGGGGCTTGCTTGAGCCCATATAGCGCCTTGGACAACCTATAAACATGATTAGTATATCTAGGGTCTTCAAACCTGGGAGGTTGTTCAACATAGACTAGTTCATTTATGAAACCATTTAAGAATGCACTTTTCACATCCATTTGATATAATTTCATATCATGATGTGATGCATACGCAAGAAGGATACGAATGGCTTCAAGTCTTGCAACGGGTGCAAAAGTCTCTCCGAAATCAAGACCTTCAACTTGAGAGAACCCTTTTGCTACTAGTCTTGCCTTGTTTCTTACTACTACCCCTTGATCATCTTGCTTGTTGTAGAACACCCACTTGGTTCCAATGACTCTTGCACCTTTTGGATGCTTCCCAAGTGTCCAAACTTGATTGCGGGCGAAGTTGTTCAATTCTTCATGCATGGCATTCACCCAATTCGGATCTTGAAGAGCTTCTTCTACATTCTTAGGTTCAAGACAAGAGACAAAAGAGTGATGTTCAACAAAAGAATTAAACTTTTGAGATCGAGTCATTACACCCTTTGTAGGACTCCCTATGATGAGATCTTGTGGATGTGCTTGAAGTAGGGGTGAGTTTCTTCGATCAACCATTTGAGGTGTAGGATGGGGGGCATCAACATCTTGTGCTTGTGCCTCGGCTTGATGATGAGAGACATGGGTGTCTTCATTTTCAACTCTCTCATTCTTATCATCATCTTAAGGCACATATGATGAAGATGGTGGATTGACAATTTGTACATCGTCTTCATCATCTTTAGGCTTGATGTCTCCCACCGGCATGTTCTTTATGGCCTCCCTTAATGGTTCATCACCTACATCATCACAATTCTCAATTGCTCCTTGGAAGCCATTAGATTCATCAAATTCCACATCATATGTTTCTTCAACTAAACCGGTGGCATGGTTAAATACTCTATATGCTTTGGACTTTGATGAGTAGCCAACAAGAAAACCAATATCACAACGCCTTTAGAACTTCCCTAGGTGTTGACGCTTCTTGTAGATGTAGCATTTGCAACCAAACACCCGAAAGAATGAGACGTCCGGCTTCTTCCCATTTAGCAACTCATAAGGGGTCTTGCAAAGGAACTTTTGTAGGAAGAGACGATTTGAAGCATAGCATGCGGTGTTGATTGCCTCGGCCCACAATTTCTCCGGTGTGTTGTACTCATCTAACATTGTTCTTGCAAGAGTGATCAAGGTCTGGTTCTTTCTCTCAACTACACCATTTTGTTGAGGAGTGTAGGTTGATGAAACTTCATGCTTGATTTTAATTTCATCACAATATGCTTCAATGTTGGTGTTGTCAAACTCTTTGCCATTATCACTTCTAATTTTCTTTATCTTGACTTCAAATTCATTTTGAGCCCTCTTTGCAAACTTCTTGAAGTAATTTGCCACTTCGGATTTGTCATGAAGAAAGAAAGTCTAAGTGTATCTTGAGTAATCATCCACAATTACTAGGCAATAGAGATTTCCACCCAAACTCTTGTAAGTTGTAGGACCAAACAAATCCATGTGTAGAAGTTCTAGTACTCTTGATGTTGACATGTAGGCTTTGGTTGGATGAGTGTTTGCAACTTGTTTGCCGGCTTGACATGCACTATAAGGTTTGTCCTTCTCAAACTTTACATCCTTCAAACCTCTCACTAATTCTTTCTTCAATAGCTTGTTGAGAGTGTTCATTCCAACATGAGCAAGCCTCCTATGCCAAAGCCATCCAAGTGTAGTCTTGGTGAACAAACATGTCATCAAGTTTGCATCTTCGGAGGTGAAGTCAACTAGATAGAGATTATTGTATCTAAAACCCTTGAAAATCACTTGCTTGTCATCTATCTTTGTAACGACCACTTCATTTGGACTAAACAAGCATTGGTAGCCAAGATCACAAAGTTGCCCAACGGATAGTAAGTTGAAACTCAATGAAGCAACAAAGAGCACATTTGAGAGAGAATGATCATTTGATATTGCAACCTTGTCTATACCCTTGACTTTGCTCTTGGAATTGTCCCCAAATGTGATCTTGTCTTGACATACCCCATCCTCTTCAAGTGAGGTGAACATACGAGGATCACCGGTCATATATTGTGTGCAACCACTATCAATCACCCAATGAGATCCACCGGTCTTGTAGTTCACCTACACACAAGAGATCAAGCCTTTTGTTTAGGGACCCAAACTTGAGAGGGACCCTTAACTTTCTCAACTAGTGACTTGGCAACCCATATTTTCTTAGGCCTATTCTTGTTAGGGGGACCCAAGAACATGACTTTCATCTTTCCACTTGAGTCCTTTTCTAAGCATGTAATGAGCATTAAAGGCAAAGGGTCTAGCATGCTTGGGCAAGGGTTGTGGTGGTGGAGTTTTGCACTCATGAGCAAAATGACCTTCTTGTTCACACTCAACACATCTTTTTGGTTTGGGCTTTGACTTGCTTTGAAGTTGTTGAGCCTTGACCTTCTTCTCTTGATTTGCCAAATAACCAATGCCACTCCTATCCAACTTCATGATAGTGTTCATGAGTAGCTCACTTTGCAAATGTTGGCCTCTTGTGAACTTGCTTAGGCCGGTCTTGAGATGCTCTCTTGCTTGAGCTTCTTGTTTTCTTCAATAAGTGACTCATTTGAAGCTTGCTTTTCAAGAGCCATCAACTTCTTGTTCTCAACTTTAAGCATCTCATTCTCACTCTTGAGCTTGACATACTCATCATAGTCATTTGCCTCAACCACACTCTTCCTTTGCCGCTAGAGCCTTGCTCAAAGTTCTCAACAATCAAATCATCACATGATGTAGCTATATCAATCTTAACAATTTGGTTAGTGGCATCATGTGTCTCAAGAGCAAGTTTATTGGCAACAATAAGAGTATCATAATTGATTTTCAAGGCGGTGTATTCATCTTTTAGCAAGTTTAGCCTAGTGATGAGTTCACCATGCTTCTTCTCAATTTTATCATGTTTATCTCTAAGCTCCTTGTTAGAAGTTTTGAGCTCCTTGAGAGAAGAAGACATAGTTTCATTTTGATCTATGAGCTCATCCCTAGTCTTAGATGCACTTTCAAGCTTAGATGAGAGTGATTCATTTTCATGTTGAAGCTCATCATTTTCATTTCTAGTTCTTCTTATGATTTTAGAGTATTTGTTCAACAATTTTACAAGTTCATCATAAGAAGGTGCATCATATTCATCATCACTATCACTATCATCATCATCACTATCACTATTTTATACCTTTCGATCACCCTTAGCCATAAGGCATAGATGAGTAGCGGAAGATGATGGTGATGGTGGCGGTGAAGGTGGTGATGAAGATGTCGGTGAAGATGATGATGGCCCAATCACAAATGCGGTGATCTTCTCTTTTTCATTATCACTTTCATCGCCGGAGGACTCACATGATGATTCAATGTCGGTGAGCCAATCACCAACAATATAAGCCTTGCCTCCCTTCTTCTTCTTGTAGAACTCTCTTTTCTTGCCATCTTTCTTTTTGTATGTCTTGTTCTTTCTCTTCTCATCTTCTTCATCACTTGAGTCATCTTTCTTGCCCTTGTACTTATTCTTGTACTTGTCTTTTGGAGGCTTCGGGCATTGGTGAGCTAGGTGGCCAAGTTCTCCATAATTGAAGCAATCGATTTCAGAGATTGGCTTCCTTTTGCTACTTGTGAAGAATTTCTTCTTCTTGCCATCGAACTTGATGCCACTCTTGTTGAGCTTCTTTAGCATCTTGGTGGTCTTCCTCACCATGAGTGCAAGTGATTCATCATCAATGTCACTTTCACTTGAGCTTTCTTGCACTATCATGGATTGGACCTTCTTCTTTTTCTTTTCATGGCTAGCTTTGAAGGCCAAGTCTTTCTTCTTAGAAGATGATGAGCCCTCTTCCGGAGTGATGTGCATGTACATCTCATGTGCGTTGATCTTTCCCAATACTTGTGTCGGTGTTGCGGCGGAGAGATCACTTTGGTGAAGTACGGTGACAATATGTCCATACTTCTCAACGGGAAGAACACTCAAGATCCTCCTTGCAACATCCGATTGACTCATTTGAGTGAGTCCAAGAGCATTGAGATCTTCTACAAGAACATTCAAACGAGTGTACATCTCATTAGCACCTTCATTGGGAAGCATATCAAAAGAATTAATTTTCTTTAAGGCAATATGATAGCGTTTCTCACGCTCACTCTTAGTTCCCTCATGGAGAGCACAAAGATTTTCCCACAATTCATGAGCGTTTTTGGCATTGCGCACACGATTGAAGATATCTTTGCCTAAGCCCCGGTAGAGTGCATTTTTTGCCTTTATATTCCACCGGTCGTACTTCTCCTTGTCACCACTTGGGTTAGCGGGATCCCTTATAGGAGGAAGCCCTTCGGTTGCGGCTCTAAGACACCCAACATCTATGGCTTCAAGGTACGCCTCCATACAAATTTTCCAATATGGAAAATCGTCTCCCTCAAAAGTGGGAGGTGGTCCTTCCCCATTAGACATCTTGCTCTAGGCGGTGAAGCCTAAATAAGAGCAACACGGCTCCGATACCAATTGAAAGGATCAAGATGCCCAAGAGGGGGGGTGAATTAGGCTTTTCTAAAAATTAATTGCAAGAATGAAATCCTACAAGCCAAACTTCACCCCTAGTGCCTACTAGTGTTCCTTGTGATTCTACCGATAAAAGTTTTGCACCCTAAGTTCCAATTCTAGACAAGCATGGCAATTCTAGGAAAGTAAACAAGCAATGAAAGTAATGCACGAGAGTAAATGCTTGAAAGTAAGGGTTAGGAACATGGCGATGTTTTGCCGAGGTATCGAAGAGTCGCCACTCCCCACTAGTCCTCGTTGGAGCACCCGCGTAAGGGTGTAGCTCCCCCTTGATCCGTGCAAGGATCAAGTGCTCTCTACGGGTTGATTCTTCGACACTCCGTCGTGGCGAATCACCCAAAACCACTCACAACTTGAGTTGGGTCACCCATAATCTCGTCGGATGATCACCAAACTCCCAATCACCACCAAACCGTCTAGGTGATGCGATCACCAAGAGTAACAAGCTAGAACTCTCACTTGACCACAACAAGCCTAATGAGAAGATAGATGCACACTTGCTACACTCTTGTCACTAGAGAGGATTCTCAAACTTTGATTCACAAATCTCTATCCTCACTAGGGCTCTTGCACTCCCTTGCACTTCAAAGGTGTTTCTCAGCTGAACAAATGAGCAAGAGACCTCTAAAAGAGGTGGAGGGGATGTATTTATACACCCCTCAGATAAATCCAACCGTTACCTTTCGAAACAGCAAAACTCACACTGACTGGACGCGCCTGTCGACATGACCGGACATGCCGGTCAGGTGTAACGGTTGAAAACCAAAAGCTACGCTGAGTGACCGGACGCGCCGATCTATGATGACCGGACGCGCCGATCAGGGATGATCGGACACGTCCGATCATGCAAGAGCTTACTGGAAAAATGACCTGACGCATGACCGCGTCCGATCAAAGGTGACTGGACACGTCAGGTCACCACGGGACCTTACTGGAACGTGACCGGACGCGCCGATCACTTTGCAGTCACGTCCGATTACGCTGTTTACCCTCTGAAACACGTGTCAGACTGACCACCACGTCCGATCCTCTCAAGGACCGCGTCCGGTCGATCAGTTGAAACCGCAGTGAAGTGTTAGTACTAACCGGACGCGTCCGGTCATGACCAGGACCGCGTCTAGTCATAGGTAAATGGCTCAAACGTCTTCTAAATGCGACGCAACTTGAACCAAGTTGCTTCCAACTGAACTCTGAGCTTTTCTCGAGCTACCTAGTGCTAAGTTTGACAAGTGTGCATCACACCTAAACACAAGACTCGCCTAGGTCAAGCTACTCGCTCATGCCCCCCTTTATAGTATGGTCAAAGGAAGAAACAAAGATCCTAACGACTATTCCAGATGTAACTCAACATCTTGACATCCGGAACTAACCGTCCTTAATCTTGTCGTTGATCCTTTGAAAACCAAAATGATTTCCATCAAGGGACATGAATACCATATTGCTCAAGCAGTTATCATCTTCATGACCTAACTTACCAATGTTTCTGCAAAACACACGTTAGTCATGGTAATTAAGCGTTGTCATCAATTGCCGAAACCAACACCGGGGCCTAGATGCTTTCAAAGATAACAACAGATTACGAAAGAAGAACAGTTTTGTCTGCATAACATTAGTGACCATAATCAGATTAGGGCAATAGTTTGAGATGGCATAAATGGAACTAGAAAATTCAAAAGAACATGTCGCCAGCTAATGCAGTTATCTATTGTGTCATCATCGGCCTAGTTTAGATAACACTTACGCACATGAACAGCTTGACTGACAGACCAACCACAACCAGAAACAAGATGAAGATGACAGCATTTTTGCAACAGCAGGGGTTCTTGATGGTAGGTGAATGAGGATAGGTTTGAGACCCCTCCTTAGCTGTCACCAGTTCATGGGATGCTAATGTATCTCCATGTGAGGCATCAATTGGTAACAGTAAGGGTTCTTGAGGTACCCTTGCATTGAAATATCTTAGAGCATCATCATAGTTGTTATATTTCTGATAGATAGCCCCACTGTCCCTAAGCACTACCTTAGCACATTCATACAAAGAGAAATAAATCCCAGGTTTCTTGCCTTCAAAGACCACATAGCAAGGAGGCATGTTGCCTGAAACAAACCAAATGTAAAATAGGTAAGTGGCCTCAGCTTTGTATAAGGTGGTTTATATCTTGGTTAAGTCATTGGTGGCTGCCAATAATTGAAAGAAGCAAGTAAAGAGTCAAGAAAACACTAGGCAACAATTGAAACAGCTTATCAGCTGCACTCACTGCCATCAGCTATCACAAAAGGATGTTGTTGCTAAGGAGTATAATGACCATAAGTATAGCAGGATAGGCAAATAAAGAACAAAGCATAATAGCAAAACCATCCAAAAGAACACCAAGGCGGCCACCTCATTTTAGTTTTATGCATCATAGGCCTTAAAATTTCATAGTTACCACCAAAGACATAAAGATGCAAATAGTTCTGAAATGAAAAATAGCCAATAGAGGCTACAATTAAGTTTGTTACAATACCAAGTTTAGCCTAATAGCCAAGGGCTCAAATGTTTTACACATCCTTATCTATTGTTAGCTACCCTCCTAGGCAAACCACACCATCAAGGTCAGGTGTTAAAAGAACCAGAAGACTGTACAAATGCTTCTGTTGTCAAAAGAAGAGAGAATGGGTGAGGGGGTGGAGGAACTATACATCTCTACAGTCAACCCCCTCCTGGCCTTCTGGACCATCATGTGTAGTGCAACTACACATATTAGTTTTTGGCTAGAAAGGTCTTAAGCTAAATGGTCCTATGGGCATCACTCATGTTCACAAAGCCCCTGCCTTAGGCCTTGTTGTCCAGGAGGAAGGTGTAGGCAACAATAAGTGCCTCCTTAGAGAATCCAGGCATCTCCATCACAGCAAGATATAGATTGGCATCAACATGGGCAAGTCCAGTCTCCCTAAGAGCATTGGCCACATTGTTCACAACATCACTCATGTTAGTCAACATGAGCATCTCCTCCTTAGAGAAGTTCCCTCTCTTCCTCTTTGGGCTAGTAGCTGAGGAGGTAGGAAGTAGTTCAGTGGCCTTGCTATCCCCTCCCTGTTCACTAGGAACTGTGGTGTGGGTCAGAGGAGGGCCATCAGCCTTGACAGCAACACTATCAACCTGATTCTACCCTAAGGCTTCACCAGACCCAAGTGCAAACTTGCCTGTGGCCATGGCATTAGCAAAGATAGCCTCCATCTCATAGTAGAGCCTAATAGGGCAGTTAAAAAACTTTGCATCTTTAGGATGGTCCTGTATGGTTGGACAAAGATAAGAGATCAAGGCAAAGATAAGAAAGGATATGAAGGTCAAGGCAAAGATAAGAGATCAATTTGCTACCTTGCAGTGGTCAAGGTAGTGCTCTTGCTCAAGCATGATAGCATGAGTCTCATCATCCCAAAGAGCACCACTAAGGTCCTTGAGCTTGCTCACCCTAGACCACTTCTGCCTCCATTTTTTCAAGTGGTTGTACACTTGAGTGGGGCTAACAACCTCCCCATAGAACTGCTTAAGGGTTTTGGCCACAATATTCACATCCTTGTCCTTGAAGACCTTGTCATGCCTGCTGCCTTCACTAACAAGGGCAGTCATCCTCCTAAAAACAAAACCAGAGGTGGTGTTGGTCCACCTCATTGCCCCATACTTATGGAAGGGTTTGTTGTCCAAGATCCTAAACCTGCCCTTGAGTGCTCCTATACCCCTCTCTACAGTCACTCTAAGTGATGAGTGCCTAAGGTTGTAGAGCTCCCTTACATTGGTGGGCTTGTTCCTAGGGCCATACTCAGATAAATGGTACCTAACCCCCTTGTAGGGAGGTAGGAAACCAGTTTTGCATGTATACCCAGCATCTACCAAGAACATTTTACCTACACAAGAATCTACTGTGAGAGTGTATATTAATAGGCCAACCATTAAATATGTATTAAGTTTGTTGTGCAATTACCTTCTGGCACACTGAATCCATCTACCCTGGCTACAACATCTGCCAAAATAGTAGCATCATGGGTAGAGCCCTCCTAGCCAGCTAGGACATAAGTGAATTTGAGATTACAATTCATAGCCACCATCACATCTTGGGTGGGATCCTTTTTTCTACCCCTAAAAGCTTATTGCATTCACCTAGGAACCCTTGCTAGGAAATGAGTGCCATCTATAAAAGCCAATTACATCTTAAAAAGCTTGGGTCAGTCTTTGCAACATATCTAATTTAACTAATGAACTCAGGATGTCACAGGTTCTAGGTTCAGGGGTTTTCCTTTTTAGCCTGGTGGATACAAAGGAAACCATAACAACAGTCAAGATAGTTGCCTTCCTACACAACATGTCATAGCTCAAAGATAGATCCATCTACAAGCATGTAAAAATGTAACATGAATTCAACTTTGTACCCTGCTAAGGCATCAACATGAATGTGAAATGAATGCGTATGAGAAGCATGGCTGCATCTTGTAAGTGATGCCTCCCAGTGCTATCTTTGGACTACATCATCGACCAATCAACCAACAAAAAACTAAGATAAACAGGACTACATCATCGACTAATCAGAAACAAGACTACATAAGCAGTGAGCCCAAACTCATCAAGAACAGCAAGGTAATAGAAACGCTAACAGATCATGAACATTGGTACTTAAACCTAACTGATCAAGAACAGCATGGAACAAGAAACCGAAATAGATCAAGAACATAGGTACTAAAACCTAACAAATCAAGAACAGCAAGGTACAATAAACCCTAACAGATCATGCACATAGGTAGTAAACCTAAACAAATCAAGAACATCATAATAGAACAAACCCTAATAGATCATGAAGAAGAGAAGTAAACCCTAACACATGAAGAACAGGGAACCACAGATCATGAAAGAAGGGGTCGATTTCACCTTGGCTCGGGGTCGAACAAATGGAGAGGAAGCAGATCTGGAAGTAGAGGATGTAGATCGAGAAGAAGACAAAGCAGATGCGGACGGAGAAGAAGAGGAAGACCAACGCCATAGAGTCTCAGCAGCAGCCAGAGCAGGGACGCCACCACGAACCTCGAGGCCGAAGCGCGTGAAGGAGCTTTCCCCTTCCCACCAGAGCCCGCGCGAGCCACCCTGCCGCCGCCCAAAATCGCCCTCGCGCGCCGCCACGAGCACGGCTTAGAAGAAATGAGGATTTTTAGCGTTTCCAGAGAGCCAGGCAAAGAGGGTATTTTTGGCTCTCCGGAGCTAGGCCACCTCGTGGGCCAACGCCACAAACACGGAAAGTTGCAGCCCACGAGCATAGCTGAGCCCGTGGGCCACCCTCGCAAGTGCGCCCCTAGACAGCATTTCGTGGCCCGGGCCTGGTTCGGGCCAGGCCGAAAAAAACCCGGTTATTTTGGATTGAAAAAGTCCTACCTATGACCGTCTCATTGGGTAGGTCGGGTCTAATTTTTCGGGCTGAGCACGGGCCCGGGCGGGCCACCCACATATTTCATAGTGTAAAATAGCATAAAATAATATTTCGGGCCGGGTTCGAGCTAAGAAATTTTTTTCTAGGCAGCGGGATCTCTGCCTAGGCCCTGTCCATAAGGTTCGTAGGCGGGCTAAAACCCATCGGGCTCGGGCCAAGCCTGCGGGCTAGGCTCATTTTGCTCAGCTATAATCCTACCCAACGGAAGCATTTGGATGGGCCGACAACGCCTGGGCCATTGAGGCTCGAAACTAGCGTAGGCTGATTTATCTTCTTCTATTGTAAGGGACCAATTAAAATTATACTAGGTTCACCCATAATTTTGCTTCCCCATAGTTCTTTTCCTTTCGTACACCCAAAATGTGCACCTAGAAGTACAAGAACATTAAAATCAATGGTTGCTAGGCCTTCTGTGGAGGTTTCATCATGATTAGATGGTTAAGACTTTTTATATCATCTGCGTTGAAGCCTTCCCTCCGCCAGTCCACCTCTTGCAACCCACGCCTATGCCCATCGGCCACAGTTCAACTCCTCCATTATCTTTTTTATTCCGCAAAAATATGAAACATCATCTCTCCTTTCCCCTACTCGTACTGCGACTCTTCTCGTCCCCTAGGGTTCCTCGCCACCGTCCTATAGGTGTCGCTCACCTCCCATCTTCAGGACGCTACTGCTAGGCTGCCTAGAGTCATGCTCACAGCCCCGGCCTAGGCTGAGCGGCGGTCACTCTCATAGGTCGCGCGGAGCCTTGCTCGACGGCCTACCCCATGTCACGCGATGGCGCCGTCGTCAGGGCCGTGCCACCACCTTTGCACCCGCCGATGGCGAGGCTCACACCTCCGCCGCATCCACGAGCCAGGCCTTGGCGACAGCGGGCGCGGTGGCACCGGCGGCTGTAGAGACCCACGGCAGGGACAGGGACGGGCATGTCACGCCACGGTCCGCGGACTTCAACGCTTCGTACACGGACATGGTCGCCGCCGGTGAGCTTGTGGACTATGGGCATGTGCAGAGGACCATGGTCACACGCCCCTATGAATACGCCATCAAGGAGGGCATCTAGGTTGGTGCTCATTCGATCGTCCATCCCCCGAGCGCCATCCTGTGCGTTTAACGTTGCTGGTGTCAAAGATGAAGGAAGAGTGATTACAAGTGCTTCTGTCTACGTGGTCGTAGATTTTGAGCACCATTTAACTTGACTCCTGTTAATGTTTGTGTAGTTTGATAAGCTAAATAATGGCGTAGTTGTGTAGTGTATGCATCGTGTGTCAATTTAAGCACCCATTTAGCAGAATGGCCCTAAATGGTGTTCAGATAATCAATGCTTTCTTTTTTGCTATTCTGGTGTGAGGTCTGTAACTTTTTATATGAAATAGTATTCTTCCAATCTTGCAATCCGAGCACCCATTTAGCCTTCATAAATATTTGCAAATAAAACTCAGAGTTTCTTAAATATGACTCTCACAAGTCTCTCAATATGTGGTATTTGTAGATCCTCACTAAGGCATTTGAAAGGTTATGCCTTATCTCTCCTCTCACCCTATAACTAATAAGGCTTATATGGAGTTCATGGGTATGGAGATAGCTTGTAACACCCCAGGTGTTTGGCTTCCACATTTGCACTTGCATTTCATAAACATGTGCATCATTCATCCATTCATGAGCTTATATTGCATGAAACATGCTTGTGAAACATGTGCAACACATCTTGGACACATGTGGAACACCCTAGTGGAACATGTGTAGCAGGTATCTTGAAACAACCACATGAAACAACTATAGCATTTCACTGAATTCTATGTTTCAATGCATGTGAGGCCTACACTTTTGTGCAACCTATGCATGGTGGGTATGTTTGGCCTCTACAACACCTTAACTACACTTAGGACACTTAATGGAACAATGTTCATGTTGATCATTTTGCCTAAAGGTGCTTCTAAGTGATGGTTGACCATGTATGGACCCTAGAACACTTTTATTTGACCATTTCAAAAGTGTGACCTAGAAGTTTTGCATGACTGTGCACCCTTTTACAAAGTTCTAGAGAATTTTATAAGGAACAAACTTTGTTTAAGAGTCAAGTCATGAAAATGTGTGGAACATGCTCAAAAAGGGCCCACAAGTCAGAAATAGAGCTGAATTCAGCACTTAGAAAATTAAAGCCCTGATTTCAGTGTCATCGACATTGGCATGTCACGTTCTCCAAAAATTGTTAAGTAACATGGGTAGGTCCAAATGTAAAAGTTGGAGCTCACATGAAGGGAAAGGCCATGCAAGAAGATGGCATAAGTTGCATTTCATTTTGGCCATCAATTCTTGTAGTTGCTAATCACTGTCAACTCACTGACGCTGTCAACTTTGAGATTAATTAGCTGCTAATACATTGCTCTAATGACTAAGGTCCTTAAACAAGAGTTGTAGGGCATCATGAAATGAACAACTTTCCTAATTGGCCCATACCCAAATTCGAACCCCGGACAGCCCAAAAATGGAACCCAAGGTGGTCTCGTCGACGCCCACCACGTGTTCGGTAGTAGGCTTCAATGGGCGCCGCGCGTCCGGACGTGGCACTCATGCCTGGCTCCCTCCTGGCACGCGTCCCTGCCCCGCCTGGCCTTGCTGCCGCGCGTCCCACCTTCGGCCACGCGCCCTGTGCCCTGCTGCCGATGAGGAGGGGCACCAGCACGCCCTCTCCTTCCCCTCTCCACTCCCTGCTCGCCCTCCTCGCTGGTGCCAAGCACGGCCACCGCGCACCGACATTTCAGAGCAGAGCTCGCTGCCGCTGCCGCTCTCGCTCCTCCATGCACCCTCCTGCATCCTCGAAAGCAGAGCACCGAGCCGCCATCGCCCACGCATGCGGGCGTAGCCGCCGCTGCCCCTGCGCATCACCCTCGCCGGCAGAGCCGAGCAGCGCCACCGCGTGTCGCATTCCCTGCTGCGGCCGCACATGGCTAGGGCGTCATGGGCCACCTTCGGCAAGCCCAAGTGCTCCCACGGGTGCGGGCGGACGTGTTGGTGCTCGAGCTGCCTTTCCCCGCCGTCGTTCGCCTCCGGTTCATCGCCACCGCCGGCGCGGCCACCACTAGGCCACCCGTGCACGTGGCTAGGAGGCCACGGTCCACCTCCGGTCGTGATTCCACCTCCCTTGGTTGCGGGTGGGCAAGCTGGTGCTCGTGCCGCCCTTGGCCACCACTGCCGGCGACTCCATCGCCGGAGAATGGCCGGCCGGCAAGCCACCGGGCGCCTCCCCTGTTTCCGGTGCCGGGGGGGGATGAAGGCCGACGCCTCTCTCTGTCTCTCGGGGTGAGCATGACAGGTGGGCCCGGCTGAGCAGCGGGTCCCACATGTCGGTTTTAGTAGTGACAGATCTGGGGTGGGAAATCGGGTGCGCCTAGCAAATCTAGGGTGGAGTAGTTGGTTTTGTTTTTGAATTTCAGAATTTGATTAAATCATCTAAAATTCATATCTCTTGCTAGGTAAGTCCAAAAATAGCAAATGTGGACTTTTTGGGAACCTTGAGAAGAGATCTATGCAGTGGAGTCATAATATGTTACATGTTTGTAGAAGTTTCCTGATGTCTTTATTTTTGCTTTAAAAAGGTTCCAAAAATGCTTATAAACTTAACCAGAGCAAGATCTGGAGTTTTAGAACCCCAAAAATGGTGATTCTTGTTTTGTTAATTTTGTGATGACTTTTACTTGCTAAGAAAAATATTAAACACACTACTTGTTCACTGTTTTCTTAAAGTTTTGTTTGGACCTTGATAAATAAGGAATTTACATTATATTGCTTGTTATTTTTATATCTTGAGTTGTGTTGCTCCAATTGATGTGAAATTTTTATGGTAGGATTGTCATGCTATGCATGTACTGTGGTATAAATTTCATGGTCATTGCTTATTGTATGCTCAAGTTATTGAGTTAACTTGTTTATGGCTTAATAAATATCTTATAAATTATATATAAATGATAAAATAGAAAATGTTGCCCCATCACCTTATTATGATGTTACTCTATGATGTTGGTTCATTCTATGGTCATGTGTTCACAGAAAATATTGAGTTTTAGGTTTTACTTGCTCTCCCATGATTTATTGCTATAGTCATTTGTCTTTTTCATAGAGGTTGTTATACATGTCCAAATGGTTTCAAATTTGGACAGTAGACTTTTGGGAGCATGTGTAGGTCTCTGTAATTTTGGTAGAATTTATTATGCACTTTTGATAGGTGTTCATAATTCCACCTAATTATCCAAATAAATTAAGAAAATGTATTAAAAGAATTTATTTAGTAATTGACACTATGTTTTCTGGTGTTCATTAGTCATGTGTGACATGTTGGTAAAGTTAGTTTTGTCCAAGTATATGTTTGCAACATAAGTTAATAATTATTCCTTGCAAACAAGGTTTCTGGACAGATCTGGAAACTTGGTAAAGTTCTTCATGATAATGTGCTTTGTTGTGAAACTTATTTATACAAAAGTTGTAGATAATTTATGTATCTAGCTACTGTTAAAATTTGGTGGCATTTGGCCATGTGGTTTATGAGTTATAGCTGTTTAAAGTTGGGGTACAGAATTGCTTGCTCTCTGTCTTGTTAGATCAGTTGCTGTGTTTATGTAAATTCGACATGTTAAACTTTAGAATCATGCTGTGATAATTATAAATGAAATATAGATAATTTCATAAGCTTTCCATAATGTCTTCTTGCAAGTCATTTAGAGTTATAGATCTCCAGTTATGATTAAATTACTCAGCTGTTGGTCTGATGTCCAGAAGGTAGCAATTTCTAGTTCTAGTACTTTGATTAACTTTGTCATGCTTGGGTATTGAAGTGTGACTCATATCTTTGATGATACTTGGGTGGTACCCTGTGGTCTTGTGAGACTTGTTTCTTGATTGATGTGCTTGCCCTCTTCTATGTTATGTCTTAATGAGGAGTAAGTTAATTAGCTCTAGGGTTTATGTGAACTTTGGTATGCTTGTTGATTATTTTGTTTATTGCACTTCTATGCATTCATACATATGCATTATTGCACCTCATTTAGGTACGCTAGCAGAAACGTGTAAAGGATCTAAGGTGGAGCCAAACCCGAAGATGGAGTTGATCGATCTATCCCGAAGATAGAAGGACCGGACAAGTGATAGATTGGAAGATGCTCGCCAAACGAACTCATCTGACATACTCTAACTTGAGTCGGATCCCAGGCAAGCCCCGGAGCATTATAAGCCTCCTATCTTTAAAGCAATTAATTCTATATATGTTATAAGTATTGTTGCATTAAGTGATAGGAGTTGGTTGGAAACCCTTGTTGCATTATATCATTCCTTGTCCAAATATATGAATCCTTGAATCCTACATAGATTAGGATCGAGTAGATGCTTAGCCCTGCTTTAAGCGGTAGAAGTCAGGTGATTTCCTGTCACCTGCGAGATATAGGGATATTCATATATGGCACGGTTGGCTATATTTGCTATCGTGGAAAGGAACCATGTGTTAATAAAATGAAATAAGACCGGGCGGGATGATGATAGTGAAGCGACAAGGCATGGAGGTCTTGGGTGTGAATCTATCCCCGTCTGAGTCGTTTAAGGACCGATTCGCTGTACGTCCTTGAGTCATGTTGAACGCAGTCTAACACTTAGTTGGCCGGATAAGCCGTTCCGACCGCGAATCCGAGTAATACAGTTCAGGCCGGGAATCGACTGGTAGGTTGCTTCTTGGAGGAGAGAAAGGATGTGCTTGGGGACATTGGCGTGAGACCAAGGGGGGGTTAGAGTCCCTATCACCTGGCAGAGTGTCGCCCTTGGGGTCGCGACATCATTCGGACCCGCGGCTCCTGAACTGTACCAAAGGTGACCTGAGCAGCCCTCGCCAGGCGTGTCTCGGTGAGTGTTAGAAATACCCCTCCAGCTGGATAGGAATTCGATTCGAATCGCCGTCGCTCCCGGTTAGTGAGCACTTGACTTGAGCAGCGGCAACGTAGATTCCATTAAATTGAACGGATGGTTAATTGGATCACGATGAAAAGGGTTGCCTCAATTTATACCTGCTATGGTTAATATTGTTTGCTCCTAATAAAGTGAGTGCTCTAGTACAGGTGCTAATATAGATGACAGGCTAATAATGATTAACTTGATGCTTAAGCATTAATGATTACTTATCCGTAATAAGCTTTTATGCAAAATGTTGTCAAGCTAGCCCCACTTTATATCAGCCTTGCATGATCCTTGGTGTCACCTTATTTCTGGTTTCTGACGGGTAAGTCTAGCTGAGTACCTTCTTGTACTCAGGGTTTTATCCCCACTTGTTGCAGGTTGTGATGTATCATGGCGGCTGCAAGAGTTGGTTGGCTCCTGCCGTAGAGGCGGAGTGTGATCACGGGCATGATCCTTCTTATTTACCTTATCTCTAATGCTTTTGTTGGAAGTCGACCGTGGTACTGGCATGTATTTGAAATAAGAATAATGTTAGTTTCAAATTACTTTGCTTCCGCTACTTTTCAATGTAAGTTCTAATAACTATGTTGAACTCCGATGTATATTCAATTACTTGTGAAATGGTTGTAACATATGACTTGTTATGTTGAATCACTACGATCTTGGCTGGTATGTTGGTTGGTTTGAAATCCCTCGTGATTTCATTGGACTACCGGAGTTATATGGGCTCAAGTGCGAGAATTTGATCACTTCGGTGATTGTTTTTGTACTTGTGCTCTTATAATTTGGACGGTTCCGTTACAGCTGGTATCGGAGCAAGATTCAACATTAAACTGGTCGTATGTGTATTTAAAACAAAGGATTTGTTTTATAAAATCAATTTTATCAACTTATAGCTATATATAAGTTTGTGAAATCTGAATTCTAAACCTAGTATGCCAGTGGTCAATTTCCTTATGCCCATATAAGGATTATTAGGTGGCTTATATAAGTACTAACTTGGGGGTTTTTCATTATGCATCTACGCCCAGGCCAAGGTATGTATGTGTGATGACTCTCCCACACTATGCTACCCGGTGTGTCAGATCAGAGGTAGCCTTCATATATGAAATAGCCATATATGTTGCTAGTTTACTTTTATGCAACATCGCACCTACGCTCAGGTAAGTGTGAGTTGTGAGAGCATGACCGTACAAACTGCGGTCTAGGGGAGAGCTAGTTTTGGTTACTGGATTATCTACATGTTACACACATGTATATATGAAGGTACTTAATTGTGGGTGATCGATTGATTCGGGTAGTTTTGGTGCTACATGTACGTATACAGGGGTATATGTATATGGGAGTGCTTAGAATTTTATCTTCCTATTTCATTGTGTGCTATATTTGGGGAATTGTTGGGCTGCAATGAAACTTTTCTGCAGGTACGCTAACCATGAATGCGTAAGTCGAATGTAGTTGGCGACTAGCTATATATCGAAAGAGTGCGTGTTATGCCACCGACATAGAACGTGATCGCCACCTTAGGTTGGCAATCTTGTGAGGACGAATAGGACGAAGCATGCATCTTCATGATTGTTGCCTTATGTATAGCTATGCTCCTCTCACCCTTGTCCTATACGAAGTAACTTATGATTGATGTGGTACACTATCTTTCTTGAATGAAGCTAAATAAGAATGCCTTATTTCATGTTGCTTGAATAGGGAGTGTTTGAAGATAGTGTGTGCTTAGCCTTGTTAGAAATGATTGTGGTTACATGCTTGAACCTATAGATGTCCTCTAGGTTAGCCAAGTGGCGGATATGTTGTCATACAAGTGTTTGCAAATGCTTTAGACCTCACCTAAGTAATTGTGATTCTTATTAATGAATTAAATTAGTTGGTCTAAGGTAATAATATTTAGAGCTATTAGAATAACATGTTTGTGTGCTCTCTTGTTAAGTAGAACAAAGGCAAGTTTAGTTTTGCTTGTCGAATGTGGCTGCTAGAACGGTTTCCAATGTATTGATGCTTTCGTGGTCATAAATGTGTTTTCTGTGGTTATAGAGAATATCAAAGTTGTAGCAAACTTACTTCTCTAGCTTGTCCTAAAATTTTATGACCCTAGGTCTTATGCTTTGAGAGTTATGAATTTTAGAAGTTTACTGTCAGGTTTTACTTATGCTCTGAATAGATTTGTATGTATGCTTGTTAGTTAATTAGTGTCATAGTTGTCACTTCGTTTATCTTCGGTAAGTATACGAGTGTCGAGTAGCTTTATCTTAGAGCAATACTCGAGTTACGCGAAACGATCTCTTGGCGTCATCCCCAATTAGGTTCTTTTCCTTATGAGCCCAAGTCTAGACCATTAAATATTCGTGTATACCATGGTTGTCCTGCAACTGCACGTGAATACCTTTGTTTGATCTACTAGCCCAGATAGTTTCTCTTCAACTCTTCCTTTTGGCTATAGTTGTTTGATGCCAAGTTGTAAGACCCTTAACTGAATCCTTGTTGGACCTTTCGGTTACCTCTCCTAAAGGTTAGCTAGTGTGACGCAATGTATCCATGCTATGGCCTCTAAATCGTGTGCTTGCAAATTCGTGCATCTACCTTATCAACCCAATGTATGCCATTTGAAATTCCTCATCGGGTGTATATTCAATAATGGTGTTGTGAGTAGCAACTAATGGTGCCGCGACGAAACCGAGAGCCTCCTGTGGGTGCACACACAAGGTTGTGCTGCTCGGCACGCGCTGGTATCATGGTTTCTAATCATAATCCATTGCAGAACAACACTTATGTGGTTTTCACGTGACCTTCTTCCTTGATTGTTTTCCCATATCTTATCAAGAGACCCTTATATCGAACCAAAAGTAGTAGAGCTTCCTCCTGAAGTTGCTAATAGGATAACCTTTGAAGAACAGGCCACCGACATAAACATTAACATACTACAAGAGGTGGTAGACAAGTGACTTTGCTTAATTGTCCAAGTATTGATGAACGACATCTAGTGAGCAAAGTATCTCATCTCTGTTGGATAAAAAGGGCACACAACACTTAATGTTGGACAAATTATCTGTGGGATGAGAATCGATTATCGCATTGTGCATATGACCAGAGCTATCCAAGTCGCAATCTTGGGTGTATAATGACCGTACAATCAAAAGCAATTTGAAAAGTGTCAAACAACAGATTTCCCATCTTAGAGCTGCTATATGACCCTAAAGAGAAAGTCTCATGGTGAAAGTTGGCCTGACAAAGTTGTTATGCTACAAGTCAACTCAACTTATAGTGCAACTAAGTCACAAAGGAAAATTTTACTCAACCGCTTGGTGGTAGACTACTTCCCGCGGTTTGGTGAATATTACAACTTTTGTTGTCCTTAAGGCCTCGTTACATCTTTCTTTGGGAATTATTTTCCAATGATGACATACTTTGGTACCTTATAAATGTTTTTACCCAAGAGGTTGCATCTGATTCAACTCAGATAACTGTTGTCTTTGGATAAAAGAATCTTTTAGATAGCTGTTGGCAGAAATAGAAAGCCAACAGAGTCAGCTATCACATTCACTAACCTCTCGATATACTCAGATAATACAGTGTTGTCATCAGAGAAAGAGAACTGCACACATGGAACCTTAAGTAGTTTTCCATTAGTTGGTGCCTAAATAAATGAACAATTACGACCAACATAGACCTTGTCTATTGGTTAGTCAGTATCCTAAAGTCTCAGAGTATATTTGTCGTCTATGGTCTCACACTTTTGGAAGGTTGTGCTCAAGCCATTTTGGTAGAGGACTGCTTTTCAAACTTTGTGAACATAGAGTCATTTCAACGAGTATACTTCTGATAATTCTGGTCTAGTGTGGAGTTCATACGGCCCATACTATGTTCACTAGAGAAGAAGAGATACTTGTGTATGGTTAGCTTATGGACCAATTGATCTCTGCACATTGAGAACGAAGTACTACGTTGTCTTGGATTCCTTCCAAAGTAACGATGCTTCGTGAAAGTCAATGAAGGAAATTCTTCAGACAAATTTTACCATGAAGAGGAAGTAACAGAAAGTGCCTGTGGCCAAATTGTTTGCCGATGTTGAAGCTTTATAGCTAAATGCTATAGAAGATGTTGGGAACTAGATAACGTGTCTCTCTTCCTTAAAAGATCTTCCATTCCGAATCTCGGGACGCGATTCTTTTAAGGGGGAGGGCTGTAACACCCCAGGTGTTTGGCTTCCACATTTGCACTTGCATTTCATAAACATGTGCATCATTCATCCATTCATGAGCTTATATTGCATGAAACATGCTTGTGAAACATGTGCAACACATCTTGGACACATGTGGAACACCCTAGTGGAACATGTGTAGCAGGTATCTTGAAACAACCACATGAAACAACTATAGCATTTCACTGAATTCTATGTTTCAATGCATGTGAGGCCTACACTTTTGTGCAACCTATGCATGGTGGGTATGTTTGGCCTCTACAACACCTTAACTACACTTAGGACACTTAATGGAACAATGTTCATGTTGATCATTTTGCCTAAAGGTGCTTCTAAGTGATGGTTGACCATGTATGGACCCTAGAACACTTTTGTTTGACCATTTCAAAAGTGTGACCTAGAAGTTTTGCATGACTGTGCACCCTTTTACAAAGTTCTAGAGAATTTTATAAGGAACAAACTTTGTTTAAGAGTCAAGTCATGAAAATGTGTGGAACATGCTCAAAAAGGGCCCACAAGTCAGAAATAGAGCTGAATTCAGCACTTAGAAAATTAAAGCCCTGATTTCAGTGTCATCGACATTGGCATGTCACGTTCTCCAAAAATTGTTAAGTAACATGGGTAGGTCCAAATGTAAAAGTTGGAGCTCACATGAAGGGAAAGGCCATGCAAGAAGATGGCATAAGTTGCATTTCATTTTGGCCATCAATTCTTGTAGTTGCTAATCACTGTCAACTCACTGACGCTGTCAACTTTGAGATTAATTAGCTGCTAATACATTGCTCTAATGACTAAGGTCCTTAAACAAGAGTTGTAGGGCATCATGAAATGAACAACTTTCCTAATTGGCCCATACCCAAATTCGAACCCCGGACAGCCCAAAAATGGAACCCAAGGTGGTCTCGTCGACGCCCACCACGTGTTCGGTAGTAGGCTTCAATGGGCGCCGCGCGTCCGGACGTGGCACTCATGCCTGGCTCCCTCCCGGCACGCGTCCCTGCCCCGCCTGGCCTTGCTGCCGCGCGTCCCACCTTCGGCCACGCGCCCTGTGCCCTGCTGCCGATGAGGAGGGGCACCAGCACGCCCTCTCCTTCCCCTCTCCACTCCCTGCTCGCCCTCCTCGCTGGTGCCAAGCACGGCCACCGCGCACCGACATTTCAGAGCAGAGCTCGCTGCCGCTGCCGCTCTCGCTCCTCCATGCACCCTCCTGCATCCTCGAAAGCAGAGCACCGAGCCGCCATCGCCCACGCATGCGGGCGTAGCCGCCGCTGCCCCTGCGCATCACCCTCGCCGGCAGAGCCGAGCAGCGCCACCGCGTGTCGCATTCCCTGCTGCGGCCGCACATGGCTAGGGCGTCATGGGCCACCTTCGGCAAGCCCAAGTGCTCCCACGGGTGCGGGCGGACGTGTTGGTGCTCGAGCTGCCTTTCCCCGCCGTCGTTCGCCTCCGGTTCATCGCCACCGCCGGCGCGGCCACCACTAGGCCACCCGTGCACGTGGCTAGGAGGCCACGGTCCACCTCCGGTCGTGATTCCACCTCCCTTGGTTGCGGGTGGGCAAGCTGGTGCTCGTGCCGCCCTTGGCCACCACTGCCGACGACTCCATCGCCGGAGAATGGCCGGCCGGCAAGCCACCGGGCGCCTCCCCTGTTTCCGGTGCCGGGGGGGATGAAGGCCGACGCCTCTCTCTGTCTCTCGGGGTGAGCATGACAGGTGGGCCCGGCTGAGCAGCGGGTCCCACATGTCGGTTTTAGTAGTGACAGATCTGGGGTGGGAAATCGGGTGCGCCTAGCAAATCTAGGGTGGAGTAGTTGGTTTTGTTTTTGAATTTCAGAATTTGATTAAATCATCTAAAATTCATATCTCTTGCTAGGTAAGTCCAAAAATAGCAAATGTGGACTTTTTGGGAACCTTGAGAAGAGATCTATGCAGTGGAGTCATAATATGTTACATGTTTGTAGAAGTTTCCTGATGTCTTTATTTTTGCTTTAAAAAGGTTCCAAAAATGCTTATAAACTTAACCAGAGCAAGATCTGGAGTTTTAGAACCCCAAAAATGGTGATTCTTGTTTTGTTAATTTTGTGATGACTTTTACTTGCTAAGAAAAATATTAAACACACTACTTGTTCACTGTTTTCTTAAAGTTTTGTTTGGACCTTGATAAATAAGGAATTTACATTATATTGCTTGTTATTTTTATATCTTGAGTTGTGTTGCTCCAATTGATGTGAAATTTTTATGGTAGGATTGTCATGCTATGCATGTACTGTGGTATAAATTTCATGGTCATTGCTTATTGTATGCTCAAGTTATTGAGTTAACTTGTTTATGGCTTAATAAATATCTTATAAATTATATATAAATGATAAAATAGAAAATGTTGCCCCATCACCTTATTATGATGTTACTCTATGATGTTGGTTCATTCTATGGTCATGTGTTCACAGAAAATATTGAGTTTTAGGTTTTACTTGCTCTCCCATGATTTATTGCTATAGTCATTTGTCTTTTTCATAGAGGTTGTTATACATGTCCAAATGGTTTCAAATTTGGACAGTAGACTTTTGGGAGCATGTGTAGGTCTCTGTAATTTTGGTAGAATTTATTATGCACTTTTGATAGGTGTTCATAATTCCACCTAATTATCCAAATAAATTAAGAAAATGTATTAAAAGAATTTATTTAGTAATTGACACTATGTTTTCTGGTGTTCATTAGTCATGTGTGACATGTTGGTAAAGTTAGTTTTGTCCAAGTATATGTTTGCAACATAAGTTAATAATTATTCCTTGCAAACAAGGTTTCTGGACAGATCTGGAAACTTGGTAAAGTTCTTCATGATAATGTGCTTTGTTGTGAAACTTATTTATACAAAAGTTGTAGATAATTTATGTATCTAGCTACTGTTAAAATTTGGTGGCATTTGGCCATGTGGTTTATGAGTTATAGCTGTTTAAAGTTGGGGTACAGAATTGCTTGCTCTCTGTCTTGTTAGATCAGTTGCTGTGTTTATGTAAATTCGACATGTTAAACTTTAGAATCATGCTGTGATAATTATAAATGAAATATAGATAATTTCATAAGCTTTCCATAATGTCTTCTTGCAAGTCATTTAGAGTTATAGATCTCCAGTTATGATTAAATTACTCAGCTGTTGGTCTGATGTCCAGAAGGTAGCAATTTCTAGTTCTAGTACTTTGATTAACTTTGTCATGCTTGGGTATTGAAGTGTGACTCATATCTTTGATGATACTTGGGTGGTACCCTGTGGTCTTGTGAGACTTGTTTCTTGATTGATGTGCTTGCCCTCTTCTATGTTATGTCTTAATGAGGAGTAAGTTAATTAGCTCTAGGGTTTATGTGAACTTTGGTATGCTTGTTGATTATTTTGTTTATTGCACTTCTATGCATTCATACATATGCATTATTGCACCTCATTTAGGTACGCTAGCAGAAACGTGTAAAGGATCTAAGGTGGAGCCAAACCCGAAGATGGAGTTGATCGATCTATCCCGAAGATAGAAGGACCGGACAAGTGATAGATTGGAAGATGCTCGCCAAGCGAACTCATCTGACATACTCTAACTTGAGTCGGATCCCAGGCAAGCCCCGGAGCATTATAAGCCTCCTATCTTTAAAGCAATTAATTCTATATATGTTATAAGTATTGTTGCATTAAGTGATAGGAGTTGGTTGGAAACCCTTGTTGCATTATATCATTCCTTGTCCAAATATATGAATCCTTGAATCCTACATAGATTAGGATCGAGTAGATGCTTAGCCCTGCTTTAAGCGGTAGAAGTCAGGTGATTTCCTGTCACCTGCGAGATATAGGGATATTCATATATGGCACGGTTGGCTATATTTGCTATCGTGGAAAGGAACCATGTGTTAATAAAATGAAATAAGACCGGGCGGGATGATGATAGTGAAGCGACAAGGCATGGAGGTCTTGGGTGTGAATCTATCCCCGTCTGAGTCGTTTAAGGACCGATTCGCTGTACGTCCTTGAGTCATGTTGAACGCAGTCTAACACTTAGTTGGCCGGATAAGCCGTTCCGACCGCGAATCCGAGTAATACAGTTCAGGCCGGGAATCGACTGGTAGGTTGCTTCTTGGAGGAGAGAAAGGATGTGCTTGGGGACATTGGCGTGAGACCAAGGGGGGTTAGAGTCCCTATCACCTGGCAGAGTGTCGCCCTTGGGGTCGCGACATCATTCGGACCCGCGGCTCCTGAACTGTACCAAAGGTGACCTGAGCAGCCCTCGCCAGGCGTGTCTCGGTGAGTGTTAGAAATACCCCTCCAGCTGGATAGGAATTCGATTCGAATCGCCGTCGCTCCCGGTTAGTGAGCACTTGACTTGAGCAGCGGCAACGTAGATTCCATTAAATTGAACGGATGGTTAATTGGATCACGATGAAAAGGGTTGCCTCAATTTATACCTGCTATGGTTAATATTGTTTGCTCCTAATAAAGTGAGTGCTCTAGTACAGGTGCTAATATAGATGACAGGCTAATAATGATTAACTTGATGCTTAAGCATTAATGATTACTTATCCGTAATAAGCTTTTATGCAAAATGTTGTCAAGCTAGCCCCACTTTATATCAGCCTTGCATGATCCTTGGTGTCACCTTATTTCTGGTTTCTGACGGGTAAGTCTAGCTGAGTACCTTCTTGTACTCAGGGTTTTATCCCCACTTGTTGCAGGTTGTGATGTATCATGGCGGCTGCAAGAGTTGGTTGGCTCCTGCCGTAGAGGCGGAGTGTGATCACGGGCATGATCCTTCTTATTTACCTTATCTCTAATGCTTTTGTTGGAAGTCGACCGTGGTACTGGCATGTATTTGAAATAAGAATAATGTTAGTTTCAAATTACTTTGCTTCCGCTACTTTTCAATGTAAGTTCTAATAACTATGTTGAACTCTGATGTATATTCAATTACTTGTGAAATGGTTGTAACATATGACTTGTTATGTTGAATCACTACGATCTTGGCTGGTATGTTGGTTGGTTTGAAATCCCTCGTGATTTCATTGGACTACCGGAGTTATATGGGCTCAAGTGCGAGAATTTGATCACTTCGGTGATTGTTTTTGTACTTGTGCTCTTATAATTTGGACGGTTCCGTTACATAGCTCATACATACTTGCAATGCATATGTTGCCTAGTCAAACTATGGATCCAGAGGAACTCATCATACAATCAAATCAAGAGGTACATGTGTGGTTTGATATGGTGGCTAAAATGATAGGGAATAAATGAGATAAAAAGAAAGAGGTGAAAGTCTAATTCTACACTGCTCCATACTTGAAAATAACTTCTCTCTTCTGAACCTTGAAAATAAATGGAAACTTGGCTGCATAAATATATTTCTTTTCTTTCTCTCTTCTTCTCCTTTTTTCATTGGGACCTTTGTCCATTTTTTTTCTTTTGCATTTGCTTCTTTCTTTTTTAATAGAAAATGGATAACAAGTCTCTTATACGAAGAACAAAATTGATATGAGAGAAATGATGATGAAAACTTGGAGCAATTATAAAGGTATTTGGCTAGCAGAAAAAGGAATTCTATGGGGAATATTTTTGGTGTTCACTCTCAGTGTAAGAGTAGAACATTTTTGGTGGATCTAAATGGGACAAATATGTGATGCATACTTCTAGGGTAGAAGTAGCAAGGATGCATGATGTGTGTAAATCCTGATTTTAATCGCATGACAAGCCCATAAGGGTCGACACAGCCCAACCAAACTCAATACAATTACAAGCAGTAAATATATGGAAGGTTTCCTATTCTAATAATCATGTATGGCTATGGTAGGAATTTAACACTCGTCATATAAGAAACTCATCATGTGGCATTTTAAGTTTTTAAAATAAATCTCTAGAATTTAGTGTCACTAGGAACAAGATAAACAACAGCTCGTACTATATCATATCATGTCCGTCAATTACCTAGACTTAGATTAAGCATATGCTCCCATATGTTTAAAATATAGAGTAAATTCGTGTGTCAACAGTTTATCCAATCCTTGGGAGAATTCTAGGTTGAAAACTAGGCACTTGAAAAGAATTACAACAGAGCAACTGTTCATCATTTCCATCATGTATTCTTCAAGTCTACATACTTATTAACAAATTAAAGCAACAAGATTAAAAGCATACTCTTATACACATTCTTTTTATTTGGTTTTCATATTTTCAGAACAAACTAAAATAGGCACACTAAAAAGCAGTAAATATTTATTTTGTTGTTTTTTTAAATACATGAAAAATAAACAAAAAGAGATTGCAGAAAGGGAAATTGCAAAGGAAAAGATAACTTACCTTGGGTAGTGGGGGTCCTCCCCCAAGCTAGATCTTGTCGTCATCATTCAATCCATGCAAAGGTACCCCAATATTTCTTCCATAGTCCGGACATTCTGTTCTCGTCCCTCTTGAATGCTAGTTAAGGTCTGGGTTGTGTTGTGTTGCGGTTCCACTAGTGCTACGCCTCCCACATCCGGGTGTTGTAGGCTTGGCCATCTATGAGTGTTTGGAGGGCGTTGTTGGTGCTATGGTGAAATGCCACGTTCTCTTGATAGTACTGCTGTGGGGTGTAATGGAACCTAGCAGCGTCGGATCTACGTTCGCGCTCAAACTCTTCTTGTGCTCCACCTGATGATGTTCCTGCTCCATAGGGGTCAAATGAGTGCCTTCCACCCCCTGATGAAGTTCCCTCTCCATGGGGATCAAATGGTTGTGTTGGTGGAGGTGGTTGCTCATAGCCCTCACGTTTGATGCGAGCCGATGCAATTGCTCTAGATGCAATAGCCTTTTCGCATCAGTTTGCAGTGACCGATGCGAGAGTCTCGCTATTGCATCGGCTATCCGTTGTCTTTTGCATCAAAATAGAGAGATGTGAAAGGGTTATGGCATCAAAATCATGTTGATGCAAGGTCGCTATTGCATCGGCCACGTGTGTCTCTTGCATCATGATAGATAGATGCAAAAAGGTTATTACATCAAAATCATGTTGATGTAATGCGTCTAATAAATTTTATGCAATAAGAATTTCTATTGCAACGGCTAACGTTCGATGCAATAGACCATATTGCATCGACATTAGGTTCGGTGTAATAAAACCTATTGCATCAACATTAGATTCGGTGCAATACAACCTATTGCATCGATATTAGATTCAATGCAAATTCATACTAATGCATCGACATTAGGTTGGATGCAATACAATCTATTGCATCGATATTAGGTTCACTGCCATTTTATTTTGCATCTATTTTTATCTGCTGAATAATAAAAATTCGTGGTACAAAATTCACAAAATTACAAAATCCAATGACACAAAAGGGCAATGATATTAATAACTTTGAGCATCCACATTCATAACGTGTACAATAATATAATAAAAAAGCTTCATAGTTCAAGAATGTAATAGCTATATCATCGGAACTGCATACTAGACTTATAAAACTAAACAATTATACTAAGGACTCTTAGCACAATCATGAAAGGTCCGTTGTCATTGCAGAATTCCTGATTTAGTTCATCCTACCAAAGAGTCCAAGCGATCCTCTCAAGTTCCAGCTCAATAGAAACAGACCAGATGCCATATGCATCAGTAATTAAATTTATTAATGGTTGTAGGGACAAATATGTAGCCTGGATTAGCAGTTTGTATCCCCAAAGCCAATAAACATATATATGAATAGCATACAAGAACATACCAGTAGGAACCACAACGGAGCAGGCAGAATTTATCAAGGGTACTGGCTGAATGTTGATGTCCCATGAAATGGTAAATGGGCTTTCCATTTACAGAGAGACTGCAGCAAGTTGTTTGATGTCATTTCTGTCAAGGGCAGGAGAATGAAGATGATCCGCAAGAGCTTAAACTATATATCTAGATTTTTTCAGTTAAATGACAATAGTACAAGATTGATTACTCATGAATAAAAAGTTGTGATCACAAAGCTGTCACCCCAATTCGGATCCAAATGAAAGGAAACAGTGAAATCAACCTCAAATTTACTAAAAAAATCCACGAGAAATTAAAACTTGAACCATATATTACCTTAAGGGCATTTCAGCAAATACATGGTGAGTGTACAAGGTCTATTTAGTTTGTACATGATCCTTGTAAACATGTCTAATTAGTAATGTACTCCCTCCATCCCAAAATAGAAGTTGTTATCGCTTCTCGAGAAGTCAACATTTTTTTATCTTTGACCAATTATATATAAAGAATATTAATATTTAGAATACATAATTAGTACCATTAGGTAGACCGTTCAATATACTTTCATAATAAACTTATTTAGAGATATAAATGTTGCACGTATTTTCTTCAAACCTAGTCAAAGTTAAGAGAGTTTAACCTACATGCATCCCATAACGACCTTCTTTCTACGACAGAGTGAGTATTAATCTGTACAAGGAGCAATCAAGCATAGCAGTATTATATTCAATAGCCTATGTATCTGTAAGTAACATGAGTTTGTGTACAATTGCAAAAAAAATAAGCTACAGTAAAGGCACACATTTTTTATGTTTCAGTCATAGAACTAGAAATACATTTTAATATTTCAGCACCTGTTTGTCTAGAAACTAGCAAGGAAATGCAGTTAGTTACCGGGTAGAATTTGTCTTGTGGGCGAGATAGCACAGGCTTCTGATTGTAGGGCTGCACAAGCTTCCTTTCTGCTGTGATGAGCTGCATGTCTTCAGGGTTTGCCAAACCAGCCAAGATTTTCAGCCTCTGTGTAGGGCACAGTGTTGTCTGTGGGGAATCCCTTCACAAGCAACAATCTATCCCCTGAAAATAAAACCAAATATAGAACTCTGATTATCATTAGTACTATTTATTAACTAAGCAAACCCCTACTAGCAGGTGCTAAACAGTGATTTTGCATATCATAACAATGGTTATCCCACATGTTTTAATCGGCCAACAAGCAGACTCTGAGTTCTCTAGCACTCTGGTTATCACCAGTACTATTCATTACCTAAGCAATCCCTACTAGTGCTCACTAATTAACATGAAGGCAGAACAGATTATAGAAACTAAATAGCAGCAAAACTGTTATAGTTCACCTATAACATTAGTAATGAGAACCCCATCGGCTCTAGTAATGAGGAGTCACCCCAAAGCAAACAGAAATCGCACGCAATTAGATGAGCATGATAAGGAATCAACTACAAGCAATCAAGAGGCTTTAGTTCTACACCTCATACCTCAAAGTTGCAGAACAGACTGAACGGAGGCCTCTTCTCGGCAGAATGTCAGCCAACACCTGGGCTGCATCATGAAGAAAAATATATATGAGTACCAAGAAGGTCCATCATCGTCATGAGTACCACCCTTTCACATCACAACTAGAAATCAGAAAGAGTACGCAGGAGGAAGAGGACTACTAACATGGATCCCCCTGTAGGTTGGGAAGAGATGGGGCAGCCGTGCCTTGTCACGGACCAGCACGACCCATGGATCCGCCAGATCTGGCCTGGGCAGCATTCGGTGATGAAGGAGCTGGAGGCGGAGCAAACCACGGAGAGGACGTGCGTGAAGGAAGGCGTCGAGGAGTCCTGTGAGGGCAGCGATGGACTAGGTGCCCTGGAGCGCGGCGCCGTCAGGAGAGGAAGATCGAGAGAGCGGAAGCGGAATAGCCGAACTGAGCGGCGGTGGCTGGGGTGAGAACGTGAATAGTTGAATGGGTTTTTTAGGGTTATCGGTGCCGCAGGATTTATTACTCCTCGATTTGGCTCTCTCGCGTCACGCGCGGGGGCTGAAATTTTGGTGGGACTGGGGATTTCAAACTCCTGAAAATTTTCAATGGCACGTGAAAAAAATGCAAGTAATTTGAATAAATTCGTAGAGACATATTGAAATTCTGAAAAAGTTACTTTAGTGTCAAAAAATTAAATTATTTTTGTGTTCAAACATACCAAGTTATTTTTTTATCGAAACTTGTTTGATTTTTAGGATGAAACATACCAACTAGCTTGTTTGAAACTTGTATGATTTTGGGGATGCGGGAGATGGACTAGGGTTTTGGAAAGGGGCCAACGCCGGTTATATTTACTACAGATAGATCTCGGCCGCTGATTAAGTTGGGCCTAGAATTGCTTGTGCTTACCTATCTCTCCACTAAGGTTTTCTTGCCTGTTAATGTTTTTTATTTCCAGAGAGCTTCATGGTTATTGTTATATTTTTTATGAATCACGTCGTTCAAAATTATGATAAAAATATTTAAATAACTAAACATACTTTTCATGTAAAATAATAAGTATTTATCTATTAAGGTCCTGCTTGGATCTCATACTTTAGTTTAGTTGGCTAAAAAAGATCAAAACTTTAAGGGCATCCTCAATGGTTCCCAAATAGCTAGTCTAGGAAGAATTTTATTGGCTATCAGCCACCCCTATAAATGGCTTGATTTGTAGGGGCGGCTCTATGTCCAGCTACTCCTGTCGAATAGTAAAAATTAAGCACTAAAATTTAAATATTTTCAAACGACCTCGGATAGAAAAATGACCAAAATAAAAGTTGTAGATCTTGAAAAGTTATGAACCTTTGTTGTTTACAACTTTTTCATTTAAAATCATTTATTACTTCAAAATGTTGTTTAAAATTTAATTTTGAAATTATTGAAGAACACTGATTTCTCTTTTTAATCTCTGGCTAAAACTTGTAACTAGTCTTTCTCCCTCATACTAACTTTAAATTTGATGATTTTTTTCTAAAATTTTCTAAAATCATGCTCTATCAACTTATTGTGTTCTTACATCCATTATTTTGTCCATATTTTTCATGTGATTGCGTTTTATTTATTTGAATTTTGAATTTCAAAAAATGGCAACTTCAAACGTCATTTCGAAACATTGAATGATTTCAGCTGAAAAAGTCATAAACATAAAAGTTGTAGAACTCATCAAGATCTACGACTTTTATTTTGGTCATTTCTTCATCCGGCAAAGTAGTAGTAACATTGTTCACAAAATTTACATATCGCTCTTATAGTTCCATAAACTACAAAAAGGATATGTCAAATTTGTGAACAATGTTACTACCACTGTATCGGATGGTCAAATGACCAAAATGAAAGTTATAGATCTTAGAAAGTTATAGAACTTTGTAGTTGACAACTTTTTGATTCGAAATCATCTTGTCAAGGAAAACTATATTTGAATTTCTCAAATTTAAAATTCAAATTTTATAAACAACCTCATATGGAGAAATTACCAAAATAAAAGTTGTAGATTTCAAAAAGTTATGAAACTTTATAGTTGACAACTTTTTCATTTGAATTTATTTAGGGCCTCAAACAATTAATTTAAATTTGGTTTAGCATAATATGTGGGGAAAGAAAATCAATTATAGACACAAGTGAATGATGGGTAGAGTGGTTAGAGGAGGGAACACGCGAGCTCGAGGTCGCAGGTTCGAACCCCAGCGCCTTGCGAGCGTGCGACGTTTGGCTGACCGGTGGGGGCCTCCCCGGATTAAAAAAATCCTATTTTTTGCCTGAATTTGTGAATTTTTGAAAACAGATTTATTTTGGCGGCTCAATATCCAGCCGTCCCTATAAATAGTGAGCCACACCTACAAACCGACCATTTGTAGCCACGGTACAGTAGGGGCGGCTGGCCAAACCACCCCTACTAACCATCATGGACCGCCCCTACAAATTGCTGCTGCTGGCAGTGATATTTGATTTTTCTTACGAATAGAAGACATAATCATTTTATTTTTCAAGTATTATTTAGTTAAAGTTTGGACCAATATTCACTTAAGTAGTAGTATTTTTATTTAAAACATTGTCTTAAATCAAACTTTTTAAATTTTGACTAAATTTCTAGAAAAACCCGCCAAGACTTATGTATCAAATTAATATCGTTAGATATGCTATAGTATATATTTTCATAATATACTTATTTTATGTCGTAGATGTGTTACTTTTTTCTATAAAATTAGTCAACTTAAGATAGTTTGACTTATATGGATTCTAAGGATTGATTTATTTGGGATGGATGGAGTATGATGTAACATCACAAGATAAAAAAACTTAGAAAAATCAAGTCATTATTTATAGAAAGGCTTATGGAATTTTTTTCCTAGCTTTTCTCATGTCGAAGCTACAACCTCTCTATAGTTAGATTGGAGGTGGTTAATAGTTAATATTTTCTTTTCTTTTTATTTTAAACTTTAAAATAACCTTGATATGAATTTCTTTTAAAAAACAGACTAAAGATTCATGTTTCCCTCTCAACTTTTTTGCGAAATTTGTTTCTAGCGCGCGTTTTGGTATTTCTCCCGCACGTCCTCCTTAGGAACCTGCCTCGAAAAAGGAAAAACCCCTCGCCTACCACGTCACCTCCCCAGAATCACCTCCTCGCCCGCATCCCTTCCCAGTACGATCTGGTGGCGGACAACAGGTCAGCCCTCCCCTGCAACCAGCGCCAACAAATGACAGCCATGTGTCGATTCGCATCGCCGGCAGTTGATTTCTGCTGCCAGCGAGCGCTTCTTTGATCGACACCCTACCCTCGACACAATCAACGCACCCAGCCCATCCCTCCATAGCGTTTGTCCAGCCGATTCATACCGCCTGCGACCTCTGATGCAAGTTCCTCTCCTCTCGTGATTCTCATGCCCAGTTTTGCAAGTTTGTCATGTCGCTGTATGTCCTTGCTGAATTTCTAGTGATGTGCTTATTTTCATCTAATAATCGTTGGGTACTTTATCTAGTAGATCACTGGAATCATAAGAAAGTATGCTAAGAGATGGACTAAAAAGTTATAATTGCCCCAACCCTTGTGTGAATATGCAGATATGCAGCTCCTTTATTCTCACGGTTGTGATCAGTGTGTGTTTGTTTGAGAATGCATTTATTCTCAGGTATGCAGGTTTGCTTTCTAGAGTGTTCTGTTTGGTGATCATGCCAATGATATGTTCCTTAATTTAATATAATTATTATTCTTTGCTGGTCATACCAATAATATTAATATTACCCATGACTATTATTGGACTCTTTTTTGCAGTGTTCAGTGTTTTGCGACGTCCATTGGCCCCTCATGAGGTGGCGAGCAAAAGTACCTTAACCAGCCTAGTAAGAATCGATCCCCACATCCTGCTAATCACTACAACAATTCTAAAGTGGGGATATAACATGTATATCTTGCTTAGAAGCAGACAGGCATGCCAGTGGATGAATCTGTTGCCCTGATAATCATGATAATTTACTTATGTGCTTCGAATTGCGCATATAGTTTTCTAATGGCAGAATAATTTTTAGTATATGCTTATGCATATTTTTTTTTCACTCTTGCTTATTTGAAATTTCCTGAAACTGAATGCTTGATTGTCAAAAGAGTTCCTAGCGCATGGCTGTTGTAACCTAAATATATATGGATATATTTCAGATTACCTACAGTACTTTACCTGAAACTGAATGTTGTTGAAAAATTGGTCAGTTCGTACAATCCACTAATGTTCACAAATGAACCTACTGATGGGCTACCTAAACAACTCTACTATGTGCAGATTTATGAGTTCAGGATGTTGATTATGTGCCTTTCATGAACAATTGCATTGTTGGGATAAGCTTGACAAATCAGTAAAATTCAGACATAAGCCAATGAAAACCATAAGGTACCAGAAATGCAAAGAGACACAAGTAGAAGGTTGTAACCATAGGAAGAAGAGCTTAATTGCCCATCTTGCAGTTATGGAGAACAAAGAGGAAAAGATGATAGAAGGTTATATATAGCAGCCTCCTCTCAAGAGACAAGTACTATGTGTCTAGTGGGTCTGCAGTCCTTATCACAGGTGCTAAAATGGTCAAGATATATGAATAACTGGTTCCATATGTTTAGAAGTTTTGGTTCAGAAATTGTTCAGAAAAATAATTTTGGCAGCACTCTGGTTCCAGTTTAGAAGTTTAAGGCATTTCATTCTGTTTTCCTCATATATATTTTCACCTTTTTGAAACCACATTTGTCCTTTAGAACTCAAAATATAGTTCTGTCAGTAATTTTCGTACTTAAAGTATTGCTACATGTCAATTTTGATGGTCAGCTTCATATATTATATAATGTAGCTCTTTTGCCATACTGTAATACTAATTTGTAGTACTTAAGAAAAGGGTCACTCTTTTTTCATGGCTAACTGCCACAGTTGAGCTCATCAATCATCACCGCATTCACTTTTTCTAGGAAGCATCAGGGATTGCAAGAAAGCTGCACTTGAGTGTGCTGAGGCGAAATTTGAACAATACAAGATTGTTGCTGGTGATACTATCGCGACAGGGATTATCCCGTCTGTAGAGTGCTGCTTTGAGAAAATTAGAACACTAGAAAGCTAAAAAAAATCTATCGCCACTCCTGTTGTTGTGGCATAACTTGTATCTATAGTTTGTACAGAAGTTGCATATTTTTCATTTGAAAAAAATGAGCCTGCCAACAACTATGCAATCACACAGACGAGCAACCAGTCAAACTAAGTATTCAATGATGATGTAGCTTTTCTAATATGGATCACCCAACTATATTGGAACATATTTAGGGGACTTGATGACGATTAACCTGATATCTTACCTTAAATTTTTTTTGTCCATGACATGTATCCACCGTAACTTATTTACTATATGGTGTTCTGGATAATATTAGTTATGGAATGCCTAACAATCAAAGTGTTGCAACATTGATTCAAAGCACACAAAAAAGAAATGCATAGTTTAGAAATTTGCATATGAGTAACAACAATATCATCTAGCAATTCGACAAAATTGCAACATGGGAATATTATGGCATGAGTACAAAAAGGCATGTGAACTATTTCTTGGAGGAGAGATGCTATAGCACGCCATCTTAGTCGTCTCGGTGAGATGCACGGTGGCGTGCAGTGATAGTGGGCGGCCCAACGTAGCACAGGGGTGCACGGCTAAGGGAGCACTAGGGCAGCGACATGTCTATGCCCCTGCGTCCTTTACCTGGGCCCTCTAGGCACTTGTGGCCCAGCGATATATTTTATCCTCTTGCAACGTGACCATGTATCATATTGAATCATTGCTAAATTAATGCATAGTAGTCACCTATTGCATCAGAGTTTAGCACTATCACTCTGATGCAACAGTACTTCATAATTGCACCCATATTCTAAACCGGTGCAATACCACCTACATATTGCATCGAAAATCAATGCTAACACAACAAATTTTGTCTAATGCAATAATTTTTACCTATTGCATCCCGGGTACGAAATCGATGCAATAAGCCATACCTATTGCATCGATATGAATTACTATTGCATCAAATTCGTTCCCGATGCTATAATGCCCACCTATTGCATCAGATTTGTAAAATTGAAGCAATAGCAGCCACCTATTGCATCAAATTTGTGTTTGATGCTAGGTGAAGCGATGCGATAGGGTCAAAAATTAGTAGTGATTCACTGGTTGGGCTTGTAAATCAACATGGAAAGTTTTGACAGAATAGAGGGCCAACTCCGGGTTAGGTAACCGGAGCTGGATTTCACCATACATCATATAAAGCTCATTGTTTACCCTTTTTAAAAGGTGGGCATGAAAAAGATGATCATAACCAAAAGTATCACAATGCTCTTCAATAAATTCAAGGAAGACACCTTGCAACATGTCTAAGTTTGAAGCAATGTGAGTAACAAGCGAACAAATAGCAATATGTCCTACTCGATAAGAGGGAACAATCAACCAATGGGCAACTATAAGACGGACAGGCGAGACTTTGATTTTCTTGACAGCTGCATACATCAGCTATAGGTCCGCACTTCTAACCTTGCATGTGTCATCACGAGGGAAAAATGTGAAGCCTAGCCATTTGTGAAAGAACCTAAGGGTTAGATGTTCTATATCGCTAGTCCGATGAGAATTGAAAATAGAGTGTTTAGAAATCTCAGTCTAAAACTTATGCTTCTCAAAATCTTCTAAAGCATCATCCAAATCTAGTGGAATGTTGTTTGGAAAATTAAGGAGGTTGCTAAGCTCTCTCTAAGTAGGATAAAACTCATGCGTGAAAAGCCTAAAATAGACTCCTGACTCGGTGACCCTTAAGGTGCAGAGAAATTCTATGGTTAAGAGCTTAGACTCTAACTCAGAGACATCCCAAGCAGACGTCCATCCTAATAATGGGAAAATAGTATCGAATTCAGAACTCATACCTGCTTCTTGGAGTAGTGCGAGGTCAAATGCTGGCGTGTGGGTGAACTCCTTGTCTTTGATCTTCTTGTATACTTCTTTCTCATGAGAGTCTCTTAGTCCAAGATGACTTGGCTTGCGAAGGATCTTTGGTGCAGGTGATGAAGAAGAAGCAGGTGTAGGAGCAGCAGGAGGGTCGACGCTCATGTCGGAGCTGGTTCTTGATGATGCTTGTGTCGATCTCCTAGTTCTAATGCTCTTGACTGCTCCCATAGCTCCCTTAGCAAACTTCTTTAATCCACTCATCCTGCGAAACTAACAAAGACAAAACTCGTGGAGAGAGTTAGGGAAGAGGTTAGTTGGTTAGCCGTCCAAAGTCAGCAGTCCAGAGGTTAGTCGTCCAAGAGATTATTTTTAGTTGGTTTCCGATAGAACCTCCCTTCAAATTTCAATTTGCTCTAGCCTAACTTGGCAGCACTACCACTAAATGAGATATGATAGCAGCACTAAAAACCTTCCTTTCCTCAACTCTAAGCTCTAAGACACTCTCCTCTCTTCCCTCCTTTCTCTTCTTTCTTTCCACTCTCTTCCTTCTCTCCTATGCTCTTGCAGGAAACTCGAAACTAAGAACAACTTGTACACTAAAAATTCTGAGTCTTGGTAGTGCATTGAAGCAATGGGTGAAGGGGTTTTTATAGAGGAGATAGCCGGGCGGGCGCCCAAGTGGAGGGGGCGGCCACCCCACTTCTGTCCCCTTTCTGTCTGAAATTTTTAACTCTCCACCTTGCTTAAGTGCTAAGTATGAAAAAGAGGTGTGTGGGTGGATTTGGCGGTGGAAAAGAGAAAATGGTGGAGGTGAGTTGAAGTGGATGAAATAATGTGATGTGATGTATGTGAGGTGGAGTGTATGACATGTGGGTGCCATGGTGGTGGGTCCACTATGCAATATATATATATATATATATATATATATATATATATATATATAAATGCTTAAAATACATGGAGTAAATATTTTAGTACCACCACGGTAAATACTTTTAACAGGTTTTTACACACCGTAAAAATTATTTACATGGGGCTAGAATTTTTATAATGCAGTACTGTGAATGTAAATGCTTAAGAAAAATTATGCGGATAAATACCGAGTTACCTTCCGGCAAGAGTTTGAATTTTTAGAGTCCTTCGCACTAGACCTTCCAATATTTTATTCTTCTGACAATCCCAGCGATTATAGCTCTGGTGATTTTTCCATCTTGTCTTGATCGACCATCCTCGTAGAGGAATTGAGTTCCTGTTTTGACTTGAATGCAAATTGTTCTTCTTGCCCATTTATGGTGAACTTGATTTCTCCTTTTCCGACATCAATGTGTGCATTGGCGGTGCTCAAAAAGGGTCTCCCAAGAATGAGTGACACTTTTGAGTCTGGATGCATATCTAGTACCACAAAGTCTACTAGAACAAAGAATTCTCGTATCTTAACTGGAATATTCAATGCCCAATGGGTACCGAACTGATTGATCTGCTAACTGTAGGCACATTGATGTTGGCTCGAGTGCTGAGTGGTCAAGCTTGTGATAGACTGCAGCAGGCATCACACTGACACTTGCTCCAAGGTCACATAGTGCATTGTTGAAATGTTGATTTCCAATTGAGCAATTAATAGTGGGGCATCCTGGATCTTTCTTCTTCTCTGGTAATTTAATCAGGATAGCTGCACTACACTCTTCGGTTAGCTTGATCACTTCAGTGGATGGTAGTGGTCTCTTCTTGTTCAAAATATCTCTGATGTACTTGGCATATGTAGAAACTTGAATGTCATCCAATAGAGGTATGTTGATATATAGCTTTTGAATAACCTCCACGAACTTGCTAAACTGCTCATCCAATTGTGGTCTTCTAATTCTGTGAGGAAACGGTATGTAGTTCATATCATGAAAATTCTGTCTCATCTCGTAATCTTGTAATGTGTCTTGAGGTTGCACATCTTGTTCAACTTAATTATTGTTTTCTTCTTCTGCCACTGGGGGTACTACTGGTGCTCTTCTTGCTCCTTTTGGATAGGGAGGATCCTTGGTGGATCTCCCTCCTCTCGTAGTAATAGCTCTTACTTGCTTAGGATCAGTGGCAGTAGCCAATACCGCAGCTAGCTGTTTTATCTTCTCTTCTATCTTCTTATTAAACTTGAGCTGATCTTCGATGGTAGCTGAGAAACTATCCATTTTGACATTTATATCCTCCAAGATTCTATCATTAGCAGCAAGCTTTACTTTGATTTCACTGTTCATTCTGATCTACTGCCCGACTAAATCCCTCAATGTTGGTTGTCGATTCGATTTTTGATTTGGCTGATACAAAGGCTTCTAGGCCGTGGAATTTATATCTTGTTTGTATGCTGCTTCAATCGCCCTTTGATCTTCCTTATACTTAGCTCTCTGGTCAAGCTAGTTAAGCAAGTCATCCATCTTGGTAGACAGTGCATTCACTTCTTCAATTGTTTCTTCACTCTGATGACAATGTTGAGTGTGGTCTTGGGACTAGCCTTGATTTTCTGATATTTTCTCCATAAGCAACTTGGCTTTCCCAACTATAAGTGACAAAAATGATCCTCCAGCAGCTGCATCTAGGTGCTCACGTGCTTTCTGAGTTAATCCATGATAAAAGTCTTGCATGAGTAACCATTCTTCCATTCCATGATGAGGACAATCTGAGATGTATTCTTGCAAACGCTCCCATGCTTCTGAAATGGTTTCTGTCTTTTGCTGTTGAAAATTGGTAATCTTTCCTCTTAAGGCATTAGTCTTGCCTATTGGGAAGAATTTTGCTAGAAAGGCCTTTGAACACTTCGCCCATGTGTTGATGTCTTCTTTGTTGGCATAAAACCACAGCTTCGCTCTTCCCACTAGTGAGAATGGAAAAAGGTGAAGTAGTATGATATTTTGATTAACTTCTTTAATGACGATAGTGCTTCTAATTTTTAGGAAATTCTGCAAATGTGCACTTGCATCTTCATGAACCTTTCCACTGAATTGGGTAACTTGCACCATATTAATGAGGCTTGGCTTGAGCTCAAACTCAAGATTCTTTGTTTCCAATGCTGGACCTGTACGGATATTCTCAACTGTAGGAGCAGAGAATTCACGTAGGGTTTTTGTAGCCATAGCTTTAGGAATTGGTGATAAGCTCCTTCTTGGGTTGATCCAATTCTGATGATAGAGAGTTAAGTGAATCAGAATCAATCCTGCTAATACCTTGTATAAAATACAAACATAGAAAAACAACAGGGGTGAACCTGCCAAAGTAGAGGTGCCTTGTTATGATTTCTCATTTTCTAAGTATCTATTTACGCAATTTTTCTCAAAGGTTTATCCCTTCCCCGGCAATGGTGCCACAAATACTTGTTGACACTTCTAACACCACTTAAGCTAAGCTGTCATCCCTAGCATGGCGTAAGAAGTGTTGGTATAGAACTGCTCCTCTTAGAATAAAAATGGGATCCGCAAGCGTACAGATAAAAACCATCGTAGCACTTCACCGGGAAATATTCCAGTTATCATTAATTTATATTTAGCTCAAGAGAAATAACTAAGGACTTAAACCTAAAGGGATGGATTTACAAAATATGACTACTTATGAGAAATCAATTACACAATCACTTACTTTGGTAGGGGGATAAACCATGATAAATAAGTATAAATGAATTATAAAGCATAGGGATAAATCACACAGAGATTAGAGATAGACTACTCATCATAAAGGTAAGTTGACGTCTGATTAGTTCAAGAGATTGAATTCTAGGTAGGTTCTAATCTACTAAGTCATTCATCTACTCTAGCAAACACACCATCATATATACCATAAAAGACTCTTCATCTATGTATAAGTAATATTACTGAAGAAAGCCAGAACATAGCATGACTTTCTATGTAATGTTGTTTTTGCCTGTCCTATCAATGGGGGTGGACTATATAAGACTCAATAGAACTGTCACTTCTATGAACTACCATGTGACCTGGCCAATAGGGTGCATTTGCAGGTAAATAGCATCTAAGCACCACGCTTACATGTGATCTACCACTTAACCCCCTCGCGAAGAGAGCTAAGCGCTTTGCAAACATATACATAAACTCATTATCAATCATAACCATATCAAATGTACTACTAGAGCAAACTAGGAACATAATAAATAGAAACATAATGATGTTAGAATGAAGTCGTAGAGCAATGATACAAAATAATACCAAAACTTTGATGATGAAGATCCAAATCCCGAGCACAAGTCGCCCGACTCTTCCTCTATCTAGTCTAAACCTATGTAGAACTTGAAGAATTGGAGTAGCTATTCTAATTCTCTGGTGGAGAGAAACTCTCTAAACCCTAGCTCTGCTGATGGCTCCCTCTGCTAATGAATTGCTAATGAATTAGGATTTCTCCTGGGATTAGGGGCCTTACTTATATAGCCCTCTAGGAAGCACCATAGCCCTCAGATCAAACCGACCTTGATCTGTGATTATTATTCATCCTTAAAGGCGGTGGAGGCAGGATCCGCAAGCTTGCACCTAATTGGTCAAACCACTAGGGCGGGCGCCCAGGGCCTAGGGCGGCCACCCCACCTATCAGCCCAAATGACCCTCCCCTTTGAGGGGGTGTCTTCTTGAGTCTTCTAGATTATTCTTTTTCGTAGTAGGGTTGATTTCTCTCTATGTAAATCTGACATGTGGGTTTTCTTTGATCTTTTCCTGATAACCCCCTATAGAAATAAACATTCACCAAAACTCGTGGAAATTATTAGTTTAAAACCCCTAAGTCTATGGTGAAGCTCATTTTAACCCTTCTCTTGACTCTTGTTGACTTATAAAATTGATGGTTAATTATTGTCAACACCTGCCACTGTGCCGCCTCGCCCTGAGCTTCCAGAAACTTCCTCCTACGAACCCTAGGATGCATCTAAGATGTACCTCCAAGTCGGTTTGATCCAAGGGCTTACGTTCATCCCATTGGGCTATAAAAGGAGACCCTTGCCCCCCTCCCTAGAGCATCCTGATACCCTAATTAATATTCTCTCATTAGGATCAAGAGAGGGATCCCATGAATGGATCTACCTCCTAGAGCTAGCCATCAAGAGAAGATTAGACCTCCATAGGATCTAGTCTTATGAATAGAAATAGTGAGATAGAGAGTGAGGGAAGAGTTTGGAGGAGGTGCCGGCCTGTCGGTGCTCCCTCTATGGCTTGTACTTTAGCGGATTCAAGTTCTTTGAGATTTCTCTGGTAATCAACTTCTGTTCTAAGCTTACTATTGTTTATATTTATTGTTCCATCTTGTTTGCAACTCTTTTAAGTGCTTTATTCCTGTTCCAAATGGAATAGAATATTAATCTTAAGTGTAGGCATGGTGCTTAGGCTTAGGTTAATCGTGAATGCCCCCTGTTAGCCAGAAGGTGGTAGATCGCATAGGTGATAACTGCATTGAGTCCTTTATAGTTCATCTCCTATTAATAGGATTGGTAGGCCAAATGGTGCTCGTAGGGAAGAAACTCTAATTTTTTTTCCTTGGGAGACATCGCCCTAGTTGGATATAGAAGACAAAAGTAGAGGACCTTTAGTTATTCTCTCTACACTGTTATTTATCCTAACCTTGTTGCTACTCTTAGTTATCACAACCCATAACCCAGCTATCATCCTTTTGTTGAGTTAGATCGTAGTTAGTGTCACATGTTTTACCTATGGATACGATATTTAAAACCTCCGGGTAAAAGCTATAATGGTATCCGTGTGCTTGCGGATCATTCCTTGTGATTATTCTGTGTGCGTTACAAAATACCAACAAGTATCGAGTTCGTTGGGTCTTGTAAGATCTGTAACTTTATATCCTTTGATAATATTTGTAATAAAAGATCTTTCTTTCTCAGTTGTTGTCTCCTTTTTTGTTGTTTGAGTGCTTTTGAGTATCATCCGGGTTGTTTCTAGAATATCCGGGTTCTTTGGTAGCGTTCTGTAACGTCCTCTGTACTTCTTGTGAATGGCGAGTTCTTTCTGAGCTATGCGAGTTGTAACAATTTGGTAATGGCGTAGTGTGAATGGATAAGTCTAAAATCTACCCATTGCGCTGTACCGTTGTAGAAAGTTGCATCATCTGTCATTTCGGCTGTGTCAGTCATGGCAAGAAATAGACCGCTGCGTTCCCATGCCGCTTTAAGCGGGCCTAGTGGGCTGTATTTTTACTATTGTAAATCTATTTAAGGGCCCTTCTTCTTCTTCTTCTTTCATACCCTGCCTTTGTCCTTTAGCATTTAGCCTTTGCGAAACCTTAGCCTTTAGAGTCCCACCGCCGCTATCGCCACCACCGTCAAACTTTTGCTGCTGACCATAGATCCTCGTCATTGTGTGAGCAAGAAGAAGTCATCAAGCAAGTTGAAGGAGGTCTTGGTGGATGAGGAGGCGTCACTCTCGATCATCGAGAATCAAGAGTTCATCGCCATGAGGGCTGTAGAGAAGCTCTAGCCAATTCTGACCACAACGAAGGATCAGCTGCATGAGTTAGTTAGCAACGACCTTATCCAGGAGAAGGATTTGCTGATTGGAAGATCCCATGCCAGCACCGGGTTCCTACTCCTGGTCCTGGTGAGATTGTCCTTTTTATCTCTTTCGTTCGGGCTAGTCTCTGCTTCCCCGCCTATGCTTTTCTTCATCGTTTCCTTCATTATTTCCATCTCTCTGAACCACTTGACCCTGAATGCTATCCTCCATCTGTTAGTGTTTGTCCATCTCTATGAAGCTTTTCTTGGCATCGTTCCTTTAATCTCTCTATTTCGCTGCTTTTTCTGTTTGAGGCCACATCCCCGGAGTGACAATACTTCTCCCCTGGGTGGTTGTGGCATCCAATTCCATCAAGGGAAGAAAATTCTCTTTTTTGATTATGATCTTGTTAATTTTGTTTGGGACTAGCATTCCGAGTGGTTTTATACTGTGAACATGATTCCTCCCCTTGCCATTCATTCTGGATCTAGTCCCATGGTTAATGACCGTTGGGAGAAGAATCCCTTAACAAGCGATGAGCTCCAGGCAATCAAACCACTTCTTGAGAGGATCCGGACTCTGAAAGCAGCAAGGTTTGATTGGTTTTGGGATCATCACCAGCTACTTGTGTCGTTGAGTTCAACCCCTAAAGGAGAGGGAGCACTACGACTTTGAGTACTCTGGGGCTGAGGACCCTTCTCGGATGGTCCATGCTCTTGAGTTGACTGAAGAAGAGGTGCTAGAGCACCTAAAGAAGGTTCTGAAAGGGGTGACCATCGTCCCCCACATAGTTCCCGAATATCGTGAAGATAATCCGCCCTCTTCTGTTAGTTGTTTTATTTGTGCGAATATATTTTCTTCATTGTTGGTGTTGATGGTAGATAAGTGTCAATTTTAACCATCAACAAAACATGAAAAAGGACCTAAAAGCAAATACCACATAGATATAGGGGGTTTACTGATAGAATTCCACGAGTTTTGGTGAATGTCTATTTCTACAGGGTGTTAGCTGAAAAGAATCAAGGAAGGCCCACATGTCATGTTTATATAGAGAGAAAAGACCCACGCATGTAAAGGAAGACTCTAGAAGACACGAGAAGGCACCAGAACGAAGGGGAGGCCGATCTGCCATGGTGGCAGGGCACCCGCCCTACCATCTTGGGTGCCCGCCCACCTACATGGACCAATCAGGTGAAGTCTCGCGGATCATTCCTCTACCGCCTTTGAGGATCAATAATCACCATTGATTAAAGTCGGTTGGATCCAAGGGCTGTGGTGCTTCCTAGAGGGCTATATAAGCATGGCCCCTGGACCCTAGAGGAGCAATCCCGTGAAACCCTAATTCATTATTTCTAGTGAGGATTAGCTGGGAGGGGTCCCTTGAATGGAACTCTCTCTTAGGGCACATACAAGAGAGATTAGCTTTGTAGTCTCCATGTGAGATTAGGGTTCTTCTTCTAGATTGAGAGAGTTAGAGTGGAGGGATGATTTGGAGGAAGCCCAGCATGTCGATGTCTCCTCTTTGGCTTGTACCTGCGGGATCAAGTCTCCTAACCCGAGGCTTGGTTCTAGGATTCTTCGACAATTCAACTTCTAATACTAAGTAAGTATAATGTTATTATTGTTCTATGGTTTACGAGTTTACTTTATTCTCTTCCGGTTGAGGGTAGAGTAATCATCTATAGCATAAGCATGGTGCTTGGGCTAGGATACTCGTAGATGCCCCCTGTCTGGCCAGATCCGTGGTAGTAGCGCGGGACGTGAAAATCCTGTTGCTTCCTTTGTACCCCACATCCCGTTAGAAGGATTCGTAGGATTTGTGTGCCAGGGTTAAACATCCTTTGTGGTGTCTCTTTTCCTTCGGTACGCCCCCATAGAGCAGTAGTCGCATAGCTTACCACATGTTAGAACTGAGGTGCCGTAGCAATCTTCTATATATCCCTTATATCAAAATACCTTGTTTGCATCTTAGGGGTTAAGCATAGACTAGGTTAGTCATCGCACGTTTTCTCCTAGCGGATAAACAAATACGATACTCTAGAAATATTTCTCGTGTGAAGTGCTCATTGATATCCGTGCGCTTGCGGATTATTTCTCTTTGATTCTTCTATGTGCGTAACAAATATCAACAAGCATTTCTGGTGCCGTTGCCGTGGAGAAAGACGTCAGCTGAGTTAACTTAACTCATGCTTAACCTTGTATTATACTTTTATCTTTTTCTCTTTTTCTGTTTTTCTTTTGCCTTTTCTTTTCTATCCTTATGGATAACCCAAATTCCATGCCTATCTATCAATATGCTGCACCCATGAGCGCAAGCTTAGAGCCACCAGAGCCCATAATTCTCACATCTAGCTATGAGCTGCACCCATGTTTGGTTGCAATAGGTCAAAACCAACTCTTTTCTATAGCCAAGGTCCTATCTTCTAATCAAGAAGATAATGAACCCAAGGTCCTATCTTCTAATCAAGAAGATAATGAACCAAAGGTCCTATGTTCTAATCAAGAAGATAATGAACTTTTAGCTACACTAAGGGAATCTTTCAATCTTCCTATAAATTCAAGTTTTAGACCTAGCCTTACAAGACCCTGTCCCTCTCCAATATTTTTATACGGGTCTTGATAATATCACCTTTGGAGGAGTTTTTCTTTATTTATCCATTAGAGAAGCAAGGGTCATCCTTATTAGTGGACACACTCCTTGCATTAGCCTTCATGATGAACTCCTAGAGGTAAAGAAGGAATCATCCCCCAAAATAGAAGAGAAAGTTTCTATAGCCACATTACAAACATTCCAACCCCATGATTTGGCTATCCATCCCAAACTAGCTACACTCCAAAATCCTATAAGGGAAGAAGAAATTCTACCCTTGGAAATCCTTTCCAATGACGATTTTGGGAGGAGCATAAACTTCCCGCTTCATAAGAGACCTTTTAGTACATATAGTTTGAATCTTCTCAAGAAGGGATCTCTTAGAAAGCTTTTCAAATCCAATCCCTTTGAAGGATACTTAGAAATACTCAAGGATGGCATGTTAAGTGATGCCATAGAAGGAGAGCGAAATCATCTAGAATCCACTCCAATCTTTTCCCCTTTTATGCCCTCACCAGATGTAAAATTCAAACCCATCTTTAAACCCATCCTTGATCCCTATGACTCCCCCTATGCTCTTTCTCCTAAGACTCATGGTGATCCTAGAAATCCACCGAGATATCCAACGTATAGGAATCATCTAGACCATAAGAAGGATCGAGAAGAGCAACATCAATGGCTTGAGCATTTAAAACCTATGTGCTATTGCCATTGAATGTGTAGACGAGGCCTTATATGAGACCAGTTTGAGAGGCAATCCAAGGAAAATTTTGGACATTTATGGCGAATCATCCTTGGAAGTTGGAAATGATGGAGACTTCAATGAGCAAGGAAGCTACTTCGTAAAGACCCTATCAAATCCTTGCTCGTATGAGATATCTCTTAATTCACTTAGTCTCTCTCTAACATTACCCCACACGAGATCTTCAACCCCCTCATGCTCCTTGTTCCTAAGAATTTTGAAAGGGTGGTTGTAGATGCATATGTTTATCATAGATATTGCAGATCTCGTTGTGTTGAATCTTGAGATAGTACACATAAATTGGTGTTGGAGGGGAAACCACTTCACCAATTCATATCTTGAGGGTTTCCCAAGGACAAGCTTAGTGTCCTAAAATAAACACTATTTAGACCTTGACATGAGTGTTCACTTTGCTGCCCTTGTGAAATGAGCATAGAGTTATAAATGTAAAAATATTCCTTTAGGTATTATTTTCACTAACCCTTCCAGGTTTGGAGCAAAAAGATCGAAGGAATGACAAATGCAATGTCCAACCTATCATTATACAACATTGAATTACATTCATCCAAACTTAATTTTTTGCAAAATTCGAGCTTGGGGGAATATACTTCTATAATACATCTTTGGCCATGTTGCTACATTGTCTTGGTTATCTCTACCTTTAAGACATGCTCAATTTGCTAAATAACAATCATGCTCTTTCATCACTATTTGAGTAAATCTCTATAATGCTTTCATGCTACCCTTGTCTACCCTGGTAAGTATTGGTTTGGAAGTACTGCACATACTTCTATTGGCTTTTAAATTATGCGTGGTGCTTAGGTTAAACTGCCTTCCTTAATTCGATTAGACATGGAGTCTAGTTTGGTTATTGAACCAAAAACTACTAGTATAGACAAAGGTATATTTTGTTGCACTAACCCCTGCAGAGAAACTCCCAAATTCAAATTGGGAAAGCCCTAAGATGAACTCATACTGAAGATGAAGAGAGACACAACAATCTTGCACAAGGGAGACACAACTCATTCATAGCCAAAGAGAAAGAAGAAGAGTGCCACAAAAGAAGATCCACAATCAAAGCACTCCATGGAAGTAGGTGAACAAATTTCCATCATGCCACTTGAAGACAAGGACCATCGTGGAGGAATTTGAGTTGCAGTTCTAGTTGCACTCTCTTGTCAACCACTAATCATCGGGAATCAAAAGAGATTAACAAGAGAAGAGCATGCAATTTTCTGCACTCTCACTTCCTAGATTGAAAAGCTGACACATGAGGAAGGAAGGCCAACTCCTAAAGATGAACCAATCGAGCTCCTCCTCCTCTCATGCTCTCATCGCTCCACATGCTGGTTTGCAATCTCTCAATTCACTTTTCTTTATTTCTATAAGTTTGAGTTATTCCATAATGCCAATATATGAGAATCAAATATAAGATAAAATCAATCCTCTAGAAAGGAAGTAATAATGAATGTTCTGTGCTAGCATGTTCAAACAAATTCTTTTGTAGCATAGAAAAGTGACCCTTAGTTTTGTGACAACAATGCCCTTGTCATTGCTTGTATATTCCTTTAGGTATGTGTTGTCCACTAATGATATGCAGGAATGAAACAATAAGAAGAGCTAAAGGTCCAAGCACAAATTAAAGAGAGAACAAAAGATGACATGACTAAAGACAAGAAAAAAGGAGTGCAACAGGAGATAGTCAATGCATGAGCAAAGACATAAGACCAACCAACAAAGGAAAGCTTCCACAAGGTGTCACAGTACCGGCATGATCCAACATTAAAGGTAATATCCCAAGGTTAGTGATTAGTACTTTAAAAAGTTTTTCTTCGATTCTGGTATAACATAAATAGAGAACTAACCATGTTTGAGTTACAACCTTTCTTGATCTAACCTAATTAACTCAACATATTTAGTTCTTTAATCTTTGTTCCTGTCACCACTTTCTTGATCTCACAGTCATTAATACAATGAGTTAAAAATATTGCGCATCTTATCTTTGGGATATGATAGTCAAAGTCATAAAATCATTACACAATATGCATAGATAGACTATCTATTAGAAGAGTCAAGAGCCTGTTGGGCCTTAGCCCGTTAGGGTTAATTAGTTGCTTGCTTAGGGGTCAAGTAAGACCTCTTCTCTATATAAGGAGAGGAGATGTATCAATCTAATCAAGCAAGAGATTAGAAGGAAAAACATTCTCTCTTGCTGACCGTGGGCGAAGCCCTGCGGCCGGCGTTCCCAGCGCCCCTCACAGCCCTAGCCGCCGGTCCTCTGCCAGTCTCCCACGTGAATAGTACCCACACGGTACTGTAGCGCCGTGGGGTACTGTAGCTCCACCACCCCTCTCTTCCTCCTCAATCCTCCCAATCCCAACATCCACATAATAATCTAGTGTTAGGTTTGTGTCTAGCGGAGTCATCGTTAGTATCATCATTAAGTTGCAGCTTGAGGACGAGCTGCATGTCCAGGTGGGGTGGTACATAACAATCTGGTGTTAGGTTTGTGTCTAGCGGAGTCATCGTTAGTGTCATCGTTAAGTTGCAGCTCGAGGATAAGCTGCATGTCCAGGTGGGGTGTAGTATTAGAAGAGTCAAGGGCCTATTGAGCCTTAGCCCGTTAGGATTAATTAGTCGCTTGCTTAGGGGTCAAGTAAGACCTCTTCTCTATATAAAGAGAGGAGATGTATCAATCTAATCAAGCAAGAGATTAGAAGGAAAAACCTTCTCTCTTGCCGGCCATGGGCGAAGCCCCACGGCCGGCATTCCTAATGCCCCTCACAGCCCTAGCCGTCGGTCCTCTGCTAGTCTCCCACGTGAACAGTACCCATGCAGTACTGTAGTGCCGCAGGGTACTGTAGCTCCGCCGCCCCTCTTTTTCTCCTCAATCCTCCCAATCCCAACAGCCACATAACACTATCCTTCTATAAGGTTGAGTAATCTGATCTGCCAAATATTTTAAATGATACATCTACAATTATTCATTAATCCTATCACCCATGTTAAGTTCGAGCAAAACACATAAACATCAAAATTATCTTGCTCAATTCACCAAAGGTTAGAGAAGAATAAACTTTTGGTTCTGTTAGTGTTTTTCCATCAATAGAGCCCATGCACTTGATCTCTGCATTGTCTCTATGAGCAGGACACACTTTGAACAAAACATCTGAGGAGTTTGTCAACTCCCCAAGAATCCTACAAGTGAAAGTCCTAGACATACGAACATGCACACTGACCAAGATGCTACCAGCTTCCACAACTAGTACTTCACTTCAAACTGCTAGAAGAACAAGGAACATGGGTGACACCATCTCAAGAGGTGCAAGCTATCAAGGTCTCTACTACGGGACCAGATGATGCACCTACAGAATGAATATGGTAAGAGGTCCTATTCAGAGGACTTAAAACACTGAACCCTTGCCGGAAGGTAAAATCGATAGTTATCCATATTTATCTTTTTATCATTGCATTAATCAGTTTCCATTTTTGCATATTTACTTCCGAGCATTTGCATAATCATTTTCATTTTTTGCATGTTTACTTTTCTGTACTAGCATTGCATTAGAAAAGAAAATAAATATTTATTTGTTTGCTTTGCTGCAGTATAAATCATAAGCCCTATGTGAATAATTTTGTGGCATGTAAAAACCTATAGGAATATTCACTGTGGTGGCATAGAATAAAAATAAATATGCATTCATCTTGTTATACTTTCTCAGCATTATAAAAATATAAAAATTATTTGAGAGAAATCCTATTGAAACTTTACTTGAAAGAATAAAGAACAAATCTCAAAAGCTCTAGACAATTAAGACTTGAGTGGCCAACCACTAGCGCTTAATCTATTCCACAAGTTTTGTTGTCTATTTGAGTTCCACAGGATTTGAAGGACCAAGAAGAGCCGATAAGCAAGTGGATATTCTATCCACTACTGGAGCACTGTCTCAACAATCATCAACTTCAATTAATACTCCACTAGAGGAGGAAGAACACCCCTACTGCTAGTCTGCTACTTCACAAGATTGAATGACTACGTCAACATCTAGCTTGGGGGAAAGCACCCCCATGTATCTAGCTAAGTATTTGCTTTCCTCAATTTTACCTTATTCTTTATGAGTTTTCTTATTTAGTAATAATGATGGTATAAAATAATAAAAATAAAATAAAAAGAGTATATCTAGTTTGCTTTTGTTCTTAAAGAAGTTGATAATAAAAGAGGAGTCTCTGAATAATCACTTGCATGGAAATGATAAATAGTTGCTCTGCCATAATTCCTTTCAAGTACCTAGTTTTTAACCTCGAACTCTCCCGAGTTTTAGACACAACTGTTTTGATCTAAGATTTGCTCTGAACTTGAAACTCGTGGGTAGCGAATGCTTAATCTAAGTCTAGGTAGTTGGTGGATATGATATGGCAAGGTCTGAGCTGCTGTTTATCCTACTCCTAGAGATACTAGAGTTCTAGAGATTTTATCTTTTGAAAAACATAAAAATATTGCATGATGAGTTCCTGTATGAAGAGAGCTTGAATTCGTACCACAGCCATATATACATGGTTTGTTAGACTAGGAAAACTTCCACTTATATTTACTGCCTGTGAGCATTGAGTATGGTCAAGCTGTGTCGACCCTTAGGGATTGGTCATGCGGTTAAAATCAAGATCATGTACACTCCACCCATATATGCTACTTCTACCCTAGAAGTACACATCCACATACTTTCCATTTAGACACATCCCATAATTGTTCTACTCCTACACTGGGAGTGAGCATCAAAAATTCCCCTTCATTCATTGCTAGCCCTTTTGTTATCCAATAAAGCTCCAAATATCCCTTTGTTACTACCTCCATCAATATTTCCAAAAGAGACTTAGGTGCTCTGTTCAAAAAAAGAGAAGAATAAGAAAGAGAGGAAAAGAAAAATAAAAGCAAGAGGACAAATGTCCCAACATAGAGGAATTTTGAGCAGTCCAAGTTCTCCCCAAAGTTCTTCAAAGTTCAAAGAAGAGGTTTGTAATTCTTCAAAGGAGCAAAAGTAGAATTAGGTATTCACCATTATCATCTCTTTACCCCTTCATTCCTACATACATCTACCATCATCACCATTTGCCACTATCACCATATACTCATTCAACCCATATACTTAGGACCACACACATGCACATCTTGATTTGACTGTATGGCTGGACTCATTCCTCTCCATGGTTTGACTGTGCAATAAATGTTTGCAAGTATGTATTAGCTGTCTCCCCACCTATGAGCTCCACATGAGCCTATTAGTTATATGGTGAGAGAGAAGGCACAATGTTACTCTACCTTATACCAAAAATACCTCATATACCATTAATGCCTTGGTAAGGATCCACAAATACCACAAATGAGAGACTTGAGAGGGTCATACAAAGGAATCTCTGAGTTTTATTTGAAAATCCTGCAAAACTCTAGAATAATGGTTGATCAAAGAGCTAGAAACATGGCGCTTGACTTAACCGTTCTGTCTTTCAACTGCTCAAGACCCAAGTGACGGCTACAAGCCCTATGGTGGAAGGTAATATGGGTAAGTTTGAAAGTCATGATAGTTCACTCTAATCTAGAGGAGAGTTCTTGTTTGAACACATGTGTACTTTTGAGGCATGAAAGTATTGTAGCAACTCTTGATCCATCACTGAGTTTATCTTTGCTCAGGGATAAGCAAATGGTAAGCTTGGGGGAGTTGTTGACAGTAGATAAGTGTCAATTTTAACCGTCAACGAAACATGAAAAGGACCTAAAAGAAAATACCATATAGATATAGGGGGTTCACTGACAGAATTCCATGAGTTTTGGTGAATGTCTATTTTTGCAGGGTGTTAGCTAAAAAGAACCAAAGAAGGCCCACATGTCATGTTTACATAGAGAGAAAATACCCACGCACGTGAAGGAAGACTCTAGAAGACGAGAAGCCACCGGAACGAACAGGAGGCCGATCTACCATGGTGGCAGGGCGCCCACCCACCTACGTGGACCAATCAGGTCAAGTCTCACGGATCATGCCTCCATCACCTCTAAGGATCAATAATCACTATTGATTAAAGTCAGTTTGATCCAAGGGTTGTGGTGCTTCCTAGAGGGCTATATAAGCAAGGCCCCTAGACCTTGGAGGAGCAATCCCATGAAACCCTAATTCATTATTTCCAGTGAGGATTAGCTGGGAGGGGTCCCTTGAATGGATCTCTCTCTTAGGGCACATACAAGAGAGATTAGCTTCGTAGTCTCCATGTGAGATTTGGGTTCTTCTAAATTGAGAGAGTTAGAGTAGAGGGATGAGATGGAGGAAGCCTGACATGTTGGTGTCTCCTCTCCGGCTTGTACCTGTGAGATCAAGTCTCCTAACCCGAGGCTTGGTTCTAGGATTCTTCGGCAATTCAACTTTTAATACTAAGTACAATATTATTATTGTTCTATGGTTTACGAGTTTACTTTATTCTCTTCCGGTTGAGGGTAGAGTAATCATCTATAGCGTAAGTGTGGTGCTTGGGCTAGGATACTCGTAGATGCCCCCTGTCTGGTTGGATTCGTGGTAGTAGCGCGGGACGTGACAATCCCATTGCTTCCTTTGTACCCCACATCCCGTTAGAAGGATTCATAGGATTTGTGTGCCAGGGTTAAGCATCCTTTGTGGTGTCTCTTTTCCTTCAGTACATCCCCATAGAGCAGTAGTCGCATAGCTTACCACATGTTAGAACTAGGGTGCCGTAGCAGTCTTCTCTATATCCCTTATATCAAAATACCTTGTTTGCAGCTCAGGGGTTAAGCATAGACTGGGTTAGTCATCGCACGTTTTCTCCTAGCGGATAAACAAATACGATACTCTAGGAATATTTCCTAGGTTAAGTGCTCACTGATATCTATGCGCTTGTAGATTATTTCTCTTTGATTCTTCTATGTGCGTAACAAATATCAACAGTTGGTACTTTCTGTCTTCACTTTATGCTTAGTCTTTCCTTTGGTTGTTTTGTTTCCCTGTAGGAATTAGGGCATAACTTCATTGACCTAATCCCTACTGATGACAGCCCAGCTAGGGCAGACATTGGGAGAATCTTGCTAGAGTGTCTTCAATTAGTAAATCTCAAGCCATCATAGTCCTTCCTGGTGTTTCCTCCACAGAACTCGACCCATACATTGAGTATGTTCCTAGTCCAGTTCCTCGAGCTCCTCGTTCTACTAGTAAGAGGGCACGAGCGGATGATGCTTCTACCAGCGTGTCTTCTACCAAAAAACCTTGCCGACCGAGTAGTCTTCTAGATACTCAAGTTTTAGGTAGCATGCTCCTAGGTGAGCATATCAGTATGTTTTGTCCCCTTTGTTGTTTGTTTTCATACTTAACCGAGTACTTTCTCCCTTATCAGATGGTACTGTGGTTGAGATGCTTGAGGGTGAGAAGGATGAGGATGATGATGTGGCCCTCGACACACATCGATGAGTTGTTGTTGTATTTTTGTTTTCTTGCTATTATTCTTGAGCACTTATTTTGACTTGTCCTTGTCCTTGTCCTTGTCCTTTGCAGTAAGCGGTTGTTGAGCCTGATTTCTTCTAGGGCTCAGGTGCAAATCACGTCATCCCTAGCACGGGGTGGTAATGATATTTTTATTGCTACCATGCCTTCGCCAAAACCTTCAGTTTGGCTTGGGGGTTTTAGTATGAAGAGGAAGACAACCAAGTAAGCAAATCTCGGGTAGGTTGTTTGTTTCTGTTTTCCCTTTTTCTGGTTCATCTTCTTATCATTGAAGTTGTCAATCATCTTGTAGGTCCTCACCTTCACCTTTCCTCAACCCTCGGCTGACTTCTTCTCAGTCCGCTGGTGCACCCCTACATACTGAGCCTCAAGACTCGGAATGTACGATCAACGAGGTGATTGTGAGGAAGACGGGGGCCCCTAATGATCATGCTACCATAGAATCGCTAACTCTGAAGGTGATGGTGATCATGGCGACAGATTCATCTAAGGAGGTAGCTAGGGCTTCTAATGCCTGGGTTACAGCCTTGGTCTTGTTGTCTTCGCATCGGTCAGTTTCTCCCCTGTTGTTCTTGGTACTAGCAGTCAGCGTCTAGATGATGATGTGATATGGGAATTTGATGCCACCTATCGCTTGTTGGAGCTGACTATGGCCTACGGAATCCTAGCAGCCGATGCTGCTTCTTTTGGGGGAAAACTCCAGGTAAGTTTTTCTTAAGCTTTTTCTTTAATTACTTGGCTTCTTGTGTTCTTACACCTTGTCTCTCTCTTTTTGTCTTGTCTGATCAGTCTTTCTCTCTGGACCATACTGACTTTTTTTCTCATTTAAGACCGAGAAAAGTTGTCCTCTAAAATGAGTGTTTTGAAGATGGAGTTAGACCTCTATCGGGCTGAGATGGAGACCGAGCGTCAGACCCACCAGAGGGAGGAAAAGACTCTTTGTGCCTAGGTGATTGAGGTGGAGGAGCGGAGGGATGCTGCTGTCGAGGAGGCCTTGAAGAAGGTGGAGGCCATGAAGAAGGAGTGTAATGGTATTCTGAGTTCTTTTATTCTTTGTTCCCTCTTTTTTTTATTTTTTGTTCTTCATTTGTCTGATTTTCTCTTATTAACATGATCAGCCCTCTGTAAAGATAAGCAGACACTCTTGAATGATGTTGAAGATATGAAGATATCGGTTCGGTCTAATCACAATAGGGCCAAGAAGGTAAAGGCTCGTGCCAAAGAAGAGCTCGCTCATGCCAAGTTAATTAGACTTGGTGCTAACCGGGATCTTGTACAGGGACTAAAAACTATTGAAGATTTGTCCAAGAAGCTGGTGGTATCTGACCAATGGTTTGCCACCTTGTGGAAATCTTTCAAGACTATTGCAAAGCTTCTTTGGACTTCTGAAGATGATGGAATGACTTGAGGCAACTTCATCCTGCTAATTCCTATGCGCCTCCAGAGCTTCATCAAGAATGGGGTCCAGATGTGTGTCAAGAACGTTTTAGCTCATATCTGTGTTCTTGCTCTGTCGGTCCCTTTAGAAAAACTTAGGGAGGAAGCTGATGATGACGATTATTTGGACTCCATTGAGAAGGCTAAGCCTGAAGTTGAAAATTTGACCAACTTCATCGTCGAGAAGCTCAATATTTAGCTGCCTTCTTCTGATGATGAAGCTGATAGTTAGACTTTGTAGTGCCTAGGTGCCTCCCTCTTGTAAAGATATACTTTATATGTTGCCTTGTAAAGAAGTTCTGGCTCTTTGGATACATTTTTACTATTCTGCTTGAATTGTTCAAGTGAATCTGTTCGAGTTATTTTCCTAGATCTTGGAATTTTCTTTAAATACATGCTGAATATAAGCCTTAATCATTGTAGGCGTATCCAAGTGCTTTAGAGTTATGTCCCTCCAACTAGCCGTACTCTTGTTTTTTATAGTCTTGTCGAGCGTAGGTGCTAGATTAGTCGGGTTCTTTTGTCTGGTGTGGAAAAACTCTAGGATAGGGCGAGTGCTATCTGGCTCTCATCTAGGCCATGAAAATAACCCAGAATAGGTCGAGTGTTGGCTTTTTAGCCTTCTTACTCTCATCCAAGCCTGAAAAGACTTGGTATGGGGCAAGCTCAAGCATCTTTTTAGCTCTTTTGCTCTCATCAGGGTTGAACAACCCTGGGATAGGGTGAGTGTTATCTGGCTCTCATCCAGGCCATGAAAATGACCTAGGATAGGTCAAGTATTGGCTTGTCAGACTTCTTACTCTCATCCAAGCCTAAAAAGACTTGGGATAGGGCGAGCTCAAGCATCTTTTTAGCTCTTTTGCTCTCATCTGGGTTGATAAACTCTAGAATTGTCCTAGTTTTTTTGTATTCTATCTAGTAACAAGAACTCGGTTGGTTTGCTCAGTGGCAACTAGTCTCCTTAGAGTTGGCATTCCACTGGTTTCCTTGTAGGTATTTGTATTGTTGCTCTTGCTACCTTTGTTGGGTCTTGTTTTGTACTGCTATTCTATGTATTCTGTAACCCTCTGTTTGATCAATTAAGGAGTACTTTTTGCTATTTTGGCCTTGTGCTAATCTATTTGTGTGGGTTCTCATCCACTTGGATATCGTACGGGGGAATTTGAAATCTGTCCGTTGAGCTGCTCCACATGAAAAAGTGTGTTGACGGTCACTAATGCTCATTTTTAACCATCGACTATTGCATGAAAAAGAATGAAATGAACCACAAAGCATAGTTGTAGGGTTTGATTCTAACGAGTTCCACGAGTTATGTTGTTCTCACTTGTTTTGCAGGATATTTAATATTTTACTATATAAAAGTATCTCAAGTGATGAATTAGAGCACATCATTGTGAAGAGCTCATCGAGACGATTGAAATGAACATATCATTCGCTATATTTGGAGTTTTAGAGAAATTTTATGGGATAAAAACAGAATAAGCCAAGGAGACGTAGGAGTCAAGAAATCGAACCAAATCAAGTCGAAATTCTGTGAAAATTGACGGGAAGGTTCTAGAGGACACGAGAAGATATGAGAACAAAGCGGAAGCTTGGAGGCTAACAAGTGGGGTCGGCTGGCCCCACATATCAGGCCGGCCGGCCTGGGTCCACCTCTAAGTGAGATCAGCTTCGCATGGCGGCCTCCAACCAACCTGTACGATGCATCTTGAACACTGTTTCATGTTAGTTTGATCCGAGGGTTGCGGTTCACCCCATTGGGCTATATATGTAGGGGTAGACCTCCCCCTCAGGCATCTCCATCTTCATTAGCTACATCCAGAGCAAAAGCTAGGGTTTCACCCCTCCATCCAAGTAGAAGTAGAGATCCCTCTAGATAATCATCTAGTTCTTCTAGTTCATCTTCTAGTTCTAGTTCTAGTTCTAGTTCATCTAGTTGTAAACTAGAGATCAGGGAGAGAGGAGAGGAGAGAGCTGAGAAGGAGTTGGATCTGTCGGATCTTCCTCAACATTGTACTTCTGCAGCTTCTGGTTTGTCTTGAGTAATCTCCAGGTTCTTCAACATTTATTTCTAAGTATTTTGTTTAGTTTTAGTTCTTGCTTTATTGTATTTATTGGATCTCCGCTCGTATTGAGTGCTCTAGTTATCATAGGTAATTAGAGTAGTAAGCGCTAGTGTAGACGTGGCGTCTAGACTAGGGTTTACCAGAGTTTGCGCCCAATCCTCCGGTTGGTTGTGGTAGCCCATAGAGGTGACAACTCTGTCTGGTCTTTGTAATCCACCACGTTCGGGTTGGCGTTTCATAGAGCTTTTTGGCAGCCTTCATTGCTCCGAAGTAGGTAAAATAGAGTAAGCCTTTGATAAGATAGAACCACTTAGAAAACCCTAAAAACCCTCTCTACCCTATAATTACCCTTTCCTTGGATGTTCCTAATTCTTCTAGTACACTTCATGTTCCCCATAGAAATCGATACTCTGGAATACTCCTGGGTGAAAGCTACTTCAGTATCCGTGCGCTTCCGGATCTTTTCCTATTCACGTTTAAAATACCCAACAAAGTGCACCACTTTCACACCGGTTGTGTTGCATAGTTAATGGTGGAAACTGAAGGGCCATGTTGGTTTTGGTGAAGGAATTAACTCTGCCCTTAACTTGAGGGAAAAAATTAACTCTGCCTTTATCTCAAGGAGGTTGTTGGACTATTTGAGGAGACAACTTAGTCCTATTCAACTGGCCCTTTCATAATGGTTTTGACACCTTCATCTTTTCAATCTTGCCATAGCCAAAATGGTGAAGAAGAAGTTTATCCAAAGGCATTGCATCCGTCAGGTGCCAAGTTCATCTCTTGCCCGCTCTTTAAGAGCGGCTATTTTAGCGACGTCATCGAGTGGAGGGTCTTCATTGTCATCATCTTCATTGATAGCATCATTATCCTTGGAGTTTAAGAAGCTTCAGTGGTGGAGAAGGCTCCGCCCGCCAGGACATCAATGCTGGTTTCATCTTTGTGAAAGGAGGAGAATCCAATGGCTACCCCTGCGGTCAATCTCATCTCTGTCCCTCCTATCATTGCCGCCTTAGTGGAGGCGTATTTGATCATTCTTAGCAGTGGTAGTGAGGACGAGGTTGGCTAGGAAGTGCTCGTCACTAAGGATGAAATCAACTGGGAGGCTCTTGTCACCGAAGATGACGATGACATCGAGTCCATGGGTAGCTGGTCCCCATCGAGGATCTGACGGCGGCTTGGATGTACTGCCATTAGCCCCTGCTTTGATGTTGGCATAAAGGAGATCGAATGGCAGGCTATCTAGTCATAGACTCATCTTGCTAGGTTATCAATGTATCTAGTAGTTCTATATGTCATGCTCGTCTAAACTCTTTTAATCATCTTAATATGTAAATCTTTTGTTCTTCCTTGAATTCGAGTAGTTTCTTGTGGTGGGGCCTGAACTTGAAGGTCTATCATTGAAGATTACCTCTGTTCTCAAAGTGTCTTTTCCTTCTTTTGGCAATGAATATGAGAGTTAGGCTTTCTCCTTATTGTTTTGTAAGAGAGTTTCCTTTTAGTGACTTCTCTCTGTCTTGTTTGTTGATCATGAACCTTGGCGAGCATCGGCGCTTTTGTTCATATCAGGAGTAGTCTTGGTGGGATCAGCCTTCTTTCATCCTTTCTTGCCCATCGTAGTCTTGTATTTACTTAGCTTAGACTTAGTCTCCATCCAAGTCTAAAGGGTTCTAGATGAAACGAGCTCAAGTATCTTTGCAACTCTTTTGCTCTTGATTTTGTGAATTGCGAGCTCAAGCGTCTTTTTAGCTCTTTTGCTCTCATCCAATTGTGAAAACAACTTAGGATAGGGTGAGCACCTCTGGCTCTCATCTAGGCCATGAAAACAACCTAGGATAGGTCCGAGTGTCAGCTTATTAGTCTTACTTTCATCCAAGCCTGAAAAGGCTTAGGATTGCGAGCTCAACCATCTTTTTAGCTCTTTTGCTCTCATTTGGTTGTGAAAACAACTCAGGATAGGGTGAGCACCTCTAGCTCTCATCTAGGCCATAAAAACAACCTAGGATAGGTTCGAGTGTTAGCTTATTAGCCTTACTCTCATCTAAGCATGAAAAGACTTAGGATTACGAGCTCAAGAATCTTTTCAGCTCTTTTGCTCTCATTCGATTATGAAAACAACTTGGAATAGGGCGAGCACCTTTGGTTCTCATCCAGGCCATGAAAACAACCTAGGATAGGTTCGAGTGTTAGCTTATTAGCCTTACTCTCATCCAAGCCTAAAAAGACTTGGGATTGCAAGCTCAAGCATCTTTTCAGCTCTTTTGCTCTCTTTCGGTTGTGAAAACAACTCGAAATAGGGCGAGCACAAGAAAAGCGTTGACAAAGAACATCATCTTTATTTTATTAGTCATGAATCCTGATTACATGTTACTCTCTTGCTACAAAAAAATTGTATTGAGTTCTTCAAGCGTAGAATCTTCTTAGCTGGCTGATATGCCACGTATTCCTTACTACTATTCCATCTTTAGTCATCAACTTGTATGTGCCTAGTCCAGTGACTTTTGCGACAATAAAAGGACCTTCCCTTGGGTTGAGTAGTTTATAGCGTCTATTAGTCTTTTGTATTCTTTGTAGTACTAGGTCTCTAACTTGAACTGAGCGTTGCTGAGTACTTTTGTTGTAGTGGCGCCTTAAGCCTTGGAGGTATCGAGGTGACTGAAGGGTAGCATTTACTTTGTCTTCTTCTGTACTTTCGAGTTCCAATCTTCGGGTGTGTTCTACTTCTTTCTCCTCATATTGTTCAATTTTTGGGGATGTTTAGATCAAGTCTGCTAGTAGTATAGCTTCTGATCCATATACTAAGAAGAAAGGTGAGTATCCAGTCGCTCTGCTTACTTGAGTGCGTAGCCCCTAGACTACTTTAGGTAATTCCTTAATCCACTTGGAGCCATAATCTTCTAGTTCTCCATATAATCTTGGTTTTAACCCGGCTAGTATGAGTCCGTTGGCTCTTTCCACTTGTCTATTGGCTTCAAGGTGTGCAACTGATGTATAATCTATACTGATGCCATAGTCTTGTGCCCAATTTTTGAACTCGATGGCTATAAAAGGGGAACTCAAATTTGTGATGACGCGGTTGGATATTCTATAACGGTCCATGATATCTTGGATGAACTCAATTGCTTTTGCTGCACTATACTTTACGAGTCGCTTGTATTCGATCCATTTAGTGAATTTGTCGATTGCAATGAAGATATACTAAAATCCACCTTTGGCCCTTTTGAGTAGTCCTACTTGATCCAACCCCCAACATGCGAATGGCTAAGAAGAGGGGATGCAAATTAGGTCGTGTGCTGGTAGTGAGCTTGCCTTGCGAACATTTGGCACCCTTTGCACTGTCTGACTAGTTCTTCTACATCTTTCAAGGTTGTTGGCCAATAGAAACTGGTATAGAAAGTTTTGCCCACTAGTGTCCTTGAGGCTACAGGGTTGCCGCAGCAACCTGAGTGGATTTCGTCTAAGATTTCTTCTCCTTTTTCCCTTGAGATACATTTAAGAAGTACTCCTGATGACGCGGCTCTTCTATATAGACTGTTGCCTACAAGGACATAGTTCTTGCTTAGTCTAATTATCCTAGTGGCCTCTTCGTTATTAGATGGTAGCTTGTTTTCTCTGATGTAGTCGATGAAGTCTTGAGTCCATGATCTGGCGACTACCATGATCTAGGTTGTTTGTGCTGGTGGCTCAGAGGTTATCTCACTAGGTTGTTTTATGGAGGGTGACAACAACTCCTCTACAAACACATCTGGTGGGACCTTTGCCCTATCTGATACTAGCTTGGCGAGAACATCTGCCACTACATTTGAATCTCGTTGAACATGCAGGATTTCTAGTCCTTGGAAAATTTTCTCTAGTTTTTGTACTTCAGCACAATAGGCGTCTATGTTGTCCTTGGTGTAGTCCTAATATTTGTTGACTTGATTGATGACCATAGCTGAATCTCCATAGATAAGTAGCCATTTGATTCCAAGAGAAGTTGCAATCCACAATCCAAGGATGAGTGCTTCATACTCTACTTTGTTGTTTGTAGCTTGCCACAGTATCTGGAGTACATATTTAAGTTATTTTCCTTCTAGGGAAATGAAAAGAATACCTACACCAGCCCCGCCTAACTTGAGTGATATGTCAAAGTACATCTTCCAATGGTCAAGGAAGTGCTTGTGATTTTATTGCTTTTCATGGAGAAAAATCGATATTTAGAGCTCCAAGTTCTACTACCCACTTTGATATGCGTCCTATCATATCTCTATTGTGCAGGATGTCTCTAAGAGGGAAATCTGTTATCACGGTAATCTTGTGGCCTTTGAAGTAGTGTCGTAGCTTGCGGGAAGTAATCAGGAGGGCGTAGAGTAGTTTTTGTACTTGTGAATATCGTAATTTTGAGTCTGTCTGAACTTCGCTGATGTAGTATACCGGCCGCTGTACTTTGTATACATGGCCTTCTTCTTCTTCTTCTCTTTCTACCACGATTGCTGCACTGACCACCGTAGATGTTGCCGCTATGTATAACATCATGTCTTCGTGCTTCTTAGGTGGTGTGAGTATGGGTGATGAGGTGAGGTATGCCTTAAGGCTTTCAAAAGCCTCCTTGGCTTTCTCTGTCCACTCAAACTTATCTGTATTTTTTAGTAACTTGAAGAAAGGTAGTCCTTTTTTGCTGAGTCGTGAGATAAAGCGATTGAGGGTCACCATGCTTTCTGTCAGTTTTTTCATGTCTTTTACACAGCGTGGGGGTCCCATTTCTATTATGGCTTGAATCTGCTTAGTACTTGCTTCTATTCCTCGATTACTAACCAGGAATCCAAGTAGTTGTCCTGATGCTACCCCAAAAACACATTTCTTTGGGTTCAATTTCCACTTCCATCTATTTAGATTTTCAAAAGTTTGCTTCAAGTCTTCCATTAGCATGTCTAGGTTCTTCATCTTTACTACTACGTCATTGACATAAGCTTTTGCGTTGTCACCAATCTGTTCACCGAGGTTTGTTTGAATAGCTCTTTGATAGGTGGCGCTGGTGTTCTTGAGTCCAAAGAACATGGTTTTATATCAATGAGCGCCATACAGAGTGATGAAAGATGTTTTGCTCTGGTCTTCTTCCTTTAATGTGATTTGATGATACCCTGAATAACAATTGAGGAAAGATAGTAGGGTGGATCCTACCGTTGAATCAATAATTTGATCAATTCACGGTAACCCGAATGGGTCCGTTGGGCAATGCTTATTGAGATCCATGTAGTTGACGCACATGAATCATTATGTCGTGTTCTTTTTCTATACTAGCACAGGATTCACTAGCCAATCTAGATGAAGAATTTCTCTTATAAATCCGGTTGCCATTAATTTTGTAATCTCCTTTTTGATTACTGCCTTCTTGTCTGGTGAAAATCTTCTTAACCATTGTTTGACTAGTTTGGAGCCTATCGATGAAATGTGGTCGATAGTCCATCAAGGGGTATGCCCGTGATGGTAGATTAGTCGGTAGATAGGTGTGCAAGACATGAACCGGACTGTAATAAGACACAAGACACAAGATTTATACAGGTTCAGACCGTTAGCATGACGTAAAACCCTACATCCTGTGCTCTATTTTATTGTATTGAGTTATGTGGTTTTATGAGATGTATGACCTGTCCTCTAGGGGACCCCTTCCTCTCCTTATATACTCTGGAGGAGGAGGGTTATAAGTAAAGTATCTGATTTGGTACTATTACAACGTCTAGTACACCTTGTAGCCTTGCGGTGCACGCCTTCATCTTGTGGGCCAGGCCACCTCGGATGGTGCGGCCCATGTATAGCCATGAGGGTATCCGGGGGTATATCCCCCACAGCTAGTCTCCGAGCACCATGTATTATGAAGCAACACACCGATGACCTTCTTTTGACCAGTGAGGCTTTAGATACTGGAGTCTTCGACCACTAAACATACCATCCAAGTAGTTGCCGATGGTCTTCGACCTATCATGACATCAGCCGACTAGATTTATCAAAGAAGTTGGTTGTTTGAATAATGCATGGTGCTCTTGAGAAGAAGAAAAATATTTCCTTCCTAGGAAGTGTAGCCACTTAGACTCCTTGGTCGATAAGGAATGTAAGACAGAAGAAAAGCACTACATTTACCGTGAGGTGAAGTGTAGCCACTTAGTCCCCAAGTCTGGTAGTAGGTGATGTAGACACGTGGTGCCAGGGTCCAAAGAAAATAAATCCAAAAGCTTGCCAGCCAATGTCACCAGCAATGTACACATCAAGCCCCCTAATGTGCCCAAGATCAGCACCCTGATCTGAACAACATGGAGTAGATTGATAGCGCACTAATGAGACATTGTGATGGGAGCTCGATGACGAGTCCTTAGTGTGACCAGAGACATGGTCGAGCGGTGAGAGCTCGGTGACAAGCCTGACGAGGAGCGACGAGAGCTTGGCGAGGAGTCCCTAGCGTGGTTGGAGACATGGTCAAACGATGAGAGCTCGGCGATGATCCTGATGAGGAGCGATGAGAGCTCAGTGAGGAGTCCCTAGTGTGGCCAGAGACATGGTCAAGCTACGAGAGCTCGGTGATGAGCCTGATGAGGAGCGACAAGAGCTCGGTGAGGAGTCCCCAGCGTGGCCGGAGATGTGATCGAGCGACAAGAGCTCAACGAGGAGTCCCCAGTGTGACCGGAGACGTGGTCGAGCGGTGAGAGCTCGATGATGAGCTTGACGAGGAGCGACAAGAGCTCAACAAGGACTCCCTAGCATGGCTAGAGACATGGTTGAGTGACGAGAGCTCGGCGACGATCCTAACGAGGAGCGACGAGAGCTCGGTGAGGAGTCCCTAGTGTGGCCGAAGACGTGGTCGAGCTATGAGAGCTCGACGATGAGGCTAACAAGGAGCGACGAGAGTTCGACGAGCCTGACAAGGAGCAATGAGAGCTCAGTGAGGAGTCCCCAGCGTGGCCAGAGACGTGGTCGAGTGAGGAGAGCTCGTCGACGATCCTAACAAGGAGCGACGAGAGCTCGGTGAGGAGTCCCCAGTGTGGCCGGAGACATGGTCAAGCAGTAAGAGCTCGGCGATGAGCCTGACGAGGAGCGATGAAAGCTCGGTGAGGAGTCCCTAGCGTGGCTGGAGACATGGTCGAGCAGCAAGAGCTCGATGACACGCCTGACGAGGAGCGACGAGAGCTCAGCGAGGAGTCCCCAGCGTGGCCGGAGACATGGTCGAGCGACGAGAGCTCGACAAGGAGCAATGAGAGCTCGATGAAGATCCTGCAATATAAATATGTAGAGCAGTAGTATGTGATGTAGGAATATATGAACTCCAGAGAGAATTAGTAATGATGAAATAGTATATGATGCTCAGTAGTCACTTGCAAATGAGCATGATGTGATAAAGCAACTGGTGCTTTGTAAACATCAGTGTTGATGTGAGGTTTGTGTTTGCACTTAGCATAAACCGACCGACCAGTTAGTATGTAGCTGAGTTTCTAGCCCTAGCTTGCCTGCGTTACGCTGAGCGCGGAGCCCATGTGCATGTGGATGGTGTTGCTAAGGAGCCGCTGCTGACCACCCGTAACACAGAGGGTAGACGCTCGTGCACGTGTGGGGAGAAGCTGGAGATAGGGCCATCTCTAGAGACATCGAGCGTCAACGTGACTAGTCAGGGATTTGCGTTAAGCATAGATGTATGTCATCTTTATGATGGTATACATGGTCAAACATTATTTGAAGAATAATCATGATGAGGTCATTGTGGAGAAATGTCATAGCGAAAATATGACGATGACATTGTGGAGAAACATCATAGCAAAAATTGTATTAAATATAAATATTGGAAGTGTACTTAGCTTTAGTCGAGACATTGTCTGGTCGGTGGTGATGAAATTGTTTGGCCCTCAAGCTTTACGATCCATCATGATGACGGTGTCATAGTTGTCGTAGCGCCTTTCCTTGCGACGTGGCAGGTGGTCAGGGCAAGAGGCCATGGTCGTAGTCGGAGCATGTTGGAACTGCTCTCCTGCCGCTGAAGCCACCGAGTCTATCGTTGTCGAGTTAATTCTCAATATTAATCCTAGTGAGCTCTAGGGCGATGTTAGCGAAGTAGATCGCAAATGAGGGAGATGTTGTTACATTCAGAAAAATCAATCTGTATTAGATATTTGAAGAACATACAGATCCAATCAACAATGTAGAACGACTCACATGATTTTTAGTAGAGAATCCCATCTGGCTCGCATGGGAGTCCGTACGCACACCCCCTACCTGGCGCGCCACTGTCGACGAAATATGGTCGGTAGTCCATCGAGGGGTATGCTTGTGATGGTAGATTAGTCGGTAGACAGGTGTGCAAGACACAAACCGGATGGTAACAGGACACAAGACACGAGATTTATACAAGTTCAGGCCGTTAGCATGATGTAAAACCCTACATCCTGTGCTCTATTTTATTGTATTGAGCTATATGGTTTTATGAGATGTATGACCTATCATCTAGGGGACCCCTTCCTCTCCTTATATACTCTGGAGGAGGAGGGTTACAAGTAAAGTATCTAATTTGGTACTATTACAATGTCTAGTACACCTTGTAGCCTTGCGGTGCACACCTTGATCTTGTGGGCCAGGCCACCTCGGATGGTGCGGCCCATGTATAGCCATGAGGGTATCCAGGGTTATATCCCCTACAGAGCCTTTATTGATATCAATTCTGTGCTCAGCCAACTCTCTTAGGACACCTAGCATGTCTACCGGCTTCCAAGCCAAGATATCTTTGTTGTCCCGAAGAAAGTTGGTGAGCGTGAGTTCCTATTTAGTCGAGAGGTGAGCACTGATGGTTGCCGTTTTCTCTGGATCACCAGTACCTAGGTCAGTTTTATTCACATCAGCTTCTTTTGGTGGTGCAAGGATGCAAGGCTTGTTAGCTGGGATCTCTAGTTCTTTCGGGTTCATCTGTGTGGCAACAGTGGCAATTTCTTCTCTACCGTCGGTTGTCTGTGCTTTGGCTGCGATTTGGATTGCTTATAGGTCACAATCTAAAGCACGCTTCAAATTGCCACAAAGGGAGAGTATTCTATGAGGCCTTGGCATCTTGAGTAGGAGGTATGGGTAGTGAGGTATAGCCATGAACTTGGCAAGTGCTGGTCTTCCAAGGATGGCATGATACGATATCTCAAAGTCTGCAACTTCAAACTGAATAAATTCGGTTCGGTAATTGGTCAGTGTTCTAAATGTAACTGGCAAAGTGATTTGTCCGAGTGGCATAGCGGCCTTGCCGTGTACTATTCCATAGAATGTCCCTCCTGTTGGGGTAATCAATCTGGCAAAGTCTAGCCCCATCTTCCTTAGCATTTTTGAAAATATAATGTTGAGTCCAGCTCCTCCATCGATCAAGACCTTGGTGACCATCATCCTTGCTATAGTTTGATCTAAGACTAGTGGATATAGACTAGCATTTCCAATGATAGTCCATTGATCTTCTCTTGAAAACTAGATGGGGTATTGTGACCAATTTTGGTACCTTGGGATAGCTGGTTCAGCCATCATGATGCTGCAGAGAGCCAGTTTGTCTTGCTGCTTGCTTCTAGAACCTGGAACTCCAAAGAAGATTACTGCAACTACCCCCTTCGGCTGTCGGAAACCTTTATCTTCCGGGTTATCTTCATCTTTTTTCTTGTTATCCTCTTCTTTATTCTTGTTTTTTCCTTTTCTTGTGTACCGATCAATGAAGATTCGACAATCTCCTGTTGTGTGGTTTCCTTGCGGGTGCCAAATACAATGCATATTCTCAGTATCTTCAAATCTCTTGAACTTCAAAAACTTCTTCATTTTGTCGGCCATTGCGACGGTGTTGTCGAGTCCATGCTTCCTGTCCTAGTGTCCGTTGTTTGAAAAATTTATCCTGTCCGAGCTGTCTCTGTTATTTTCTCAGTTGTTTCTATCTAGGAATCTTTCCCTCATCTTTTCTTCTACCATAATCATCTTTTTCTACTGTGCGTCTGAACTCTTCATTGTTCCTTGGGTTCTCTTTACAAAAATCTTGAAATTGCCATTTAGCCGTGATCCCGTGAGAAAAAGGCTTCGATCACTTCTCGTTCGATGATGTCATGTACTTGGGCACATAATTCTCCAAAACATCGATAATAATCCCTTAGGCTCTCGCCTCCTTTCTTCTTGAGTCATTTTAGCTCTGCATGCGTGATGGGATATGTAACGATGCCTGTGAAGTTTTCACAGAAAGCTCTTTGCAAGTCCTCCCAACCTTTAATTAATCTCGGGTTCAATTTGTTGAACCATTGGAGGGGCATGGTTTCTAGGGCCATGGGAAAGAATAATGCCTTGATATCGTTGTCTCTGCCAGCTAGTTTAATTGATTGTGAGTAGATTCTAAGCCACTGCCTTAGTTTGGTCTTTCCATCATATTTGGAGTGGTTTGATGGCTTGAACTTGTGAGGCAGTCGTACTAAGGCAAGTCATCTTGAAAAACAGGGGAATCTATCATGTGTTCCGGTTTCTCTATATTCTGACTCAGCCTCTCCTTCTTACCAGCTGTTATTTAGCCTAGGAAAAAGTCGTGGGGATGAGTGGTAAGATGCTCTGCTCCTTTCTTCTCTCGGATGCTCAACTTGATTACTCTAGGCGTGGCCTCTTCTTTTTTTCTCGATTCTAGCTCCCATTTGGTCCTAGCCTTTCAAAGGCAGACCTCCTTTGACTTTGTGCTTCAAGCAGGCACTCATTTCAGCTCCAATCATCCAACCACCCAATTGGACGCTACCTTTTGAGATCATGTGTGATGCTAGCGACTTTGCCGTTGGATCCGTTCTCGGCCAAACAAAGGATAAGAAGCATTATGCTATATCCTATGCTAGCAAAACCTTGACTGGACCACAACTCAATTATGCAACCACTAAAAAGGAGTTGTTGGCAGTTGTTTTTGCAATAGACAAGTTTAGATCCTACTTAGTTGGAGCAAAGGTAATCATTTATTCAGATCATGCTGCACTTAAATACCTGCTCACTAAGAAAGATGCTAAACCTCGGCTTATAAGATGGATTCTTTTGCTCCAAGAGTTTGATATAGAAATAAGAGATAAGAAAGGAGTAGAGAATTTAGTAGCCGATCACTTGTCTAGGCTTCAGTATAGGGAAACACATGAGCTTCCCATTAACAACTATCTAAGGGACAACACGCTCCTCGCGGTAACACACTCAGACCCCTGGTATGCAGATATTGTGAATTATATGGTTGCAGGTTATGTTCCACCTAGAGGGGACAAGAGAAAGCTCAAATATGATGCTCGTTGCCACTTGTGGGATGATCCGTATCTTTATCGGATCTGTGCTGATGGATTGCTATGGAGATGTGTCCTAATGGTTGAAGCCATAAAAATCATAGAAAGATGTCACGCATCACCTTATGGAGGACATTATGGAGCATGTCACACACATGCTAAGATCTGGCAAAGTGGATTCTTCTAGCCTATGATGTATCAAGATGTCACACCCGGTTTCAAGGACAAAACCAGACATACACCATATGTGAAATAAAGAAGACAAATCTCACATATAGCCACAGATAAGTGTAATATCAAAAGACAAATGCTTAATATACATAACACAATAGTATAAAATATACCTTAGAGAATAACACAGCGGAAAGACAACTCTGAACACCGGGTGCAACCTTCACTCCAGGATCAAACTAACTGGTTGATCACAAGCCTAACAATTCCAGAATCTAACAGTCTGGTACCCTTCCTGAGATGTGGGGAAATAGCAAGAGTGAGTCCATGTCGAACTCAACAAATATAACATGGGGTTCATGAGGCTCAAAAAGTTTGACACGGGTTTACTGCGATAGCTTTTAGTGAGTCAACTTTTTAGCAGTTGAGTAGCAACAAGTTTAACATAAGCCCCAATAACCTCATGATCATGTAAACAAGAATAATGTATAGCAAGAAATAATAATCATTAGTGAGCTTTAATATCATCAGTATTATCATTATCATCAGTGTTCATCATTTATTCTGTAAGGGTCCAAGGCCACTCGTGACCGTGAGCACGGCTGATATACCAGTTTTACACTCTGCAGAGGTTGTACACTTTCACTGTGAGTCATGATTTACCCTTTCGCCCGAGGTAGCTAATCTCTTGACCCACTTCCAAGGAAGGTCGGCAGGGTTCACTATGAAGCCTTTCAAAGGTTCGTCTAACAAGTTAGGGCCGCTAGGTTTCCGAAGTCAGTCCGTGTGATACACCACGCAGGGATCCACAGTCTGCTTCACCCCATTTGCGCCACAAGGGTAACCTCTAACAAGCTAGAAAAGGTCCTCATACTTGACTAAAGCCAGAGCCATATAGCCCTCACAGTTGCACTGTAAGTCCCGGATGTTCGCTTACAGATAAGTCCTTATGGAGAGAAACTAGAGCACCATAAAAACAACCAAATATGCTCTAGCCCTCTTGAGCCATGTTTCTATAAAGCATCTTTTAAACGTTTATTGCATATACCATTAGTCAAGTTACAGATCATGGTTATTTATCTTGAGCACTAGCATAAATACTACCCAATGCAATATCCCATGGGTGTCAAGGTACAAGATACAAAAACTAGGATATCCTTAGTGGTAACAAGGTAGACACATGCACATGAATTAAGTATATTAAAGATGAATAGGAAACAAGGATAATCCCATGCTATACTTGCCTTAAACACCGATCCTTCGGTAAGCTTTAAATCTTCAACGTTCTTCTTCTTCTTCTTGATAACCACGTATATCTCACCGACTGGACTTAATCAATAAATCACCACACACACATCGAGCAATCATACACGAAGCAAACAATAGATCTAAATTAGAACAGTACACCAAACATATGAAACAATATGTGAAAAGATTTTAAAAAGGTTCTACGCATTGCTATGAACACACAGGCTAGGCGCGAAAAACACTCTAATCGAAGCTACGGTTGAAAAGATACATCTACCGAAAGATTTGCTCATAGAAGAAAATATAAAACTATTAGCTTCATGTGTTTTAATTATATAATAACATATATAAGATATTTTATAGATACTATATATGGAATTAAGTCAAATTTAGATTCAAATTATGAAACTAAAGTAAAACAAATCATATTTTATTTACAAAACCCAGTTACATAATTATTAATCAAGATATGATTTAAACCATAAAATTTCAGAATTAGTAATATGGCAAATACTGTCACTAACGCGTAAATCTCGTTGCTATGAATCTAACGCAACTCGAATGAGCTAAAACGGATCTAAAACGTAGAAGATATGATTTAAACAAAATTTACATTATTAAAGTAATAGATTAAATCTCACATCGGAACTTAAAGATAGAAAACCTAACCAACAGTAACACTAATAGTATAACAAGTTTGTAAAACCCTTCTACACATTACTACGATCACATAGACATAAAGATCACGAAATTTGGATTTAAAACGTAAAAGTTATGAGTTTTCTAAGATTTCCTATAGATAAATAATTACTTTAATATAAACTCGAAAATAAATTATCTCAAACCTACTGTACAGTTCTATCATCATGTAGAGCTCGCAAATATGAATCTAACGCAATTTGAATGGATCAAATCGGAGTTAAAACGGATAATTTATAACTAAAATAAACTCAGTGGCAAAACTGTAAATATCAGAAAACGTATTTTTCAATTACCAAGACGAAATACGCTTTCAACAGATCAAAACGTATTTTCGGAAGTTACGTGATCAAAATACGTTTTACAGAAAAGAAAACGTAAACCGGGAATACGCTTTGGACTGCGGGTTAAGAACTTAAAAACTTCAGGGGCTCTTTAGCAAGTTTCACAGGCGAACCGGTATCTTTAAATAACAGCCGTTGGATTCAAAATCAACGATCCAGATTGGATCGGGGAGGGAGCCGGTGGCGCTCCGGCCGGAACAGGGCCTGACGGCAAGCTTTCCGCGGCGGCGCCATGGCCGGGATAACCTATCTCGCGCTACGGAGCACGAGCTTACGAACGGAAAACACAGGGAGAAAGAGAATGGCATGGCGAGCTCACCTAGGGCAGAATCATGGCCGGGGATGAAACAAGGAGCGCATGCGGCTCGGAGAGGCGGGTGGTCACGGCGGTGCTCCGAGCAATGTCGTCTCGGGGTGGTTCCAATGCTCCGCGTCGGAATATGATGGAGCGGAAGGATCACGGGCTCGGTTTTTATAGCCCGAAGGCGACTCCACGGAAGGAAAGGGGAGATTGAGCCTTGGATTTGGCATCGACAAAGAAGGAAAGGGAGATCCGGCGGCGGCTTGGGGAAGAAGGCGACCTGACGTGCGGGCCCGTGTCGTCAGCGACTGGAAGCGGGGAAACGCACTCGCGCGGTGAAGCTGGGCCGGCGGCTGCGGCTGGCTCGGCCCATGCGGGAGCGGACGCGGGAGGAGAAGCGGGCCGCGCGCGGGGAGGCAGCCGAGCTGTGGGCTGCGGTAAGAAGTGGCCCGAGTAAAGAAATTCTTTTTTTTTTCTAATTTTTTTTTTCAAAACAAATTTTCAAAGGATTTTCAAATCCAAATTTAAATTTGATCAAACCACTCATCTCAAAAAATTTAAATGCAACAGCATGAGTGCACAAACATGTTTCTACTCTTACATTTGATTTTAAATTTATAAAAATTATCCTTATCCTAAATTTGCATGCTCACAAAAATATACAAAAATCATATTTTTCCTATTTTTCTTCTTTTCAAATTTTTAGGGTGTTACAATTCTACCCCCCTTAAAATGAATCTCGTCCCGAGATTCGGAAGATGATGATAAAAGAGATAATGACACTTTGTCTTTATTTGATCCTCATTTTCCAAATTACATCTTTCGTGCAGAGTCATGAGACAGTTTCTCATATCCCGACTGACTAATCTTCCTAAACATGATCATCTCTTCTATTGAGCTCCTCCAAAGTTATTTGTTCCTCTGCTATGACTTCAGTAAACTCATGATCCACTTTGCTATTCTCGGTGTACCTATCTTCTAATTGATCATTCTCATCTCCCTCAGGTAAAAATCGACCACCTTGATACTCAATTCTTTTCCCTGACGGTGTTATTAAGAGCATTGTGCACCGAGTACCATGAATCACTCCTTTGTGTGCACAGAGCCATCCATTACCAAGAACCACGCGAATTTTAAGTGACTCCAACACAATGAGTGTTACGGTAAAGTTTTCCTTGTTTATGACAAGACTGACATTCGGGCATATCTGATCTGCCTGTATTTCTCCCACTGGAGTTTGAACTAGCAAAGGCCTCCTCATTGTCACTTCACCATCTTGCACGTCTCTTCCATGTCGGCGGAAATGAAAGAATACGAAGCACTAGGGTCAAATAAAGCAAAAACTTGTACTGAGCTTACTTGAATATAACCTCTCACTACTTTGGTAACTCCATGAATTTTATCCATATCCACATTGTTCAGTCTTCCATTGACATAGTTTTGCTGCGCTTTGCTTCCTTGAGCAGGCTTCTTATGGGCTTTCCTTTTTCGCTTTCGTTGTTGTGGATTCTGACTTAGTTCACTCCCAACTTGCTCTTCAACATTGTTATTTTGATAGTGCTCGGCTTCATCATACCCATAACATCCTTCAATGGCAGAAACATCAACCTTTTCCCACATACCAATGCGAGACGTCATATAGGGCTCCTGAGTCATGAGACACTACACTTCCTGTCATCAAGTGACCAACATCAGCAACACGAGCAAGTATAGATGATCATAATCATGAACTATCCAAAAGGACAACTCTCGTCTCCTTGGATCCAAAATTATCAACCTTGTTCACAGAACATTTTTGCTCAAGAGTGGCAACTCAATCATGGAGACTAACCAATACTTCCAACTAAAGAGTTCAATCCTAATAATCCTTCTTTACATTGGCTACCCCCCTTAAAATAAGGGACACCAAATAGGGTAGCTTGAACCCTTCTTCTAGATGAGCTACTTAGCATAAAAGTGTTCTGACATCCCAATAATACTCTTGTGTATGGGTAAAAACAAGAAATCTGAAATTTCTTACGAGCAGAAAATAAGCAGTGCAGTAAAACAGCTATAACTCTCATTCTGTTAATCCAATGAAACTATAGTTTACACCGATGGAAAGCTTATAAAATTCTCTGCAACTTTCTTATAGAACACACTTCCATATTCTGCAGCTAACTTGACCGAAAACAACACATAACAGATTCTGTTCCAGGTTTCAGACAGCACAGTTGCATCGTCTTGTGATTTTTGTATCTCCCAATCCAAAATAGCTATGAGGGTGGTTCTTGCATTTAGAGAGAGATGTTGAAGTCACTCTTGTCCAGAATTCTCTCATGATTTTTGGTCTTTCAAGAACAGAGATATAAGTTGATAAAGACAGGCTGCTCCGAAAGACAAGATATAGAAAGCAGGAGATAACCAAAACCCAGCTATTTATTTCATTAATCCTTATACCTTATACATATAAACTAAATGAAATCATGGTCAAAGCCCACGAGATCATTCCACTCATTACAAAATTCCAACTCAAGCATAAACATAAGCACAAAACAACTAAACACTTAAATGTTCATTAGCCACACATTAAGACGACTCAACTTGGCTACTAACGGTTTTATTACACGGGACATAACTCCTATTCCTTAAACATGATGTGATTGTAGCAGCTTCCAGAGTAGATAACGTCTCTTACATTCCTTATTGCTTTATATGGACATCTGAATCTCTGCATCTACCATTCTTATAACTCATACCTTAAGATGGGTCAACCTGGTATCCCTCCGGTGTAGATTTAATACCCTCATACTCAATCCTTTCTCCTAAAAGTGTAGTTAGAAACACTGAACATTGGGCATACTCAATCACTCCTTTATAAGTAGATAACCAGTCTATTCCAAGGATAACATCAATGCCCATTAATTCCAAAACAATGAGGTTTACCTTAAAATTTACCCCCTTTATGTCAAGACTAATTTTTGGGCATACACGGTCTGCCTTTATTTCACCTCTTGGAGTTTCAATCATAACTGTTTTTCCCCTTTAGAAGCATAAGTATGTTATGATCTTTTACATATTGTCTAGATATGAACGAATGTGAGGCACTAGGGTCAAACAAAACCTTGGCATTTCCTGAACTTACTGGAATTGATCCAAACACGACCTCCTTAGCTCCAGGAATGGTGGAAATATCCACATGTTTCAACCTTCCATGGATGTAATTTCTTTTTAATTTATTTCCCTGCACATGCTCCTTTTGGACATCTTGTCCTGGGTCTTGCTGTTGTTGATTCTTCTGTAGGCAAGATTTGATATAATGTCCTTCCTGCTGGCAATGATAACACTTTCTCTTAGCTGGATCTTTTGTGATGTCATACTCCAAGGAACTGTTGTTTGGTATGCTGCTATCCTGCTGGCCATAAAAGTTCACCTTCGTCCCTTTGGCTTGTTTCCTAGCTTGTTTGGCCTTTCGGGGTTGATACTCCTTATAGGTAATTGTCCACCCATCTATGACTACTTCATGGGGAGTAGTTTTAGCGGGAGAGGCTTCTAACTCTTCAGGGTTTAGATTTGTTTGACAGGGGATCAGGGCTGCATGTGATAATGTAGTATAACTCGCTTGCTGATTGCTTTCCACAAGTGGTTCTAATGAGATTGCCTTTCTCCTCTTGTCCATGTTGATCTCAAAATTTGGATCCACCTTGACTTTCCCCTTATTAGACTCGTTTCAAAGACAGGGAAAACCATAATGCTTACAACAGTGACATTGTTCCTGCTCTCCAAATGTCTTACTGTCAACATCTTTATTGGATTTCATATTCTTCCAAGCTTCTACTACTTGTATCTTCTCTGACCCCTTGGATATGTTGGCTTGACCTTGAGATAAGCATCGTTGAGAATTCCCATGTTGAGCCATTTCTTCTAGTAATTGGTTTTGCATCGCTAATGGTTTCTTGTCAAAAGTGAGCAAGAGCGACACAATTCAGTCCTCTTAACCTCTAAAATCCACAGTCTTCTCGTCACGAGCCGTCTAATAGACAAGGAGAAAAGGTTCAAAATAGAGACAAGGTTTTTATAACAGAACGGGGATAGAATTAAGCATAACTTTGAGAAAATAACAAAGTTAAAGAGAAGCAAGAAATAGGCAACAATGAGAACATGCTAAACGTCCAGTTCTAACTAGGCTTGCGTCCTACAGTCAGCATTGCTCCGATACCAATCTGTCACACCCGGTTTCAAGGACAAAACCAGACATACACCATATGTGAAATAAAGAAGACAAATCTCACATATAGCCACAGATAAGTGTAATATCAAAAGACAAATGCTTAATATACATAACACAATAGTATAAAATATACCTTAGAGAATAACACAGCGGAAAGACAACTCTGAACACCGGGTGCAACCTTCACTCCAGGATCAAACTAACTGGTTGATCACAAGCCTAACAATTCCAGAATCTAACAGTCTGGTACCCTTCCTGAGATGTGGGGAAATAGCAAGAGTGAGTCCATGTCGAACTCAACAAATATAACATGGGGTTCATGAGGCTCAAAAAGTTTGACACGGGTTTACTGCGATAGCTTTTAGTGAGTCAACTTTTTAGCAGTTGAGTAGCAACAAGTTTAACATAAGCCCCAATAACCTCATGATCATGTAAACAAGAATAATGTATAGCAAGAAATAATAATCATTAGTGAGCTTTAATATCATCAGTATTATCATTATCATCAGTGTTCATCATTTATTCTGTAAGGGTCCAAGGCCACTCGTGACCGTGAGCACGGCTGATATACCAGTTTTACACTCTGCAGAGGTTGTACACTTTCACTGTGAGTCGTGATTTACCCTTTCGCCCGAGGTAGCTAATCTCTTGACCCACTTCCAAGGAAGGTCGGCAGGGTTCACTATGAAGCCTTTCAAAGGTTCGTCTAACAAGTTAGGGCCGCTAGGTTTCCGAAGTCAGTCCGTGTGATACACCACGCAGGGATCCACAGTCTGCTTCACCCCATTTGCGCCACAAGGGTAACCTCTAACAAGCTAGAAAAGGTCCTCATACTTGACTAAAGCCAGAGCCATATAGCCCTCACAGTTGCACTGTAAGTCCCGGATGTTGGCTTACAGATAAGTCCTTATGGAGAGAAACTAGAGCACCATAAAAACAACCAAATATGCTCTAGCCCTCTTGAGCCATGTTTCTATAAAGCATCTTTTAAACGTTTATTGCATATACCATTAGTCAAGTTACAGATCATGGTTATTTATCTTGAGCACTAGCATAAATACTACCCAATGCAATATCCCATGGGTGTCAAGGTACAAGATACAAAAACTAGGATATCCTTAGTGGTAACAAGGTAGACACATGCACATGAATTAAGTATATTAAAGATGAATAGGAAACAAGGATAATCCCATGCTATACTTGCCTTAAACACCGATCCTTCGGTAAGCTTTAAATCTTCAACGTTCTTCTTCTTCTTCTTGATAACCACGTATATCTCACCGACTGGACTTAATCAATAAATCACCACACACACATCGAGCAATCATACACGAAGCAAACAATAGATCTAAATTAGAACAGTACACCAAACATATGAAACAATATGTGAAAAGATTTTAAAAAGGTTCTACGCATTGCTATGAACACACAGGCTAGGCGTGAAAAACACTCTAATCGAAGCTACGGTTGAAAAGATACATCTACCGAAAGATTTGCTCATAGAAGAAAATATAAAACTATTAGCTTCATGTGTTTTAATTATATAATAACATATATAAGATATTTTATAGATACTATATATGGAATTAAGTCAAATTTAGATTCAAATTATGAAACTAAAGTAAAACAAATCATATTTTATTTACAAAACCCAGTTACATAATTATTAATCAAGATATGATTTAAACCATAAAATTTCAGAATTAGTAATATGGCAAATACTGTCACTAACGCGTAAATCTCGTTGCTATGAATCTAACGCAACTCGAATGAGCTAAAACGGATCTAAAACGTAGAAGATATGATTTAAACAAAATTTACATTATTAAAGTAATAGATTAAATCTCACATCGGAACTTAAAGATAGAAAACCTAACCAACAGTAATACTAATAGTATAACAAGTTTGTAAAACCCTTCTACACATTACTACGATCACATAGACATAAAGATCACGAAATTTGGATTTAAAACGTAAAAGTTATGAGTTTTCTAAGATTTCCTATAGATAAATAATTACTTTAATATAAACTCGAAAATAAATTATCTCAAACCTACTGTACAGTTCTATCATCATGTAGAGCTCGCAAATATGAATCTAACGCAATTTGAATGGATCAAATCGGAGTTAAAACGGATAATTTATAACTAAAATAAACTCAGTGGCAAAACTGTAAATATCAGAAAACGTATTTTTCAATTACCAAGACGAAATACGCTTTCAACAGATCAAAACGTATTTTCGGAAGTTACGCGATCAAAATACGCTTTACAGAAAAGAAAACGTAAACCGGGAATACGCTTTGGACTGCGGGTTAAGAACTTAAAAACTTCAGGGGCTCTTTAGCAAGTTTCACAGGCGAACCGGTATCTTTAAATAACAGCCGTTGGATTCAAAATCAACGATCCAGATTGGATCGGGGAGGGAGCCGGTGGCGCTCCGGCCGGAACAGGGCCTGACGGCAAGCTTTCCGCGGCGGCGCCATGGCCGGGATAACCTATCTCGCGCTACGGAGCACGAGCTTACGAACGGAAAACACAGGGAGAAAGAGAATGGCATGGCGAGCTCACCTAGGGCAGAATCATGGCCGGGGATGAAACAAGGAGCGCATGCGGCTCGGAGAGGCGGGCGGTCACGGCGGTGCTCCGAGCAATGTCGTCTCGGGGTGGTTCCAATGCTCCGCGTCGGAATATGATGGAGCGGAAGGATCACGGGCTCGGTTTTTATAGCCCGAAGGCGACTCCACGGAAGGAAAGGGGAGATTGAGCCTTGGATTTGGCATCGACAAAGAAGGAAAGGGAGATCCGGCGGCGGCTTGGGGAAGAAGGCAACCTGACGTGCGGGCCCGTGTCGTCAGCGACTGGAAGCGGGGAAACGCGCTCGCGCGGTGAAGCTGGGCCGGCGGCTGCGGCTGGGCTCGGCCCATGCGGGAGCGGACGCGGGAGGAGGAAGCGGGCCGCGCGCGGGGAGGGCAGGCCGAGCTGTGGGCTGCGGTAAGAAGTGGCCCGAGTAAAGAAATTCTTTTTTTTTCTAATTTTTTTTCAAAACAAATTTTCAAAGGATTTTCAAATCCAAATTTAAATTTGATCAAACCACTCATCTCAAAAAATTTAAATGCAACAGCATGAGTGCACAAACATGTTTCTACTCTTACATTTGATTTTAAATTTATAAAAATTATCCTTATCCTAAATTTGCATGCTCACAAAAATATACAAAAATCATATTTTTCCTATTTTTCTTCTTTTCAAATTTTTAGGGTGTTACACAAGATACAAAGGAGTTTGTTAGAAGATGTGCCAGATGTCAGAAACATGGAAACATCAATGCTCGGGATGCAATGCCACTCCAAAACAACCTTCAAATAGAGTCATTTGACGTCTGGGGAATTGACTACATGGGACCATTCTAGAAGTCTAGAGATGCTGAATTCATCTTAGTGGCAGTCAACTATGTATCCAAGTGGGTAGAAGAATTACCATTTCAAGCTGCCGATTCCAAGCACGCCAAAAGATGTTTCATGAAGTGATATTTCCACGATTTCGAATGTCGAGAATGGTAAGTGATGGAGGATCACACTTTATTGACAAGTCCTTCAAACAGTTCCTAGCAGAATATGGAATTAAGAACAACATAGCAACTCCATACCATCCTCAAACAAGTAGTCAAGCTGAAACATCAAATAAGCAAATCAAGAACATTCTGCAAAAGACTGTTGATGAGATGGGAAAGAAATGAAAGTTCAAGCTTCCTGATGCACTATGGGCATACCGAACTGCATACAAGACACCCATAGGCATGTCACCATATTAGCTTGTATATGGAAAAACATGCCACTTACCTGTTGAATTGGAATTTAGAGCTCATTGGGCAATCAAGAAATGGAACATGGATCTTCATCTAGCTGGCAGGAACTATCAGATGCAAATCTCAGAGCTAGAAGAATGGAGAGAAAAAGCTTATCATAGCTCCAAGATTTATAAAGAGAGAACAAAAAGGTGGCACGACAAGAGAATCAAGTACAATGAGTTCAAGCCTAGAGATAAAGTCCTACTGTTCAACTCAAGATTGAAGTTATTCAGTCATGGAAAACTCAGAAGCAAATGGGAAGGCCATTCAAGGTGATTGATGTTGCATCACATGGTGCCATCACACTTCAGGATGATACAGATAACATATTCAAGGTAAATGGCCAACGTTTGAAAGTTTTTCTTGAACCTAAAAACTCTGAAGAGATCGATGTGATTGAATTTTTACAATTCAATGATCCTATCTAAAATAATCAATCACCAAGGTTCTAGACAACTGAAACTCATATGCCTAACACTTAATCAGTTCCATGAGTTTTGTTGTCTCTTTGAGTTGTGCAAGAGTTATTAAGAAAAGCTGACAAGCAAGTGGATGTTCCACCCACTATTAGAGCACTGTCCCAACAGCTATCAATGTCAATCAATGCTTCGATAGAGGAAGTACATCTCAAACGTCACTCTGCCACATTGCAAGATCGAGCGATTACGTCAACATTCTGTTTGGGGGGAGGGCACCCCCATGTATCTAGGTAAGTATCCTTACTCTCTTAAAAGTTTTTTCTTTATAAATAAATTCAAAAAAAGTGAGCACATGAAGGTTCACACTTATCCTGTCGAGTATTCGTTCTATATTGTGTTATTTCGTATTAGTGTGCTAATTAGAGTGTGTATAAAAGTTTGCTTTTCTGTTTAAATAAATGGACTCTAGAGATAATCTCTGGTATGGAAATGATGAATAGTTGCTCTGCCATAATTTCTTTCAAGTGCCTAGTTTGCAACCTCAAACTCTCCTGAGTTTTGGAAATGATTGTTTTGACCTAAGATTTACTCTAAACTTGAAACTTGTGGGTTGCGAATGCATGATCTAAGTCTAGGTAATTGACAGATATGATATGAGAAGGTCTGAGTTATTGTTTATCTTGTTCTGAGTGATACTAGAGTCCTAGAGATTTATCTTTTGAAAAACTTAAAATTGCCACATGATGAGTTCCTGTATGACAAGAGCTTTAATTCCTACCACAGCCATACATACATGCTTGCTAGAATCAGAAAACCAGCTCATAGGCTGCTTGCTTTGTGTTGAGTTTGGTCAACCCATGTGAGACCCTTGTTGAGAGGATGGTCATGCTCCCAAGATCAAGATCACTTAGACCCACATATATCCTGCTTCTCCTACCCTAGGAGTACGCAAAAACATGTCTTTTCCACCAAAAAATATATATCTCCTACACTAGGAGAGGATCCAAAATGATTGTTAGGAGTTGACATCTCTAACATGATTACAAATAAGGTAGGTCAAACCCTTCCTTAGCAAAGGCATTAGAAATGTTCAGGACATCTCTTAGCATTGCTTAAGCCAGATTGTCATCCCCAACACAATACCAAAAGATGTGATTGTACTTATGATCATAGCACTTATAAAATATAGATAAAGGCTAGCTGCAAGCGCACAGATAAAATACAATTTTTGTAGCATTTCACCCAGGAAAGTTCTAGGTATCGTTATTTATAATTCTACCACTAGGAAGGCACTTAGAGGTATAAAGAATGAAAGCTATATCTTACACTTGTGATAAGAGTTCCACTAGATCAGTCTCAAAATAGGGATCAATCATATCATAATAAAGGATAATTAACAATAGATCATAATAATCCTAAAAGGAGTTCCACCGAGCATTTTTCTACTTAGGCATGACTCTAGAAAGAACTAGAAAATAGAGACTAACTTTGAGGGTTATTTTAACTATAGGTCATTGAGCTACATCGATTAGTGCAATTACATTTAGCAATCATGGTCCAAGGTAACCTCATATTCATACTCAAGAGACATTGCTAAGGTGGATCAGGAACAGAGCAAGATATCACCCCGCAACTCAGCCTTACTAATCCTATATTCAGGGAGTGGACTACAGAGGACTCAATGAAGCTATAATAGTCACCTTCGTGATCTACCACATGGCTTGGAACATAGGGAGCACTCGCAGATAGATATTGTCTAAGCACCATGCTTACACAACTTCTACCACCCATCCCTTGATCATCAGAATCAGCGCTATACAAACAAGAGTATAAACACAAAACTACTCCAACTATACTAAACATATAATCAACATAGGCAATGAACATTATAATTATGAATCTAGAATTATACCAAGTCCTATCAAGTATTTGACTCACAAACTAGAACAAGAACTAGAGGAACAACACGAACTAGACAAGAACACGATGAATTAGACGAGAATATGATGAACTATAAGATAAACAAGATGAACTAGAAGAATAAGTAGACAAACTAGAAGATGAACACAATGAACTAGAAGACAAATAGCACAAATAGATTAATAATGTTGAATACAAGAGAGAAGTACAAGGCTATACCTAGCCTCCTCACGACTATATCTGGAATCCAAGCATTGCTTGCCTCCTCTAATTCCTATTCTTATATTCTAGCTATGCCCTAGCTAGTGGAGCTCTAGGTTATCCTTTTGAGGGACTACCCTGAACTAAACAATGTTGGATGATTATGAGATGATTTTCTCAGGGGGGGTCTACCTCTCCTTATATAGCCCGATGGGATGAACCGCAGCCCTCGGATCAAACCGACATGGAACAATGGTCAAGATGCATCATAGAGGTCGGTTGGAGGCTGCCATGCGAAGGGGGACCCACCTGGTAGGGGAGCTAGGCTGGCTGGCCTGACATGTGGGGCTAGTCGGCCCCACCTGACAGTCGCCGAGTCTCCGCTTCGTTCTCGTGCCTTCTGGTGTCTTCTACATCCTTCTAGTGCCACTTTCCGATCCGTTCGCGTAATGAGTCATGTCTTGGGTGGATTCCTTCCTTTCCTAGCTTCTGGATAAATCCCTAGAAAAGATTATTTCACAAAGCTATGGAATCTTGTCAGTTTAGTCCCTGGTCTTGTGATGATGATGGTTCTAGGGTCTTCTAGAGTCCTCCAAGTTGTACCCATAGAGGACTTCTTCTCTAGTGCTCCAAATATGGCAAATGATATGTCTGTCTTGATCGTCTCGACAAGCTCTCCGCAATGGCGTACTTAGATTCTTCACTTGAGATAGTTTTATATGGCAAAATATCAAATATCTCGCAAAACAAGTGAGAACAACACAACTCATGAAACTCATTAGAATAAACCCCTTATAACCCTACTTCACACATTATTTCAGACCTTTTCCTGTGTTAGTTGATGGTTAAAAATTGGAGTTAATTAACGTTAACAAACTCCCCCAAGCTTACCCTTTGCTAGTCCCTTAGCAAATAGTGGTTTGGTTTAATATGATGGATCAGGAGTTGCTACAATGCTTTCACACCTCAAAAGTACATAGATGTTCAAACAAAAACTCTCCTCCGAGTTAGAATAAACCATTTCAACTTCCAACTTACTCATATTACCTTTAGCTGTGGGGCTTGTAACCTTCACTTGGGTCTTGAGTAGTTGAAAAGCAGAATGATTAAGTCAAGCACTATGTCTCAAGCTCTTCGATCACCTTTATTCTGGAGTTTTGCAAGTTTTTCAAAATAAAACTCAGAGATTCCTTCATATGATCCTTTCAAATCTCTCATATGTGGTATTTGTGGATTCCTCTCTAAGGCAACAATGGTGTTCTGCCTTCTCTCCTCTCAAAATTTGTGGTATTTTTGGCATAAGGCAGAGTAGCATCATACCTTCCCTCTTCTCTCTCTATAACTATGAAGCTTATTTGGAGCTGAAGGTATTTCAAGGATGTAGCATACTTACCTGGTATATATTGCCTAATCAAAACTGGGATCCTCGGAGGCAAAATCATACCCTTAGATCATGATGTGCATGTGTGTGGACCTATGTATGTGGAATGGACGTATGTGGTGGTGGATATATGGTGGAACAATGACGATACAGGGTGTAACATGGTGAGGGTGAAAACATGAAACCTTATCTTACTTTGCTCCTTGAGGGGATACTTCTCTCTTTTGAACTTTGAAAACTTTGATGAATACTTGGGCTCAATATTTTTCTTCTTTCTCTTTTTTTCATTTTTTAGAACTAGAACCCAAGCTTCTTTTACATATCAAGAGATAAATAACAAGGACTATTAGAGCAATTTACTAAATGACAATGACAAGGTTAATGGATGAAATGGGAAAAAGGGAATATTTTTGGTTGTTCATTTCCATGGTAGGAATAGAAGATTTTTGGTGGATCTAAGTGGAAAGCATGTTGTTGTGTACTTCCAGGGTAGAAGTAGCATATAGGTGGAGTGTACGTGATCTTGATCTTGGGAGCAAGATGAACCTCTCGACAAGGGTCTTACATGGTTTGATCAAACTCAATACAAAGCAAATAGTCTATGAGCTAGTTTTCCGAGTCTAGCAAATATATAGCCATGGTAGGAATTTAATCACTCATCATACAAGAACTCATCATGTAACGATTTTAAGTTTTCAAAAGATAAATCTCTAGAACTTTATTATCACTAGGAACTATATAAATAGTAGTTCAAAACCTTCTCATATCATACTCATCAAACACCTAGACTTAGATCAAGCTTTTGCAACCCACAATTTTCAGGTTTAGGGCAAATCTTCATGTCAAAACAATCTTATCCTAAAACTCAGGAGAATTTAAGGTTGAACACTAGGCACTTGAAAGGGATTATGGTAGAGCAACTATTCATCATTTCCATGCAAACAGATTATCTAGAACTCAATTCCTTTAAGGGCAGGTTAAACAGACTTGTACACTCTCTCTTTACTACCTAAACATTTAATAACTAATATAGATAGTAGATTCTTTTTGTTTTGTTTTCTAAATTATTTATCTTTTTATTTCTTTTCTAAAATAAATCACACATAAGGAAAGAAATACTTAGCTAGATACATGGGGGATGCTCCTCTCCCAAGCTAGATGTTGACATAGTCGTTCCTCTTGAATCTTGACAGCATAGATGTTCCTTGTCCCTCTGGATCTCCAAAGTGGATGGTCGATGAAGAGGTCCTTCCAGAGTGGATGAAAACTTCTGGCTAATCTTCTTATTGAATCCTGCTTAACTCAAAATAGGCAACAAAGCTCGTGGAACAGATTAAGCGTTAGTGGTAAAACCATTTATGCTTTATCCATTTTTTGAACCTTATGGACTTCCAATTAAGCATTTTACAACAAGATCTCAATATTTTTGGATTTTCTATTTTTGTATGCAGATGCAAAAATTATTTTTATGCCTCCATAGTAAATAGCCGAGACTTATTCACATGGGGCTTAAGATGCAATGATATGATGCAAAATAAATTAATTTTTATTTTCTTTTTAATGCAATGGAGGGAATATAAATATGCTAAATGCTTATGACTAGATGTGAAAAAATAAATATGCTAAAGTAAAACTATGTAGGAAGGTAAATATGAGGATAAGTACCGATGTAACCTTTCGGCGAAGGTTCAGAGATTTAGGTCCATCAAACCAGACCTTCTGGCTTGATCACACACTTGAGGAGGTGTCTGAGGGGACAGAGTCCTCCCCTGATTTCTCCTCTTCTGGTTGCACCTGAGTATTTGGTGAGTTGGGAGATAGCGATTCTTCTTCTTGTGCGGGAGTGCTTAGTGATGTTATCTCTTTCTTTCTCCATACTTTCTCGATCTTCTGTTTCTATGGTTCCTTGTCTAGAAACTTCTCTTCATCTTTTACCTCTAGGGCAGCTTCTCCCTTAATAGCTTCCTTATTCTGATCAGCGCCTTCTTCCTTGATGGCTTGCTATCTTAGACGCTGAGAGTGGTGCCTCCTATTCCTATTCTTTTTGGGCTTCTTATAAGTAGTATAGCTATTAAAGTAACAACATACCTTCTCCCCAGGAAAGTGGAAATGAATCTCCCCTTGCTTCATATAGATGATCACGTTGGTGGTATGAAGGAACGGTCTCCCTAGGATAAGGTGGACGTCATCTTCTTCACCCATGTCTAAAACCATGAAGTCAGCAGGAACTTCTTGATTCCTGATCTTGACTATTACATCCTTGGCTATTCCTTCTAGAAATCAGAACGATTGGTCTGCCAGCTGCAGCTACAAATATGTTGATCTTGACTGGAGCCTTCTTTTTTGGAACCTTCCTTTCTGGAATATTGTTCTTCTTTTCTGGGATCTTGTCAAAATCCAAGTAATCGTATGGTTGCTGAGGATGGATTCGCATTGTGAGTGTATGATTCTTGAAGCTGAATCTCTCCTTGGTGTCTCCAATGGTGAAACAGATCTTGGTGGTGTCGGCGCAGATGATGGCTTTGACTGTGCTGAGGAATGGTCATCCCAAAATGATGGGTGCTCTATCATCTCCTCCTATTTTTATCACCATGAAGTCTACTCGTAGAGCTGAGTGTCCAACTCCCACAAGAATGTTTTCAAGGATCCCCTTGGGGTAGCACAATGTCTGATCTACAAGCTACAAACACATGGTTGTGTACAACAAAGGTTGACCATGAATTTTCTTGTAGATTACCTTAGGCATAATGTTGACGCTTGCTCCCAAATCACAGACTGCTTCGTCGAAAGTTCCGATGCGGATGGGGATGACTGGTCTTCCTAGATCTCCTTTCTTTTTTGGCATGTCCTCTTCTCCCCATATTGGTCTCAGTGGTCTAGGTGGTGCGATGAAGTATTCTCCTGCATTGAAGATGTCTACAAGATTCATAGTTTCTAATTCTTCCAGATTCCCCAGAATCTTAACTTTTTCAGCCACAGGTACGGAAGCAGCTAGCTGAGAGATTTGTGATTATATCATCTTATTAAAGCTAAGTTGATTCTTTATGGCAGAAGTAAAGCTATCCATTCTATTATTTATAGTTTCAAGCACTTTATCATTGGAAGCTATCTTTCTGGACATATTATCAATAACTTTATTCTAATTAACAATCATCTCTCTCAAAGGTGGTTGGTTGAAATTGTTACCTTGGTAGTTACCTGAGTAGTTACCTAGGTAGTTAGATCTTTGTTGCTGATTCCACCCTTGATTCTGTTGGTTCCATCCTTGATTCTGTTGAGGACGATAATTGGTGTTGTTGTTGATATAGTTGACATCCACTTGGACTTCAGGACAGTTGCTTCCTGTGTGGCCAGTGCCTCCACACTCTTCACAAGTCATACGAGAATCATGGATGTGGATAACTTCCTTCTTTTGTTGATCACATTCGTCAAGCTTCTTCATAAGCAAGTCCATCTTGGCAGATAACATATCCACCTCCTTGACTTGATGCATTCCTCTCTTGCATGGTTGAGTGCGTTCTTCGTTCCATCCCTGGTTTGAAGCTATCTTCTCAACAAGAGTGGTGGCTTCACGAATAGTGAGTGACAAGAACGATCCTCCAGGAGCTGCATCAATATTCTCACGGGCACTTGTGGTGAGCCCATGATAAAATGTCCACATGAGTAACCAATCCTCTATCCCATGGTGATGGCATTCTGATATGTAATCCTAAAAGCATTCCCATGCCTCAGGGACAGACTCATTGTACTGCTGCTGAAAAGTTGAGATCTTTGCACGTAGGGCATTGGTTTTGCCTGTGGGAAAGAACTTTGCTAGAAACGCAGTGGATCAGATATTCCATGTAGTGTTTTTCTCTCTGTTGGCATAGAACCATTGCTTTGCCCTTCTCAAGAGTGAAAATGGAAAAAAGCGGAGTAGTATGGCATCTCTTTCAACTCCTTTGATGGTGAATGTGCTATAGATCTCTAGGAAGTGTTGAAGATGGGCACTTGCATCTTCATGTGCTTTCCCAGAAAACTGGTTGGCTTACACCATGTTGGTCAAGGCTGGCTTGAGCTTGAATCCTTCTTCTCCCACATTAACTACTGGTCCAGTCCTAATGTTGGCAGTGGTTGGAGCGGAGAATTCATGGAGAGTCTTGTTGGCCATGGCTTCGAACACTACTATCAAACTTCTTGTTGGCTAGTCTTCTTCTGACAAAGTGGTTGGGGATTTCTTTTTCCTGAGCTTGGCTTTGGCTTGTCTAATTATCTCTTCTAGATCCTCAACGTAGTTTGTTGGACAAAGATATCCAGACATACATTACCCTGTAATAAGATATTTACGAATAGACGAAAGACAGGGTAAGCCTATTTGAGTAAAAGATCAATAGTGTGTCTCAATTATCACATGTGTAAGATTATTCCTAGATATTCAATATGTATTATTCTTAACCTCCTTTGCCTTCCCTGGCAACGGCACCAGAAATACTTGTTGACATCTCTAACATGATTACAAATAAGGTAGGTCAAACCCTTCCTTAGCAAAGGCATTAGAAATGTTCAGGACATCTCTTAGCATTGCTTAAGCCAGGTTGTCATCCCCAACACAATACCAAAAGATGTGGTTGTACTTGATCATAGCACTTATAAAACTAGTATAATACCCGTGCTAACGCCACGGCTTTATCTTCGGGATGCACATGAAAACAACCAATAGTTTTTTTTTCATAGTTCAACTTTTACACAATTTGTATTTGAGCATGTATACAATTCGGAAAACATTTTTGCATAATAAGGCATAGTAAAGTTATTTTTCGTATTAACCATCTATAAGTTATATTCTACCTAAGTCCTTAATCATGACTTAGAGATCTTTCTGTCAAAACATTCATTTGCACGGCTCTTCAAAATGGCCGCCAAGAATTCAATGCTCAGTGAAGTTGATAGATGTGCATGACAGATAATAATAAGTTAAGTTATTAATTTCATATGTAGTGTCCTGAACATATATGCCATGATAATATCTATTTTTAAATTAAGTATACCAGGATAGTATCATGTAATGGTGTATGATCTGCGCCTCGTTCAGATAGCCAAATAGCTTAAACAGGGTTCGAGATCTCCGTTTTGCACAGCAGGAAGGCAAGAGAGCGGCCAGCATAATGCCAAATACAGTAGGGTACATCCTTGTGAAGCGGGAGTTTTTATTCTACACACAACACATTTAAACTAATAATACAGTCCTTCTGAACTACCTATTCAGTAAACTGTGGTTGGAGCCATTCCCATTGGTGTCCTCAAATTTCATATTGAAGCAGAGGAACCCTTGATTCCGCTTAATGCAACAAATATATAAACATAATTCCATCTAGCTGCAATTCATGACCATGAAATTTAAACTACTTCAATCATAGCATCGTAAGGGAATTTCTCTACAGAAGACAATTACCACACACAAAAAACAGTAACATGTATATCCATGGAAGAAGAGGCGAATTTCATTCATCAAGACAGAGGGCAGAGGAGGGATCATAGGACCACCACCATACCGAATTGCTCTCCACCAGCGCCACGACACGCTCAACTCAGGCATCAACGGCGGCGCGCCACGCCTCTGCGAGCTTTGGGTTCGCCGGTACGGCGTGGCCTGGGAGATCCTCCGTGAGCAGGCCGTGTGTAGGGGCACCGCGGCTTCTCCTCCCCTCCACGAAGGACATGGGCGCGTATGGGCACCGTGGCTTCCTCCTCCCCTCCGCGAATCCCGTACCATAGTTATTTCTTCCAACTCGCAGCAATAGGACTATGGGGCTTAGCAAACCGTAGCTTTAACAGCACCGATGCATGTATCTTCTAACTCAATAACTGCATTGATGTAATGATATCTACAGACAGCTTAACAATTGTAGAGAAAAATATCCTGAACTATCTTCAGTCATCATCTAGCAGTGAAGAAAAGATGAGCAACGCAATAAAAAACTAATGAAAGTGAGACCTAAAATGAAGCGAGAAACTAATCAACTTCTGGCTCAATTCAATTTCATTTCTACTAATTGCTTTAAAAAAGCTACGAACTGTAACTTTGAAAATTAAACAGCACGTAAATTTGTTTCTTAACTGATTTAAACCAATTTTACCAAACAGATGTGTGACTAAATTTTGCAAGCAGATGGAGCCTTTTCTTCCTTGTTGGCACATTTGTTGCCATTCAACACAGGCTTGGTGATGCAGGATTTCACAGAATTGTCTTTTCCATTCTTCAGGTCTACTGATTGAGACATATTGAGATCTTTCAAAACCTTTCTGACATTTTCACACCCTATAACATGCATGGATTATTGGCAGAAAAAGGCAATTAAGAACAAAACGAACAAATTTCAGTCCATTCCTAAGAGGTGGAGATTAAAATAGTTAAAAGGGTATCTCTGGTGATTGTTTGGAGTTTGGACTTTGGAGCATTTTTCATAACAAATAGATGGCTCAGAGTGTAGTCAACCAGTCCATGAAACAATGATCAAGTAATAAAACTACAAAGCAAAAACATAATTAATGGAAGCTGAAATTCAGATGCATGGTTCCATGAGATCCACAGCTAGTCAAGTCACAAAGTTAATTCTATGAAATTTGAAATGCAGTTTTCTAAAAATCTGTATCTAAAAATTGACAAGCACGCTGCTCCATGAAAAGAATGAGCACATATCCATGAACTTTTTACAGGTTCTGAAAGTTAACCTGCCTTGATAAGCTCATCTCTCCTCTTTGGATGAACACCAGTTCTCTGCTGATATATGCATCTGAATATTCACCTAGTAGCCAGCAAAGGCCATGTCATGTCTCCACTGCACCACAATTTATCGGTTTAAAAAAACAGCAAACATTTATGCTTCTGAGATCCCCCATCTACACCTAACGTAACCTTCCAAGAAATAACTGAGAAAAAATATATATATCCTAGAGAATCCAAACGTGACCTTAAATAAAGGAAAACCAAAATAAATTAGCAAAAATAAGAACTGACAGCTGCTTGTCGGCCACGATGAAGTCAACCATCATTCTTTGAGAACTGTTAGATTTAGTAAAAACAATGTGGTCTCGAAGGCTCAAATCTTACCATATCTGCTGAATTGGGCAACTCATCCTCCCATTTTGGAATAGCATTTGCCTTCCCAACATATGCTGTATTTGTGCCGGTGCCAAATATTACACCAGCAAGAACATCTTTGTCATAGTACCTTCTCCAGCCAGAGTCCCAACAACATCATTAATCTGTTTCATCACAAGATCTGCTGAAAACCACAAGTTGCTTATAAAGTATAAAAAATATGTGGACACTCACCAATGCAGCTACAAGCATGTCCAGACCTTGCTTTTCCATAGTTGTTTGTAGTTCAGCCACCACATCTTCACCTACCTGATTCCATAGAAACATCAACTTAGCAGAAGGTTTTCATTTATAAAAAAACATTCAGTGCATACAATTGATCCAATAAAACACAGTTACTAAAAATAGCTTCAGGACAACGGAACGTGAAATCATCCTCTGATCAAACAAAGCACGAAAGACAAGTTCAAAAGCACAAACCCTGTGGGGAGGTTATCGACGTAGGAGAAGAGCATCTTGACCATGGTCCCGCCTTCCTTCTCCAGTTATGCGACCATTTCGCGGGCCAACTCCGCTGCCACCTCGCGCAGCATCGACGGTGGCATCTCACACTTCACACGGAGGTTGGCCACCCCCTGATGTGGGTGCTTGTGTACCTGCCGTTGGTGCTCGTGGTCCTCGGATCATCATGGGGATATGGGGCTGGTCGTCGACACCAAAAGCTAATGATCCAGTCTCTGTCTCTCAGTTCCAGAAGTATTTCTATAGGTTCACCTGGAATTCAACAAACTGTCCCTTAACAAACTGAAGAACCAATCTAGAGTTTGCCAGCGCCCACATCTCCAAGATGAAACACTGATATTCACATGATGAATGATCAAAATGCAAGCTGAAAGCTCCCTAAGCAACGAAATTTATTCACAAACAGGGATCATTTAGCAGTTCAGTTACCACCAGCATCGAAGGTCAACTAAACTGATCACTCTACAGTTGTCAACCTTACCAATTAAAATTACTATTACTATTTCTCTACGCACAAATTACCAAGAAGCCAAAACACTTATCCAGAAACATAAATTAGAAAATTTCGGGAAAAAAGGCATAAATAAATTCTTAAAAACATGTACCAACGCAAGGACCCCATCTATTTGTCCCGGCGCAATAATCCAAAGGCAAAGACAGAATACGATCATAACAACGCCACGCGTTGAGCACCAAGCAGCCCAGTACTGGTGATCAAGATCTGGCCGGCCGCAACTCGATCCGTGGCTGAACCAAGAACTGAAATTGAGCGCTCGGGATAGGAATTCGCATCAACTTGGCGTTGCGGATCTTGTTCCCCACGTTGGCCACCATCGAATTCGATGGCACATGGGGAACCACGGACAGGAATCGACGAGATCAAACCGCACGCAAGGAACCAAGGCTGGGGAATTTCTAGTTGGTCTCACCTCGACGGGTGGCAGCGGGAACCGGAGCAGGACGACCTTGAAGGCGCCGCTAACGGGTCCCCCCAAACCCTAGGCACGGGCACTCCTAAGCGTGGAGTGGAGCCGCCGCGGCCGTCTCCCAGCTCCGCCTAGCGTTTTTGACTTCCGGGCCGAGTTTTGGTTTTCCTAGAGAAAATCGAGATGGAGTAGGCGGAGATTCGATCTCTGTTCGCAGAAGCGCGAAGGGCGCGTGGGGGCGGAGCGCATGTCGGGGCGGGGCGGGGTGAGGCTGCGTGAGAAGCAGGGTGAGAAGCCTGCATCACACATTGAATCCTAACCATCCGATTTAATTTAGCTGTTCTAGTAGCCCTTGATTTTAATGAAGATAAATTTCTGTGTGTAATTTTTTGGGTACACAATGGTTAGACTACTCAGCAGGGGACATTTTCGTTGGTAGACCTAAAATAATTCGAAGTGGTCAATTATAGTAGAGATACAAATAAAGGTTATCCACAAGCGCACAGATAAAATACACCTGTTGTAGCATTTCACCTAGGAAAGTTCCAAGTATCGTTATTTATAATTCTACCACTAGGAAGGCACTTGGAGGTATAAAGAATTAAAGCTATATCTTACACTTGTGATAAGAGTTCCACTAGATCAGTCTCAAAACAGGGATCAATCATATCATAATAAAGGATAATTAATAACATATCATAATAATCCTAAAAGGGGTTCCACCAAGCATTTTCCTACTTGGGCATGACTCTAGAAAGAACTAGGAAATAGAGACTAACTCCTAGGGTTATTCTAACTATAGGTCATTGAGCTACATCGATTAGTGCAATTACATTTAGCAATCATGGTCAAAGGTAACCTCATATTCATACTCAAGAGACATTGCTAAGATGGATCAAGAACAGAGCAAGATATCACCTCGCAACTTAGCCTTACTAATCCTATATTCAGGGAGTGGACTACAGAGGACTCAATGAAGCTATAATAGTCACCTTCGTGGTCTACCACATGGCCCAGAATATAGGGAGCACTCGCAGATAGATATTGTCTAAGCACCATGCTTACACAACTTCTACCACCCATCCCTTGATCATTGGAATGAGCACTATACGAACAAGAGTATAAACACAAAACTACTCCAACTATACTAAACATATAATCAACATAGGCAATGAACATTATAATTATGAATCTAGAATTATACCAAGTCCTATCAAGTATTCGACTCACAAACTAGAACAAGAACTAGAGGATCAACACGAACTAGACAAGAACATGATGAATTAGACGAGAATATGAACTATAAGATAAACAAGATGAACTAGAAGAACAAGTAGACAAACTAGAAGATGAACACAATGAACTAGAAGACAAATAGCACAAATAGATTAATAATGTTGAATACAAGAGAGAAGTACAAGGCTATACCTAGCCTCCTCGTGACTAGATCTGGAATCCAAGCGTTGCTTGCCTCCTCTAATTCCTATTCTTACATTCTAGCTATGCCCTAGCTGGTGGAGCTCTAGGTTATCCTTTCGAGGGACTACCCTGAACTGAACAATGATGGATGATTATGAGATGATTTTCTCAGGGGGTCTGCCTCTGCTTATATAGCCCGGTGGGATGAACCGCAACCCTCAGATCAAACCGACATGAAACAATGGTCAAGATGTGTCGTAGAGGTCTGTTGGAGGCCGCCACACGAAGGGGTCCCACCTGGTTGGGAAGCTAGGCCAGCCAGCCTGACATGTGGGGCTGGCCGGCCCCACCTAACAGCCGTCAAGCCTTCGCTTCATTCTTGTGACTTCTGGTGTCTTCTACATCCTTCTAGTGCCACTTTCTAATCCGTTCGCGTAATGAGTCGTGTCTTGGGTGGACTTCTTCCTTTCCTAGCTTCTGGATAAATTCCTAGAAAAGATTATTTCACAAAGCTGTGGAATCTTATCAGTTTAGTCCATGGTCTTGTGATGATGATGGTTCTAGGGTCTTCTAGAGTCTTCCAAGTCATACCCATGGAGGACTTCTTCTCTGGTGCTCCAAATATAGCAAATGATATGTCTGTCTTGATCATCTCGACAAGCTCTCCATAATGATGTACTCAGATTCTTCACTTGAGATACTTTTATATGGCAAAAATATCAAATATCCTGCAAAATAAGTGAGAACAACACAACTCATGGAACTCATTAGAATAAACCCCTATAACCCTAGTTCACACATTATTTCAGACCTTTTCCTATGTTAGTTGACGGTTAAAAATTGGAGTTAACTAACATCAACATTAGGTTTCCAAATAAATGCTCCAAGATTGTGATTTATCTCTTCTCCAAGTTCATTGTATCCTAAAGTAAGAGTCAGGAGATCCTTTGTAAAAAAAAGAAAAAAAAGAAGAAAAAAGAAAAAAAAGAGAGAGAAAAAGAGAAGTCCATGATCTCTATGCCTAGAAGTTCATCATTGTCGTCAAAAGAAGGAAGAAGATATCTCAAGACCTCCACAACAAAGTTCTTCATAAATTCTTCAGTTGGAGGCAGTTTCTCGAGGAGCAAAGTAGAATTAGGTTAGCCACCAAAAATATCCACACACATGCACATCTTGATCTAAGGGTATGGTCTCCCCTCTGAGGATCCTGGTTTTGACTGGGCAACACATGCAAGGCAAGTATGCTACATCCTTGAATTACCCTCAGCACCATATAAGCCTATTAGTTATAGGGTAAGAGAGAGGAGGCAAAACACCATCATTGCCTTGGTGAGAATCCACAAATACCACACATGAGAGACCAGGAAGGGTCATACAAGAGGAATATCTGAGTTTTATTTTGAAAATCTACAAAAACTTCAGAATGAAGGTTGATCAAAGAACTCGAGACATAGTGCTTGACTTGATTGTTCTATCTTTCAATTGCTCAAGACCCTAGTGAAGGCTAAAAGCTCCATGGTTAAAGGTAATACAGGTAAGTTTAAAAGTCAGAATGGTTTGCTCTAATCCAGAGGAGAATTCTTGTTTTGAGCACATGTGTACTTTTGAGGCATAAAAGCATTATAGCAACTCCTGATACATTGTTGAGATTAGCTTTGCTCTAGGATGAGCAAAGGTTAAGCTTGGGGGAACTTGTTGATGATCACTAATGCTCATTTTGAACCATCAACTATTGCATGAAAAAGAATGAAATGAACCATAAAGCATAGTTATAGGGTTTGATTCTAACGAGTTCCACGAGTTGTGTTGTTCTCACTTGTTTTGTAGGATATTTAATATTTCACTATATAAAAGTATCTCAAGTGATGAATTAGAGCACATCATTGTGACGAGCTCATTGAGATGATCGAAATGGACATATCATTCGCTATATTTGGAGTTCCGGAGAGAAAGTCCCCGATGGATATGACTCAAAAGATTCTAGAAGAACCTAGAACCATCACCAAGCAAGAGTTTTAGGGACTAACATAACAATTTCCACAACTTTGGTGAATTGTGAATTTTTAGGGACAAAAACAGAATAAGCCGAGGAGAAGTAGGAGTCAAGAAACCGAACCAAATCAAGTTGAAATTCCACAAAAAATTGACAGGAAGGTTCTAAAGGACATGAGAAGACATGGGAACGAAGTGAAAGCCTGAAGGCTGACAAGTGGGGTCGGCCGGCCCCACATGTTAGGCCAGCCAGCCTAGGTCCACCTCCAAGTGAGATCAGCTTTGCGTGGCGGCCTCCAACTAACCTCTACAACGCATCTTGACCACTGTTTCATGTCGGTTTGATCCAAGGGCTGCGGTTCACCCCACCGGGCTATATAAGCAGGGGTAGACCTCCCCCCTTAGGCATCTCCATCTTCATTAGCTACATCCAGAGCAAAAGCTAGGGTTTCACCTCTCCATCCAAGTAGAAGTAGAGATCCCTCTAGATGATCATCTAGTTCTAGTTCTTCTAATTCCTCTTCTAGTTCTAGTTTGACTTGATTCGCTGCACAGATGCCTAGAAAACTCAGTATGCTGCACAACAACTCTAGGGCCCTGTTGATGCTTGGTGGTCTAACTTTCGTGTAACTCAACTAGTCAAAGATCAAATCACATGGGTTACTTTCTGTGAAGCTTTTTGTGCACATAATATTCCCAAGGGGCTGATGAAAATAAAACTTGACCAGTTCATCAGACTACAATAGAAGGGTATGTCTATCCAGGAGTATCTTGCTCAGTTTAATCATCTGTCTCAGTATTCCCCAGAGCAGGTCAGAACTGATGAGCTAAAAAAGAGTTGGTATGTGCATGGTCTTGATAACAAGTTTGTAAAGATGTTATGCACTATCCCAGAGGCAACTTTTCATGAGATAGTCAATGCCACCATCACTTTTTAGGAAGCTGATGTTGGCTATTTTAATGCACACAGAAAAAGATCCGCAAGCACACGGATACCGATGTAGCTTTCACTTAGGAGTATTCTAGAGTATCGATTTCCATGGGGAACATGAAGTGTACTAGAAGAATTAGGAACGTCCAAGGAAAGGGTAATTATAGGGTAGAGGGGGTTTTTAGGGTTTTATAAGTGATTCTATGTTGTTGAAGGCTTACTCTACTTTACTTACTTCGGAGCAGCAGGTCCTTTCCAACTCTCAAAAAAGACTAGAAAAACAATAGTTGGGAGAAGGCTGCCAAAAGCTCTATGAAAACACCAACCCTAACGTGGTGGATTACAAAGGCCTAACAGAGCTATCACCTCTGGGCCTACCACAACTATCCGGAGGATTGGGCGCAAACTCAGGTAAACCCTAGTCTAGACGCCACGTCTACACCAGCGCTTACTACTCTAATTACCTAGGATAACTAGAGCACTCAATATGAGCAGAGATCTAGTAAATACAATAAAGCAAGAACTAAAACTAAACAAAATACTTAGAAATAAATGTTGAAGAACCTAGAGATTGCTCAAGACAAACCAGATGCTACAGAAGTATAATGTCGAGGAAGATTCGATAAATCTAGCTCCTCCACTCTCTCTTCTCCTCTCTCCCTTATCTCTAGTTTACAACTAGATGAACTAGAACTAGAAGAGGAATTAGAAGAACTAGAACTAGACGATCATCTAGAGGGATCTCAACTTCTACTTGGATGGAGAGGTGAAACCCTAGCTTTTGCTCTGGACTAATGAATATGGAGATGCCTGAGGAAGGGGTCTGCCCCTGCTTATATAGCCCGGTGGGGTGAACCGCGGCCCTCGGATCAAATCGACTTGAAACAATGGTTGAGATGCATCGTAGAGGTTGGTTGGAGGGCGCCACGTGAAGCTAGTCTCACTTGGAGGTGGGCCCAGGCTAGCCAGCCTAACATGTGGGGCTGGCCGACCCCACTTGTCAGCCTCCGAGCTTCCACTTTGTTCCCGTGTCTTATCGTGTCCTCTAGAACCTTCCCGTCAATTTCCGCGGAATTCTGACTTGATTTGGTTCAGTCTCTTGACTCCTCCTTCTCGGCTTATTCTATTTTTATCCCTAAAATTCATAATTCACCAAAGCTATGGAAATTGTTATGTTAGTCCCTAAAACTCTTCCTTGATGATGGTTCCGGAGTCTTCTTGAATCTTCCGAGTTGTATCCATCGGGGACTTTCTCTCTGGAACTCCAAATATAGCAAATGATATGTCCGTTTCGATCATCTCAACGAGCTCTTTGCAATGATGTGCTCTAATTCATCACTTGAGACACTTTTATATAGTGAAATATTAAATATCCTACAAAACAAGTGAGAACAACACAACTCGTGGAACTCGTTAGAATCAAACCCTACAACTATGCTTTGTGGTTCATTTCATTCTTTTTCATGCAATAGTTGATGGTTAAAAATGAGCATTAGTGACCGTCAACAAGTTCCCCCAAGCTTAACCTTTGCTAGTCCCTGAGCAAAGCAAATATCAACAATGGATCAGGAGTTGCTTCAATGCTTTCACGCCTCAAATGTACACATGTGTTCAAACAAGAATTCTCCTCTGGATTAGAGCAAACCATTCTGACTTTCAAACTTACCTGTATTACCTTCAACCATGGAGCTTTTAGCCTTCACTTGGGTCTTGAGTAGTTGAAAGACAGAACAATCAAGTCAAGCACTACATCTGGAGTTCTTCAATCAACTTTCATTCTAGAGTTTTTGTAGGTTTTCAAAATAAAACTCAGAGATTCCTCTTTGTATGACCCTTTCTAATCTCTTATATGTGGTATTTGTGGATCCTTTCAAAGCCAATGATGGTGTTTTGCCTTCTCTCTTTCGCTCAAAGTATGTGGTATTTTTGGAAAAAAGCAGAGTATCATCATGCCTCCTCTCTCTTACCCTATAACTAATAGGCTTATATGGAGTTGAAGGTATTTCAAGGATGTAGCATACTTACCATGCATATGTTGCTCAGTCAAAACTAGGATCCTCATAGGGGATGTCATACCCTTAGATCAAGATGTGCATGTGTGCGGGAATATTTGGTGGCTAACCTTAATTCTACTTTGCTCCTAGAGAGACTGCATCCAACTGAAGAATTTATGAAGAGCTTTGTTGTGGAGGTCTTAGGATATCTTCTTTCTCCTTTCTTTGATGACAATGATGAACTTCTAGGCATAGAGATCATAGATTTCTCTTTTTCTCTCTCTTTTTTTTTCTTTTTTTCTTCTTCTTTTTTTCCTTCTTTCTTTTTTTACAAAGGATCCCCTGCCTCTTACTTAGGATACAATGAACTTAGAGAAGAGATAAATCACAATCTTGGAGCATTTGTTTGGAAACCTAACAATCTTTTTGGATCCTCTCCTAGTGTAGGAGATAGATTTTTGGGTGGAAAAAGGCATGTTTTTCCATACTCCCAGGGTTGGAGCAGCAGGATATATGTGGGTGTCACACGGGTCTCACACGGGTTGACCAAACTCAATACAAAGCAAGCAGCTTATGAGCTGGTTTTCCTAGTCTAGCTAGCATGTATATGGCTGTGGTAGGAATTAAAGCTCTCGTCATACAGGAACTCATCATGTGGCAATTTTAAGTTTTTCAAAAGATAAATCTCCAGAATTCTAGTGTCACTCAGAACAAGATAAACAATAACTCAAACCTTCTCATATCATATTCGTCAATTACCTAGACTTAGATCAAGCATTTGCAACCCATAAGTTTCAAGTTCAGAGTAAATCTTAGGTCAAAACAATCATTTCCAAAACTCGGGAGAGTTCGAGGTTGAAAACTAGGCACTTGAAAGGAATTACGACAGAGCAACTATTCATCATTTCCATGCATAGAGATTTGACCATGTTCTTTTTATTTACAAACTAATTCAAGCAAACTTGACACACTCTAGCTAACACACATTATTATGAAATAACACAATATAGAATGAATACTCGATAGGATAAGTGTGAACCTTCATGTGCTCACATTTTTTTATTTTTGGATTAATTTATGTAACAAGAAAACATAAGAGGATAAGGATACTTACCTAGATACATGGGGGTGCCCTCCCCCAAGCTGAATATTGACGTAGTCGTTCAATCTTGTGATGTAGCAGACTGGCAGTGGAGCTATACTTCCTCTATCGAAGCATTGATTGATGTTGATGACAGATGAGACAGTGCTCCAACAGTGGATGGAACATCCACTTGCTTGTTAGCTCTTTTTGGTTCTTTGAATCCTGTGAAACTCAAATAGACAACAAAACTTGTGGAATGGATTAAGCGTTAGTGGTTGGCCACTTAAGCCTCAGTTGTCCAAAGCTTTTCTTCTAGGCAGAGTTTTAGTAGGATTTCTTTCTCAATATTTTTGTATTTTTATATTTTCTATGATGCAAGAGAAAATGCAATAGGATGAATGCATGCATATTTATTTTTATTTTTGTGCCACCATGGTGAATATTCCTATGGGTTCTTACACACCACAAAATTACTCACACGGGGCTTTAGGATTTATGATGTAACAAATAAATATTTTTATTTTCTTTTTATAATGCAATGCTAATGCAGAAAAGTAAATATGCTAAAGGAAAATGATTATGCAGAAAAGACAAATATGGATAACTACTGATTTTACCTCCCGGCGAGGGTTCAATATTTCAAGTCCTCTGAACAAGACTTTTCACCATGTTTATTCCTTAGGTGACTCATCTGACCCCAAGGTGGAGACCATGATATGTGCACTTCGTGATATGGTGTCACCCATGTTCTTCATTCATCTAGCAGTCGTTTGAAGTGAAGCATTAATTGTGGAAGCTGGCCGTATCTTACTTAGTGTGCATGTTCTTGTAGATTCAGGACCTTCCTTGTAGAATTTAGGAGTTGACCAACTCCATGTTTTGCTCGAAGTGTATCCTGCTCATAAAGACAAGGTAGAGATCAAGTGCATGGGCTCTTTTGGTGGAAAAACACCAACAAAACTAAAAAGTTTTGTTCATTCTTATCTAACCTTAGGCATAGTGAACAAGATAAAGTTGAAGTCCATGACATGGGTGATAAGATCAGAAGATGAGCATGAAAGTTGCATTTCAAAAAAATATTTGACAGATCAGATTGCTTAACTCATGGAAGGATTGTCTAGGATTGTGATAATCATCTTCCAACGGTTGGATGCGCAACATTTTAGCTCATTAGGTGATATTATGAGATCAAGAGAGTGAAGCTAAGAAATGATTAAAGAACTAAACATGTTAAGTTAATCAAGATGGGTCAAGAGGTTGCAACTTAAACATGTTTGGTTCTTCATTTATGTGCATACCAAGATCGAGAAAAGCTTTTAAAATAGTAATTATGTACCTCAAGATGGTTACCTTATCATTTGAAGGGTGATGGGACCGAACCACCTTGTGGAAGCTTCTCTTGCTCAGCTGGTTATGCTTATGAATGAGTTGACTTCTCTTGCTTATCTCACAGTGTGCTTTAGTGATAGGAACATCTTTTTGTTCTCCTAATCTTGATATTCTTGATAGTCCTTGTGCTCCCTTCATTGTCTTGAGAATTTCCCCATGATGGCCTTTGTCTTGAAGGGGCTTGATGGAGATTTGTTCACCCTCTTTCATGGAGTGAGTGTAGATCTTGTTTTGTGGCACTCATCTTCTTGTTCCATGGATCTCTCCATGATGCATGAGCTATGTTTCCCTTGTGTAAGGTTGATGAAGTTCATGTCTCTCTTTTCTCTCCGTGTGAGTTCATCTTAGGACTTTCTAGTTTGACTTTTGAAAGTTTTTCCTGTAGGAGTTAGTCCAACAAAAATATACAATGTGTACATAAGCAGTTTTTAGTTCAATAACCAAACTAGACTCCATGTCTAATTGGATTAAGGAAGGTTGGTTAACCTAAGCACCACACTTACGTTAAAAGCCAATAGAAGTATGTCCAGTACTTCTAAACCAACACTTACTTATGATGGACAAAGGTAGCATGAAGGCATTATAGAGATTTACTCAAATGGTGATGGAAGAGAACATGATTGGTGTATAGCAAATTGAGCATGTCTTAAAGGTAGGGACAACCAGAATAGCAACATGGCAGGGGATGTTCTTAGAAAGTTATCCCCCAAGCTTGAATTTTTGTAAAATCGAGATTGGATGAATTTAATTTAATGTTGCATGATGATTGGTTGGACATACCTTGTGCTTGTTATTCCTTCGATCTTTTTTCTCTAATCCTAGAGAGGTTAGTGACAAGAATACTTGAAGGAATATTTTCATTATTAAATCCCTAAGCTCGTTTCACAAGGGCAGTGTAGTAGAAAGGTGAACACTCATGTTAGGATCTGAAAAGTGCTTGTTTTAGGACACTAAGCTTGTCCTTGGGAAACCTTCAAAACCATTTGGTGAAGTGGTTTCCCCTCCAACACCAACTTAAGTGTACCTATCTCAAGATTCAACATAACGAGATTTGCAATATTTATGATAAACATATGCATCGACAACCACCCTTTTAAAGTTTTTGCTAATAGAGAGGATAAGGGGGTAGGAGATCTTGAATGTGATGGGGTTGGAGAGACCAATAAAATTAGGAGATGTCTCATATGAGCATGGAAGTAATTCCCATGCTCATTGATGTCATCTTCATCCCCAATTTGGATGTTTAGACTTTTGCTTGGATTAGTAACTCTTGAATTGGTCTTATCTAGGGCCTCTTTCCATAGATGGATGAGTCTCGTCTTCAAAGGGAGTTGAAACCTCACCATTTGAAGCTAAGTCAAGGTTGGATTCCATTAAGGCTTCTTCCTTGTCCATCCATTCTATACATTCTAGACACTGTCATAGCCTCTCTTGGTCATCCTCGTGGTCTTCATGACTCCTATGGTTTGGTTGTCTTAGTGGATTTCTAGGATCATCATGAGACTAAAAAGGACGACCATAAGGGGGATCTTCGAAGACAAGGATGGGTTTTGTAACACCCAAATTTTAGGAGTAATAAATTTTAAATAATTTAGAGAAAGGGAATTAAAATTTTAAAAAGAATTTTTGGTGTTGCATTCATGCTGTTGCATTTATTTATTTTGAGAAGTGGTTTTATTTTATTTTATTTTATTTTGATTTGGCTTGAAAAATTTTATTTGGAATAGTATGAAAACAAGTAAATAAAGAAAAGAAAGAAGAAAAGAAAAAAAAGAAATGACTTACCTTCTTACCTGGCAGCCGACCGCCTGGCCCGATGGCCTGTTCTCCCGCGCTGGCGCCTGGGCCGCTCCGCGTGGGCCGCTGCCGCCTTTCTTCCCTCCTCCGCGCCTGCGACCGCGTGGGCCGGCCCAGCAGACGAGCAGCCGAGCCAGCCCGAGCAGCCGAGCCAGCAGTCGCGCCCTCCTTGTTCCGCTGACCGTTGGGGCCCGGTGGTCAGTCGTCTTCCACCTTCCGTGAAGACGCCGGACTCCGAACGGAAGAGGACGACGTCGGTTGATCCTGTGATTTCCGGAGAATCCTACTCGAACACGGCCAATAGAAGCTATAAATAGGACGCCTTGACCTTCCTATATCCGTTTTTCATCTAAACCATGAACTCCACCATAAGAAATCGAGGTTTAGGGCTTGAGGTTGTTGAAGGCCGGCGGTAGATCGGTTAGGGAGCCTTCGAGTGGATTTGAGGTCAAATTCTTCGCGTTGGTGAGTCCGCACTCTTCTCCTCTACCTTTTCATGCTTTTCTTTTGGTTGGAGAGGCTTCGAATCGAGTTTTTGAAGATCACCGGCGAGTCGGTAATGGCGCCGCCGCCCTCCTCTCGTTGCGTGCCTTGCTCAATCTACCGTAGCTAGTATTTACCGCTTAGTTGAGTTCGCACGGAGCTTCTCTACCGTTTGGATCAAACGCGGGCTCGAATGGTGGTCTCGGTGGGGAGGTTCACCATCTCCGGCCATGGAGGGGCCGCCGGACATGGGGAAGCCGCCGGCCAGACTTGGAGAAGGGGGTCGGGTTCATCACTGTGAGGTCGAGGGTGAATGGCAGCCGTCCGATTTTGAATCAATGGTCGAGATTAGAACTTACCCCTTCGCGGGTAAAATTCATAAAGAGACCCTCAGCTTTTTAGTAATCAACCCGCGGTCCATAGCGTATTGCTGAAAATACGTAAGAATGGCTTTTCTAGCTTGTTAGAGGTTACCTTAAATGGCGTAAGAATGGCTTGCCACGTTGGGTGTAGTGCGAGCCCCTGGCCTAGTGTGTATAGGCTGCGGTTGTTGTGCCACAGGGAAGGGGGGTTCTACATCTGCCTGCCGAGTGAATCTAATGGCCCTAACTTGTTAGACGAACTTTTGAATGGCTTTATATGGTCTCTGATGTTTTGGGCCTTGCAAACCCATGCATTTGGAAATCATGACTCACAGTGAAAGTGTACACCTCTGCGCAGAGTTAAAAACTGGTATACTAGCCGTGCTCACGGATACGAGCGGCCTTGGAGATTCTTACAGAATAGTTGATCACCATTGTTATATCATGTTTAATTATTGTTGATTATTATTATGCTCATGTAAATGCTATTCATTATCCTTATTACAATTGATCATTGATTATTAATGGGATTGGATTACCTTGATGCTACTCAATTGCTAATTATATGATGATTAAAAGCTAAACGCAGTTAAACAGTGTCTAGCCTTTTTGAGCCTCATGAACCCTGTGTTATACTTGTTGAGTTCGACATGGACTCATTCTTGCTATTTCCCCAACACTCCAGTGTGTAATAAGATGCTACTCGGAAAAAGGACAAAGGTGTAGTGGAGTTTCCAGAAGACTAGTAGAAGTGCTAGGCATATGTTACCCCCAGTCAGCCGTCCCTGAGAAGAATGGAGCCTGAAGTTTAGTCACCGTTCCGCGATACTCTGATGTAAGCGTTAATATAGCTATGTATACGTTATATAATAACATTGTTTCTGATTTTTTTTCATTCTGGCATATGTGTGGACTTCCTGGGCACACATATGATTAGCCTGGCTTTGTTCTTTAGAAAACCGGGTGTGACAGAGTGGTATCAGAGCGGTGTTGACTGTAGGACGTATGCCAAGTAGCACTGGACGTATTCTAAAACTTATTTTACGATAAAACTATTTTGTCATCCCTTGACTCATTGATTTTGACTATTCCTCTTCCTTGTCTTGTTGTATCCCTTCCTTGATAGCTTCCTTTGAGCTATTATTTCTTACTCCCTTGGATTTTGTTTTATGTTGTTTTTACTAAAAGTTTTTTGATCTTACCTGGTTCAAAGATTCGATGGCATTTCATCATCCATACTTTTCTCTTAGGATGACCACTATTGTTGAACAAGCACGTGTAGTACCGATGATGTGATGTGTGCTTGTTTTGCTTGATGTGTTGCTTGTGTGTTGTTCTTGTTCTCGTGTTTCAAAGGTAGGCCCGGAAGGTATAAGTCTTGAGAAGTAGCTCGATCTATGCTAAGTGGGGTAGTGACATCTTGTATCTTACTTATCTTTCAATCGATCCTAATTCATGCCATTTTCTCTTACACCGTTCCTGTCTACCCTTGGTTGTCATGCTATCTTATTAATCTCATCTTAATGGATGATCAACACATGAAGGACTTATCATTAGCAGCAAGCTTTAGAGAAAGGGTTTCCTTCAATGACATCGCCAGGTGGAATAAGATCTTTGTTAAGTGGGGTAGCATCTGCTCTCAACAACAGTAAGTCCTGAATATCTCAAGCGACGAGGCATGAGGAGGCATGAAGAACTAAAGATCAAACCTTATCTTTCATGTCATCTTTTGGCTATCCTCAATCCATGTCTTATATCTCATCAACACAAAGCAAAGAAGCATGAAGACTTGAAGATTAGTGTTATCTATCTCTCTAGTGTCTTTGAATCTCGTTTCTACCTTATCCTGTTTTTTTTATAGCAGTCTGTCTTCCTTAGCTTATATCTCTATTTTTGGATGCCCAAAAATAATGGATAAATTCTGGACAACAATAGACTTCAATATTTTTCTCTGACCGTAAGAACCACCCTGATATCTATTATGGTTTGGGATTTATGAAAATCACAAGGCGACGCATCTGTGCTGTCAGCAATCTGGAATAGTTTCTATTGTGCACAGTTTTCGACTACCTTAACTGCAGAATCTGGAGAAGAATTCTATAAGGAAGTTGTAGTAAATTTGATAAGCTTTCCAACGGTATAAGCTACGACATCATTGGATTCGTAGAACTTGAGTTATAACTGTATTTCTGCACTGCCATTTTTCTGCTCGCGAGGAAGTACAAGTTACTTGTTCTTGGATATGCTCATGAGTCTCTTTGAGATGATAGAAGGACATGATGGTAGTTATCACTCAGAAACAAATGCAATCTATCCATTGGTGTTCTCCAATTGATCTCTTCTTAAGGGGTTTGCCAAACTAAAAGACGATACAAGATGAAGGTTTATAGGTTCTGTTTCATCACCTGGAAGCATCAACTAGCTACATGGTTGTAAAGTCACTATCGAGCGCAAGTATCTTTTCTCGGGGTTGGTAACCTGTTAGAACATTTATAAGAATCATAAGGGTCTAAAGGAGACATTTATGAAGTTGGTTATGAGCTCGTGGCATCATCATTGCATAAGAGTTGCTGAAGGAAAAAGGAACTTAAGGAGCAAGCTTATAAGGAGATTGACCAATTAAGGGCGGAGTTAGGTCGTCCCAAGATTTATGAGAAGCTTAAATAGGAAGTAGGAAAAATCCCTAGGTAATAAGAACGATAGTAGTTGCGAGTCAATTTTAAGTTGGATTGTTTTGAGGGTTAGTTTGTGGTGTGAACAATTGTGTGATTGATGGATTGTTAATGTGATAATGTGTGATTTGGATCTTTGTAATGTGTGCTGGAGTTTTGTAGACAGGCCTACAAGTTCCATGGTTAAGAATATTAAGTTTGATCAGAATATATTAGTTGGTTATGAGGTGAACATAGTTCTGTCCTTTGCTGATTTTTAGATCAGTCTGGGATGTTTTAGGAATAATTTAAAATCCGTTCATGAGAAATTTAAGAAATTTTACTGGGAATAATTAGACTTCTATATCTTTCCAATCCCGCAAGAATCACTCTAATATCTATTAAGAGCTAAGAGATATATCTATTTCAAGTTGGAGTTACTGCACAGTCTGGAATTCTGAAACAGTTTCGGTTAAGTTCAGTTTTTGGCCAATTATTTGACAGATTCAGAAAAAGTGTTGTGAATAAAAGTTGTAGATAATTTTGTAAGTTTTCCAACCATGTAAAGATCATCTGAATTGGACGTCTGTAGCTCGAGATATGACAGTTTTACTGAGTTACTGAAATTGGAATTTGCACAGAGAAATCAGATTTTGCTTATCTATTGAATTGGAAACCACCTTTTGATGTTAGCGAGATTCGTAGTTTCTTGGGATTAGCTGGATATTACAGACGGTTCATTGAAAGGTTTTCTAAACTTGCTAAACCTATGACATCTCTGTTAGAGAAGAATGCCAAGTTGTGTGGTCTGATAAGTGTCAAGCTAGTTTTGAAGAATTGAAGAAGAGGTTGACTACAGCGCCTGTTTTGGTTTTGCCAGATTTGAGTAAGAAGTTTTCTATTTATTGTGATGCTTCTCGTCAAGGTTTGGGATGTGTTCTTATTCAAGAAGGCAGAGTTGTGGCTTATGCATCTAGGCAGTTGAGAAAGCATGAGTTGAATTATCCTACACATGATTTGGAGTTAGCAGCTGTAGTGCATGCTTTAAAGATTTGGAGACATTATTTGATTGGACATAAGAGTGATATATACACTGATCATAAGAGTTTGAAGTATATTTTCACTCAGTCAGATCTGAATTTGAGGCAACGCAGATGGTTAGAGTTGATTAAGGATTATGATATTGAGATACACTATCATCCTGGTAAGGCTAAAAAAATAGCTGATGCTCTTAGTAGGAAAAGTTATGCCAATGAGATACGGACGCTGTCTATGACTAGTGAGTTATGTGCTGAATTTGAATATTTGAATTTGGGCATTGTTACTAATACAATGGAATTAGTGATAGAGCCTACTTTAGAGTAAGAAATTTACAAGGGTCAGTTGAAGGATGAGAAACTAAAGAAGATAGCAGAAGATATAGTGATTGGTAAGTCACCAGGGTTTTCGGATGGATGATAATGGAATTTTGTGGTTTGGAAAGAGGCTGTGTGTACCTGAGGATCAAACTGTTAGATAGGCAATTCTTCACGAAGCTCGTGAGTCAGCTTATTCTATTCATCCTGGTAGTACTAAGATGTATTTGGATCTGAAACAGAAATATTGGTGGGTTGGATTAAAGCGAGATGTGGCTGAGTATGTGGCATTGTGTGACACTTGTCAGGGGGTGAAAGCCGAGCATCAGAGACCTGTTGGATTGTGCAACCAATGAAGATTCCTGAATGGAAGTGGGAGGAAGTTGGTATGGACTTTATAGTAGGGTTACCACGTACTCAGAGAGGATTTGACTCTATTTGGGTGATAGTAGATCGGTTAACTAAAGTTGCTCATTTTATACCAGTTAAGACTACTTATCATGGACCAAAATTGGCAGAGTTGTATATGGAGAGAATAGTCTGTTTGCATGGAGTACCAAAGAAGATTGTATCTGATCGAGGATCGCAGTTTACGTTGCATTTTTGGAAAGCTGTGCATGAATCATTGGGAACAAAATTGAATTTTAGTACAGCATATCATCCACAGACAGATGGACAGACTGAAAGGACCAACTAGGTATTAGAGGATATGTTGAGAGCTTGTGCATTGCAATATGGAACTAGTTGGGATAAGAGTTTGCCTTATGCAGAATTCTCTTACAATAATAGTTATCAACAGAGTCTTAAGATGGCACCATTTGAGGCTTTGTATGGACGTAAGTGTAGAACTCCATTGTTTTTGGATCAGACAGGTGAATCTCAGGTGTTTGATATAGATGTTCTTAGAAATGCAGAAGATCAAGTGCGAGTGATTCGTGAGAATTTGAGAGTAGCGCAGTCTCGTCAGAAGAGTTATGCTGACAATAGAAGAAGAGATTTAGTTTTTGAGGTAGGTGATTATGTCTATTTGAAGGTGTCACCTATGAGAAGTGTGAAGAGGTTTAACATGAAAGGCAAATTAGCACCAAGGTATGTTGGACCATTTAAAGTTATTGCTAGACGTGGGGAAATTGCTTATCAATTAGAGTTGCCTTAAAATTTATCTGGAGTACATGATGTGTTCCATGTTTCACAACTTAAGAAGTGCTTACGGGTGCCTGAGGAGCAGATACCTTTAGAAGAGTTGACTGTTAAGGAGGATCTTACATATGAAGAGTTTCCGATTAAGATTTTAGAGACTGCTGAGAGAGTTACTCGAAGTCGGATTATTAAAATGTGCAAAGTGCAGTGGAATCGATATTCAGAGGCAGAGGCAACTTGGGAAAGAGAGGATGAATTGAGGAAATCATATCCGCAGTTGTTTGAGTAAGCAGTTCAATCTCGAGGACGAGATTCCTTTAAGGGGGGTAGAATTTGTAACACCCAAATTTTAGGAGTAATAAATTTTAAATAATTTAGAGAAAGGGAATTAAAATTTTAAAAAGAATTTTTGGTGTTGCATTCATGCTGTTGCATTTATTTATTTTGAGAAGTGGTTTTATTTTATTTAATTTTATTTTATTTTATTTTGATTTGGCTTGAAAAATTTTATTTGGAATAGTATGAAAACAAGTAAATAAAGAAAAGAAAGAAGAAAAGAAAAAAAAGAAATGACTTACCTTCTTACCTGGCAGCCGACCGCCTGGCCCGATGGCCTGTTCTCCCGCGCTGGCGCCTGGGCCGCTCCGCGTGGGCCGCTGCCGCCTTTCTTCCCTCCTCCGCGCCTGCGACCGCGTGGGCCGGCCCAGCAGACGAGCAGCCGAGCCAACCCGAGCAGCCGAGCCAGCAGTCGCGCCCTCCTTGTTCCGCTGACCGTTGGGGCCCGGTGGTCAGTCGTCTTCCACCTTCCGTGAAGACGCCGGACTCCGAACGGAAGAGGACGACGTCGGTTGATCCTGTGATTTCCGGAGAATCCTACTCGAACACGGCCAATAGAAGCTATAAATAGGACGCCTTGACCTTCCTATATCCGTTTTTCATCTAAACCGTGAACTCCACCAAAAGAAATCGAGGTTTAGGGCTTGAGGTTGTTGAAGGCCGGCGGTAGATCGGTTAGGGAGCCTTCGGGTGGATTTGAGGTCAAATTCTTCGCGTTGGTGAGTCCGCACTCTTCTCCTCTACCTTTTCATGCTTTTCTTTTGGTTGGAGAGGCTTCGAATCGAGTTTTTGAAGATCACCGACGAGTCGGTAATGGCGCCGCCGCCCTCCTCTCGTCGCGTGCCTTGCTCAATCTACCGTAGCTAGTATTTACCGCTTAGTTGAGTTCGCACGGAGCTTCTCTACCGTTTGGATCAAACGCGGGCTCGAATGGTGGTCTCGGTGGGGAGGTTCACCATCTCCGGCCATGGAGGGGCCGCCGGACATGGGGAAGCCGCCGGCCGGACTTGGAGAAGGGGGTCGGGTTCATCACTGTGAGGTCGAGGGTGAATGGCAGCCGTCCGATTTTGAATCAATGGTCGAGATTAGAACTTACCCCTTCGCGGGTAAAATTCATAAAGAGACCCTCAGCTTTTTAGTAATCAACCCGCGGTCCATAGCGTATTGCTGAAAATACGTTTTCGTGTTTGGAAAACGTATTCTCTTCCGGTTAAGTCAAAATACGTTTTCAGATATTTACAGTTTTGCCACTAGAATTGTTTTGGTCATAAAATCTTTGTTTTAACTCCGATTTGATCCGTTCAAGTTGCGTTAGGTTCGTAATTGTGAGCTCTACAAGTTAGTGTAGTTGTACAGTTGGTTTTGATAATTTATTTTTCGAGTTTATATTAAAATAATTATTTATCTATAGGAAATCTTAGAAAATTCATAACTTATACGTTTTAACTCCGAATTTGGTGATCTTTGCGTCTGTGTGATCGTAGAAACGTGTAGAAGAGTTTTATAAACTTTTATTACTGTTTTGTTATTGTTGGTGTACTGTTCTAATTGTATCTCTTTGTTTGCTTCGTGTATGTTTGATTGGATGATTGTGTGTTGGTGCTTGATGATCGAGTATAGACGGTGAGCAATTTCTTGACGATCAGGAGTATTATTTTGAGCCAGACCAGCAGTATCATCAGGAAAGCTTTGATTAAGGCAAGTATAACATGGGACCATCCTTGTTGTCCTATTCACTAAAATTATCATACATATGCATGTGTCTTCCTTGACAACCATAGAGATTATAACTTAGCTATTGATATCTTGTTTCCTTGTCACCTATGGGTTATGCATTTGGGTAGCTACTGCTAGCGCTTAATTATGAACAATGATCTTATAATTTGACTGATGGATTAAGCAACCAACCATTAAGATGATTTTATTACTGTTGAAAAGGGGGCTAGAGCAAGGGGTTATATTGTTGCTCTAGTTACTCTCCGTAAGGACTTACCTGTAAGTGATAACCGGGATTGACAGTACAGCTGTGAGGGCTATATGGCTCTGGCTCTAGTTGTTCAAGAGACCTTTTCTAGCTTGTTAGAGGTTACCTTAAATGGCGTAAGAATGGCTTGCCACGTTGGGTGTAGTGCGAGCCCCTGGCCTAGTGTGTATAGGCTGCGGTTGTTGTGCCACAGGGAAGGGGGGTTCTACATCTGCCTGCCGAGTGAATCTAATGGCCCTAACTTGTTAGACGAACTTTTGAATGGCTTTATATGGTCTCTGATGTTTTGGGCCTTGCAAACCCATGCATTTGGAAATCATGACTCACAGTGAAAGTGTACACCTCTGCGCAGAGTTAAAAACTGGTATACTAGCCGTGCTCACGGATACGAGCGGCCTTGGAGATTCTTACAGAATAGTTGATCACCATTGTTATATCATGTTTAATTATTGTTGATTATTATTATGCTCATGTAAATGCTATTCATTATCCTTATTACAATTGATCATTGATTCATTAATGGGATTGGATTACCTTGATGCTACTCAATTGCTAATTATATGATGATTAAAAGCTAAACGCAGTTAAACAGTGTCTAGCCTTTTTGAGCCTCATGAACCCTGTGTTATACTTGTTGAGTTCGACATGGACTCATTCTTGCTATTTCCCCAACACTCCAGTGTGTAATAAGATGCTACTCGGAAAAAGGACAAAGGTGTAGTGGAGTTTCCAGAAGACTAGTAGAAGTGCTAGGCATATGTTACCCCCAGTCAGCCGTCCCTGAGAAGAATGGAGCCTGAAGTTTAGTCACCGTTCCGCGATACTCTGATGTAAGCGTTAATATAGCTATGTATACGTTATATAATAACATTGTTTCTGATATTTTTTTCATTCTGGCATATGTGTGGACTTCCTGGGCACACATATGATTAGCCTGGCTTTGTTCTTTAGAAAACCGGGTGTGACAGGTTTAGAGATAGGTCCAGAATTTGTGTCATCTATGAACATAATAGGACAACAGATAGGATTTTCCATATGGCAAGGCTGTCCTTCTATGGCATCCTTTGACATGCCATCCTCGAATTCTTCCCATTGGGAATAAGGACATTTTATAAGAGATCCCTTCTAGAGAGGATTTGAATTATATTCGCTTGAAGGTCTCTTATGAAACTGGAAGTCTAAACCATCAGTATCAGAAAGATCAGAGCTTTCCAAAGGTAGAATTTTTTCTGCCATTGGAGGATTTTGGGGTGATGGTTTAGAATTGATAGCTAAATCTTGGGATTGGAGTGGTTGTGATTTGGCTATCAAAACTCCTTTTCTTGTCTAGGAATTGATTCCTTATCTTTTGGTTCAAGGCTGGGCTCGATTTCTTTCTCTTCTTTGGGAAACTCATCAAAAATGCTAGTGTAAGGGGTGTTTTCAAGGATTTTCTCTAGAATGGCTTTCCCTTCACTAATGAGTTTATGTGAGAATGAACCCCCTAAAATGATGTCGAGATGTAGAGCACCTTCCATGCTAAGACCACGATAAAAGTGATAGTGTAGGACAAGGTCAGGCAAGGTAATGTTTGGACTAGAATTGATAAGGCTTGTGAACCTAGCCCAAGCTGCTCCTAGAGTCTCCTCTTTTTGTTTAAATGTAAGAACTTCTATTCTAAGATCAGCGATTCAAAAAAGAGGAAAAACACAAGACAAAATTTGTCTCAGAGTTCATCCCAATTTCCATTTACGTCTCTTATGGAATAAGCATACCACTTTTTCACTCTTCCTAATAGGGAGAATGGAAATAATTTCCATTTAAGGGTCTCTTGTGTCATGCGAGCAATTGTTAGGCAAGAACACAATAGCTCAAATTCCCTAAGGTGGGTGTATGGATCTTCATCTGCTAACCTAGAGAAGGATTTCTCCTAAACCATAGCTATGAAAGCAGGGCGAAGCTCATAGCCATCTATAAGAATAGGGTGTGATGATGGTGGTGGCTCCAATAAGTCGCCCTTTGGAGAAAAGAATTTATAAATAGGCGCAAAATCCATATGGTATGATGGTGGTGATAACAAGGTGGTAAAAAGAAAAAGAAAACTCGGATGAACTTGTTTCAATTCTAGAACAACTACCATTCCCCGGCAACGACACCAGAAAGCTTGTTGGGTATTTTAATGCACACAGAAAAAGATCCGCAAGCTCACGGATACCGATGTAGCTTTCACCCGGGAGTATTCCAGAGTATCAATTTCCATAGGGAACGTGAAGTGTACTAGAAGAATTAGGAACGTCCAAGGAAAGGGTAATTATAGGGTTTTTAGGGTTTTCTAAGTGAGTCTATCTTATTGAAAGCTTACTCCACTTTACTTACTTCGGAGCAGCAAGTCCTTTCCAACTCTCAAAAAAGACTAGGAAAACAGTAGTTGGGAGAAGGCTGCCAAAAGCTCTACGAAAACACCAACCCTAACGTCGTGGATTACAAAGGCCTAACAGAGTTGTCACCTCTGGGGCTACCACAACTATCCGAAGGATTGGGCGCAAACTTAGGTAAACCCTAGTCTAGACACCATGTCTACACCAGCGCTTACTACTCTAATTACCTAGGATAACTAGAGCACTCTATACGAGCGGAGATCCAGTAAATACAATAAAGCAAGAACTAAAACTAAACAAAATACTTAGAAATAAATGTTGAAGAACCTAGAGATTGCTCAAGACAAACCAGACGCTGTAGAAGTATAATGTTGAGGAAGATCCAACAGATTCAGCTCCTCCTTAGCTCTCTCCTCTCCTCTCTCCCTGATCTCTAGTTTACAACTAGATGAACTAGAACTAGAACTAGAACTAGAACTAGAACTAGAACTAGAACTAGAAGATGAACTAGAAGAACTAGAACTAGACGATCATCTAGAGGGATCTCTACTTCTACTTGGATGGAGAGGTGAAATCCTAGCTTTTTGCACTAGATGTAGCTAATGAACATGGAGATGCCTGAGGGAGGGGGTCTGCCCCTGCTTATATAGCCCGATGGGGTGAACCGCTGCCCTCGGATCGAACCGACTTAAAACAATAGTTGAGATGCGTCGTAGAGGTCGGTTGGAGGCCACCACGCGAAGTTGGTCTTACTTGGAGGTGGGCCCAAGCCGGTCGGCTTGACATGTGGGGCCAGCCGGCCCCACTTGTCAGCCTCCGGGCTTCCGCTTCATTCCCTTAGCTTCTCGTATACTCTAGAACCTTCCCATCAATTTTCACAAAATTCCGACTTGATTTAGTTCGGTCTCTTGACTCCTACTCCTTCTCGGCTTATTCTGTTTTTATCCTTGAAAATTCACAATTCACCAAAGCCATGGAAATTGTTATGTTAGTCCCTAAAACTCTTGCTTGGTGATGGTTCCGGAGTCTTCTTGAATCTTCCGAGTTGTATCCATCGGGGACTTTCTCTCTAGAACTCCAAATATAGCAAATGATATGTTCGTTTCAATCATCTTGACGAGCTCTTTGCAATGATGTGCTCTAATTCATCACTTGAGACACTTTTATATAGTGAAATATTAAATATCCTACAAAACAAGTGAGAACAACATAACTCGTGGAACTCGTTAGAATCAAACCCTACAACTATGCTTTGTGGTTCATTTCATTCTTTTTCATGCAATAGTTGATGGTTAAAAATGAGAATTAGTGACCATCAACAGCTGATCATCCCAATACTAAGGCTGAGAAATGGAAGATAGCACCTACCAGATTCTCTGGCGGTAGTAATCAACATCGAAGGTTCATGTTCCGATTTGTTTATCGCCCTCCTTATCATCCACCTCAGCAACAAGTCCAACAACAGTCATATGCCCGACCTGTGGTAAACCCATCAATCCACAGTAGTCGAATGCTACTGGTGTTCATCCCAATAACCCACCCAACCAGGCTAAACTTCCATGTTACAGTTGTGGAAAAATGGGACATTTCTCTCGTGAATGTCGACTTATGAAGCAAAACAATAGTCCAAGACCCCCAGTGAATCAATAGTACAATGTTCAATAGCAGTCTAGTCAACAAGGTGCTCAGAAGAAAGGAACTAGACCTAGAGTGGCTAGAGTGCATTTTATTCAAGGTGAAACTTTTCTAGATGGAGAACCCGTCGTCTTGGGTATGTATTTTAATCTCATCCACTACAATTACTGTATTGATATCAAGTGCATGACATGAGATCATCCTAGGGTACAGAGGTTATGAGAGAAAAGTTTGGGAAAAACATGGAAAAATAGTTGGATTCTTTTGAATTCTTGCTAAGTATTTACTTTTCAATAATAGTAACTTTTCTATTGAAAAATGGTTTACATAAAATCCACTCGGTCTTATTGTTTTATGGAAACAATCCAATAATGATTAGCTTGACACATTTCCTTTTCCATTACTAAACCCCAGGCTTTAGGAGTTTTGTAATCTCGGGACGAGATTTCTGTAACTGGGGAGGAGCTATAACACCCTAGGTGTTAAGCAACAAACTCAAACTGGTCATGTCATCATCATGCACAATGCACCATGTTTAGTAGATCACCATGTGATGCATTCAATAAAATAATATTTAATTACTTTGTTATAATGCATTGTTATGATGTAATGAGCTCAAATCAAAAATCCTTTCAAGGTATTTTGTGACCTTTTATTTTTAAATTCCATTAAAATACTTATGTTTTTGCCCTAATAAACTTGGGAGTGTAATTAGTGTAATTACACTAGGAACAAGTGTGGGGCATGATCCCAAGTCAACTAATTAGAAATGGAGTCCCAACTTTGAAAGTATAATGAAATTCCAATACTTGAACTCTTTTGATTAAGTGTGAAATGGATTAATAAGTTCAATTTTGGGAGCTCAATTAAAAAGAATTTTGTTAAATAACTTGATCAACTTTTGGCACCATGTGTTAATACAAAGTTTATACTTTGGAATGGTGAAATTAGTGGAGTGGTTTGTTCATTAAGTAATCACCAATTAAATCCCTAAGAAACTAAGTTGTTACTTTTGAAACCTACTAGTGAAACATGCATGCTTCAGCTTTGATGTTTCATATATAGCCCTAATCTGATCCTACTTCTATCTCTTGCCCTGTTACTTTTTAGTTCTTGGTCTCTTTAGCAAAGTTGTAGTTTAGGGCCTGAGCAACAATTTTCATAATTGGAGTATCTCCTAATTCCATCTCTATCTTGCTCTAATTGATGGAACAAGTTACTGTTTCTACTGAAACATGGAAACATGTTTCATATTTTAGTTCTCTGTTTCAAGGAGCAGTAGCAGCAGCTCACCTCCTCCTCCTTGCCGCCCACCACTCGGCCGTCACCATTCACGTGCGTGAGGACACGCAGCAGCTTGCCACCGCCTCAGGAAGTAGCTGTTGGCCATCTCGAAGCCACCCGTGACCCCTCCTTCCTCCTCTTAAGCACTAGAGCACCGTCTCCTTCTCCTTTCATCTATTCACATCCACCACCACCATGGGAGCTCAAGCTCCAATTTGCCCTCCATACTCCACCATTCTCAAATTCTGTTTGTCACCAAGTTCACCACAACCCCGCTTCTCGATTGAACCCACCAGAGCTACCTCTCCCGGTCGGTTTAGCCACATGACCGCATCTTCCCCATCGGAGATCACCGCACAGCCGTGAGCCCCTCTACATGGTCGGAGCACCACAGAGTCTCCCCACTCCATCTTGTGCTCGTTTCTGGCCTTTATTATTATGTTGATGCTCACGCTCACATTTATTCTCTTAGTGCACATGTAGACGTCTCGAAACGCCGCCGCCTTCCCTGGTTCATGCCACCAGAGCTGCTGCCATCTACAACCACTGTCAACCACAATCTTTCGGAGCCAACCAACCATTGTTTCCATCTTAGGGTGAGCTCTTGAGGGTACTCGTCTGTTTCATTTTGATGCTATCACGCCCTATAGGGCAGAATGCCTAGTCATCATCATGCACGCCCGGCCATACCACCATGGCCACGGTGAGTGACCTTCACGCTCGAATTCATTCAATTTACCCCTTGAACAGGTACGCGAGGTAGAGAGGAACGTTCTGACGCTCTTAGCAGCTCGGAGGCGTGCTTTGGAGTGGAGCCAACCTCATCGGAGTTTCGCCAGGGCGCCATGCTTGCCAGTAAGGAGCCATGGTGTTCTAGGTTGTTTGATTCACTAGGAGAAGGCTTAGTGGAGTAGAAGGGAAAAGAATAGGGAGATAGCATGACCGGAGGAGCCACCGTTCGATGGAGTGTCATCGCCATCGTTGCCATGCCACCAGAGCTGCGGGTGCGCTCACCACCGATCACCAAAGAAGGAAAAAGATGTACCAGGGAGTGCGGAAGGGAGAGACAATGACAGGTGCATCCTTGGCTTTGTCGGAATGTTCATCGGCTGTGAACTCCGGCCGGCCAAAGTGCCCTCTCCGTTGGAGGCACGAGCAGAGGAAGGGGAAAGGAGAGAGCGAGTTGGGCCGACTCGACCTTGGGCTTTGGCCTCGGTCTAGGCCGGCTCGGGCCAGGGGGAGAGAAAAGGGAGAGAGAGAGCAGCTGGGCAGAGGCCATAGCTGGGCCGCCAGCGTCGCTGGACCAGGCCAAGAGAGGGAGAGTAAAGAAAGTTTTCCTTTTCTATTTTCTAAAAGGAATTCAATGCTAAATTTTGTAAATTCCATAACTAAATAAATAATGGTGCTAAAATTATGAAACTTTGTGAGTAAGCTATTCTTGGTATGTTGAACATAGGAAAAATATAAATCTAAGAAAAACAATAAGTTTTGGATGACTAAAAATTACATGCCTTAATTAAGAAACATAACTTCCATGATTTTTATAGCTTAAAATATAACTCCAAAATTCATAAAAATTTATGAGCAACCTTAATCTACTGTTGTGAAGCTACACAAAAAGTTTGGTAATGTTTTGAGTTAAAATAATGGTTTCATTTAAGAAGGCTTGATTTATGAATTAATAAAATTATGAAAATGATTTCAAAGATATCATTAAGATGATGATGTGTATTTTTGGATTGATTGTGGACCTTGGAATATTTTACCCTACTATTCCAAGGCAATGGAAATTGATTGAGTAATATATGCTTCTTCATGATAGTCTCTACTTGCTTAAGATAATAACTACCTTTTAATTTTGAGATGTTAATAGTTGCTATAAGAGAAGTATTTAACTTGCTTTTAAGTAAATGATAGATAAATGTTAATGAACTTGTTTAACTCTTAGATGCAACCTCTTGGGTAAAAAGTGAAATATTTTATGATAACTACTTGTAACTATACCGCGAAGGAAAGTTGTACTCAAGTAGATAAAAAATGTTTATCCTTTGTAAATGTCTCTTTTATGTTATGCCATGTTAGCGTCATCCTTAAGCATGCATCCTCTTAATGTATAGTGAACGAAAGCGAAGACCCATTAGTTGAGCAGACCTCTGAGGCGGGTGTTCACTCAGAGGGTGTTGAGTTGGAGAGTGGGGTTAATCTTGAAACACCTGACAACCCTGACACTGTAGGCAAGCCCCAGAGCATAAACCGTTCCTTGTGTTTTATAAAATGTTTATCACATAAGTCTTACGAATGTTGCATTTAAGTATCAGGAGTTGTATGATAAACTTTGCTGCATGACTACCTTGTTTATCCTTTCTTACCCATGGTACCTATGTTTAAGTAATATTTGTTAAAATGCTTAGCGTTGCTTAGATATAAATGCTAGAGGTAGGTTTTGCTAAAGTTAAAGATGAACATGAAGTATGAGAATGATCATGTTTTATAAATCTAGACTGGGCGGAATCTTGGCTTGCGCCTAGTATGGATCTAGACATAGTGACCCCGCCTGTGTCGATCAAGGACTGATCGTTGTAGAGCTGTTTGTGATCGTGACTTGCAGTACTGGCCACATACTCTGGTAAGCCCAATATATGGGCTATTCTTGTATGGGAAATGATAATCATGCACTAGGAGTGGAGAGATGGTGGGAGTATTGTGTACTCATGCTTATGAATGCGTTAGGCTTGAACGATTCCAAGAGGTGGGATACTGGCTCTCGGGTAGCGCTAGATCGATTCCTATATAGGAGGATCCGAGTAAGGGTTGATGTATGTAGGCACGGGTCTAGGCCCAAACCTACATATATCATGTGGTAAGGAAACCCCAGCTGGACCGAACTGATTTGAATCGCCGTTGCTTCTCGATGAAGAAGACTCGATCAACTGTGCTACATCGTAGTTAATCAACTAGAACTTTAGTGATGAGATCATATTGTGATGGTTTATAAGAAGTGCTTGGACTTTGGAATGATGCTAATAATAGTGTGTAATATTAAATTGAAGTATAAAATTTGGAAAGTAAGGATCCACTTTAGTGCAGTTTTCCGCAAAAGTGTTCTTGATCTTGCTACAAACTCACTTTGATTCCCCTTACCTTGCATATCCTTGGAGTCTTTCCTATTCATCGGTTAAGTCTTGTTGAGTACCCTCAGTACTCAGGGTTTATTAAAACCTTGTTGTAGGTGAACAACATGAGAAGGCTGGCACTAGCCTCTGCTATATGTTGGTTCCTGAGAAAGAGTCCCAGCAATGAGAGTGTTGGAGTGCACCCTTGGGCAGGGTGAAGTTCTTTTGGTGATGTAATATAGGTACCTCTTTTTCTACCCACTATCTATATGGAAAAACTATGGTTTGTAATAATAATGGTTTGTAAGATCTTAATATAGGTTTGTAAACTTATGTTATTGTAAGACTTTCACTATAAGCTGATGTAATAAATTTGTATAACTGTTGTAATCCTGCAATGCTACTGTAATTGATCCTGCTCAAAAGACGAAACATGGATGATTCGGGTTTCCTGAGGACACCTGACAGACTATCGAGTTATAGGGCACTCATGTGCTACTACTAGAAGTCTAGACGGCAATGGTGAGCACGTGTGGGCCATATGATTCAGATGGTTCTGCCACAGTATGTTCATCGAAGCCATGCACCTATCTTATGTCAAGATTAGCACTATCTCCATGCAGATCGAATTGAGCTTCCACTTGAGCCTCGTCACCTAGGAGTACTATTGGGTGCATCCAAAATGATTTCTGAGCCGATGGTATGTTTCGCGTAAACCATGCACCTATCTTGCACTGACACCAACAATGTTTCCAAACAGACCGAATCGAGCTTCAACATGAGCCTCCTCACCTAGGTGTACCTGCGTCTAAAATGATTTCTGAGCTTATGGTACATTCAACGCAAACTGTGCACCTATCTTGCACTGACACTAATACTGTCTCCAAACGAACTGAAACGAGATTCCACATACCCACGTCACCTAGGAGTTCTATCGGGTGCGTCCAAAATGACATCTGAGCCTATGGTACGTTCAATGCAAATGGTGCACCTATCTTGCGTCAAGATTAGCACTATCTCCAAACAGATCGAATCAAGCTTCCACTTCAGCCTCGTCTCCTAGGAGTACCATCTAGTGTGTCCAAAACGATTTCTGACCCGATGGTAACATGACCCACGTCACCTAGGAGTTCCATCGGATGCGTCCAAAATGATTTCTGGGCCACAACAACTGTGGTTGATGTAGAACAGATGGTTCCCATCAAAGTTAGCAGATAAGGAGTCACACCAGAGATGGTTAATTTTGATTGTATGATTATTATGCATATAAGATTGAGACTTGGATAGCTCCATCACATACACAATGTGACAATCGATTCTTATCCAATAGATGACTTGTCCAACTAAAGTGTTGTGCGGTCCTTTTTATCCAACAGGGTGAGATACATTGCTCCTTAGATGATGGTCATCAATACTAGGATAACCAAGTAGAGTCACTTGTCTATCACCTCTTGCAGTCTATTAATGTTTATGTCGGTGACTTGATCTTCAAAGGTTACCCTCTTAGCAACTTTAGGAGGAAGCTCTACTACATTCGGTCAGAGATATGGATCTTACGATAAGATATGGGGAGATAACCAAGGAAGGATCATGAGAAAATATCACTTCGATGTAGTTCTATAATGGACCATGACTAGCATCCTCGATACTAGCACATGCCTAGCAGCACAACCATGTGCTGGTCGCCCATAATGAGGCCCTAGGTTTCATCGTGGCACCGTAGAATGCTAATCATAATACCATTACCAAACAAACACCTGATGCGAAAATTCAAGTGGCATAGATTGGGTTGTTCGAACAAACGCCATACAAAAGAGGGATAGCAAGCAAAGGTAGTTACCAGGTTTGGAATCAATTAGGGAAGCTATCCGCAAACCAAAACACAGCACAAGAAAACATAGCTCAATTATTGAAGGCGACTAAGCATGAGATTTTTGCTTAATTCCATGCACACCCTGTGTTCACCAAAGTGATGACCAGTTGAAAGATTACCATGAGATTTTGTCATGTTGAACAACAACATGAGATCAAGACTTGATAACCATCCGAGACTTGGGAAGGTTGGAGATGAAGTAAGTAGACTCCAAGGACAAAATCGATGTACCAATCTAAGATTCAGTTGATAAGGTACTACATGATTTGCAAGCACAAGATTCTGAGATCCAGCAGTGAGATATAGCGTTGTACCAAAACATCTGTAGGAGAGGTAGCTAGGAGGTCCACCATAAATTGGTTATGGACCTTACAACTTGGCAGCGAACAACTATGGCCAAAAGGGGTGTTTGTGGAAATCTATCTTAGTTGGTAGATCAAACAAAGGTATTCACGTGCGGGTGTAGGACAGCCATGGTATACACAAATATTTAAGGGTCTAGGCTCGGGCTTACATATCCAGCAAAGGCATGGTGCACAAACATTCAAAGCAAGCAGCCACGGCAACAAGCTTAGGCTCATAAGGGAAAGAACCTAATTGGAGACGACACCAAGAGGTCATTTCATGTAACTCGAGTGTTGCTCTAAGATAAAGCTATTCGACACACGTATGCTCACCGAGGACAAATGAGGTGACAACTATGGCATTACCTAAGTAACAAGCATACCGACACGCATCATAACTTCAAGCAAACACATGAAAAAGCGTAAACAAACAAACTCAAGCAACTATTACCAAGCAAAAAGCTCACACACAGAAATCATTACTAATCACCAGGCTCACCCATAACAGGCTTTATCTAAAGCAAGAACTAACTACAAGTTTAGCCCAAAACAAACGCTAGCTAAGGTGACTAACTTAGCATGGGCACAGAATCTGGACAGCAGCATAGTAGTTACTTGTTTCAACCATAACTGAGGTTGTAGACATCCCATAAAGGTGATCCTAGACTTTCTAGAAAGCTTAGGAAGTTTTCCACATGTTTGTTATTCATACCAAAATCTAAATCACAGGTTAACATGGCCAAACATGCTGATGTTTCAGATCTGTACAAACATGGACAGAAAACTGACATGAACTTCAAAAATGCGTAACTAGAGTTCTAGGGACCCAACAAGGCTGATCCTTAACTTGATGTAAAACTTATTAAGTTTTCCATAACTTTCTTATTATCATATTGAGATGATTCTATAGCTAACAAGGCCAAACAAGACAAAGAAGACATCTCTGTCCAGATTTGGACAGATTCTGTCACTCCATTTTGCAAGCTCATAACTAGAGATTTAGACCACTAAAATTAGTGCTATAGGATATTTTGGAAAGCTTAGAAAAAGTACTACCCTTCTTCTATTATCTCCAAGACATGATTCCATATGCACACAGATAAAAAAACCAAACATTTAGGTCTATTCAGAGCATAAGCAAAACCTGACAGCAAACTTCTAAAATTCATAACTCCCAAACCATAAGGCCTAGTGTCGTGAAATTGTAGGACAAACTAGATAAGTAAGTTAGCTATAACTTTTGTATTCTCTATAACTATAGAAAACACTACTATGACCACAATAGCATCACTACAAAAGAAATTGTTGTAGCAGCTAATGCCCAACAAGCAAAACAAAGCTTGCCCTTGTTCTACATAACAAGAGAGCACACAAACATGTTATTCTAGTAGCTCTAAACATTGTTACCTTAGACCAACACCAATTTAATTCATTCATGAGAATGACAATTATTGAAATGAGGTCTTAAAGCATTCACAAATGCTTGTATGAACAATATATCCACCACCTGGCTAAATTAGAGGACATTTATAGGTTCAGCATGTAACCACAATTATTTCTAGCAAGGCTAAGTACACACTTTTCTCAAACAACATGGAGTAAGGCATTATTGTTTAACTCCACACAAGAAAGATAGTGTAACACATTGATCACAAGTTACTTATCATTTGAACAAGGGTGAGAGGAGCATAGTTATGCATAAAGCAACAACATGATGATACATGCTTCATCCTATTCGTCCTCACAAGATTGCCAACCTAAGGTGGTGATCACGTTCTATGTCTGTGGCATAACACGCACTCTCTCGATATATAGCTAGTCGTCAGCTACATTTGACTTACGCATTCGTGGTTAGCGTACCTGCATAAAATTTTCATTGTAGCCCAATAATTCCCCACTATATGGCACACAATGAAAGCAGCAAAGTAAAATTCTAAGTACTCCCATATACATATAACCCCGTATATGTACATGTAGCACCAAAACTACCCGAATCATCAATCACCCACAATTAAGTACCTTCATATATACATGTGTGTAACATGTAAATAATCCAGTAATCAAAACTAGCTCTCCCCTAGACCACTGGTTGGATGGTCATGCTCTCACAACTAACACTTACCTGAGCGTAGGTGCGATGTTGCATAAAAGTAAACTAGCGACATATATGGCTATTTCATATATGAAGGCTACCTCTAATCTGACACACCGGGTAGCATAGTATGAGAGAGTTATCACACATACATACCTTGGCCTGGGCGTAGATGCATAAATGAAAAACCCCCAAGTCAGTACTTATATAAACCACCTAATAATCCTTATATGGGCATAAGGAAATTGACCACTGACATACTTAGGTTTAAAATTTAGATTTGACAAACCTATATATATCTATAAGTTGATAAAGCTGATTTTATAAAACAAAATCTTTGTTTTAAATACACATATGACAAGATTAATGTTGAATCTTATTCTGATACCAACTATCACGGGACCGTCCAAATTGTAAGAGCACAAGTACAAAAACAATCACCGAAGTGCTCAAATTCTCGCACTTGAGCCCATATAACTTCGGTAGTCCAATGAAATCATGAGGGATTTCAATCCAACCAACGTACAAGCCAAGATCGTAGTGATTCAACATAACAAGTCACATGTTATATCCATTTCACAAGTAATTCAATATACATCGGAGTTCAACATAGTTATTACAACTTACATTGAAAAGTAGTGAAAGCAAAGTAATTTGAAACTAACATTAATCTTATTTTAAATACATGCTAGTACCAAGGTCGACTTCTAATAAAACCGTTAGAGACAAAATAAATAACAAGGATCATGCCCATGATCGCACTCCGCCACTAAGGCAGGAGCCAACCAACTCTTACAGTCGCCATGATACGTCATAACCTACAACAAGTTGAGATAAAACCCTGAGTATGAGAAGATACTCAGGTAGACTTACCCGTTAAAAACCAGAAATAAAGTGACATCAAGGATCATGCAAGGCTGATATAAAGTGGGATAGCTTGACAACATTTTGCATAAAATCTTAATATAGATAAGTAATCTTTAATGCTTAAGCATCAAGTGAATTATCATTAACCTGTCATCTATATTAGAACCTGTACTAGAGCACTCACTTATTTAGGAGCAAATAATATTAACCATAACAGGTATAAATTGATGCAACATTTAAATCATCATCCAATTAATAATCCGTCCAATTTAATTGAATCTACGTTGCCGCTGCTCAAGTCAAGTGCTCACTAACTAGGAGTGACGGCGATTCGAATCGAGTTCCTATCCAGCTAGAGGGGTATTTCTAACACAAACCACACAGAACCCTCACTAGGGTCACACAAGTCACCTTTGGTACAGTTCAGAAAAGCGCGGGTTCGACTGATGCCGCATTCTTAAGGGCAACACTCTGCTAGGATGATAGGGACTTTAACCCCCTTGATCTTATGCCAGTGTCCCAAGCACATTCTTACTTCCTCCAGAATGCGCACTTGACCCCTCGATTCCCGGTCTGAACTGTATTACTCGGCTTCACGGTCGGAATGACTTATCCAGCCAGCTAAGTGTTAGACTGCGTTCAATATGACCCAAGGACGTACAGCGAATCGGTCCTTAAATGACTCAGACGGGGACAGATCCACACCCGAGACCTCTATGCCCTGTTGCTTCACTATCGTCATCCCGCCCGGTCTCCTTTCATATTATTAGCACATGGTACTTTTGTGTCACACCCCAAATTTTTTAATTTTGAGTTGTGCTTAGAAAACACTAAATAAAATAAATAATTTTAATATTTGAATAAATTTATTAGATAAGTTAATTTGCTACTAATTTAAATATAGAAAATTGTGGTTTAAAACTTTTTCATATTAATTTGATAATATGGTGTTTGTGTGATGCTTGTCTTTGGTGTTGGTGAGTGCTATTATTTTTTAAAATACCATAGGACGATGTTTGTTTCTCACCAGAAAACTTTTTGGTATTTTCTGGATTTAAAATTTCAATTTCTGTGAGCTTAATCTTTTTCCTTAATCTCTTCATCAATCTTTTCATGAGCTCAAACTCATTTAGTTGAGTTCCTTATCTCTCCAAGAGTCTTCAGGATTTTTCCCATGATTTTTCTAAGCTCTGGGCTATTTTTTACGGCCAAAAAGGTAATTTTAGATTTTCTAGAATTATTTTATTCGCTGAATTAAAATAATCCCGAAATTAAGAAATTTCGAAAAGTTTTCAAACCCTACAACTATATATATGCTGTTGTTCTCCTCGACGTGCTGATCGCAGATCTAAAAACCCCATCGCAAGTCGCCGCTCGTAGTTCCCTCCATCTCTTACCGAAGTTCGTCGTGTATAGCTTGTGTTCCGACGAAGGTTCGATGAGTTTTTCCGGTCATGTTTCTCGCCTCTGGCGAAATCCGTCACTGCTGCAAGATAGCCCTCGTCGTTCTCTACGCTGTACTATACTCATTTTCTCGAATCCATGTTCGTTTGATCGTGTTCCTAATTTATCTCTCTCCTTTGCGGCGAACTCGCCATGGAAGCTCTTCTTTTTCTTCTTGTTCGCAGTAGCTCCAGCGGCCTCTCTCCCGTGTACCCTGTGGCCCCAGCCAGACCAGAGGCCCCACCCTCGCGCGCCCTAGCGCTCGCGCCCGCATGCCATGCTGCAGGCAGCAGCGCCGCCGCCGTTTGTGGCCGCTCGGCCTCCAGTGAAGGTGCCGAGCCAGCTCCGTCTAGCCGCGAGGGCCCCTGCGACGCGCGGCCGCGTGCCACGGTGCAGCTCGCCGGTCGGCTGGCCAAGTCCCGCCCGAGCCTCTTCCCCTCTCTGTGTATGGTACTGCACCAAAAAGCAGCAACGCCAACTCCATGTTCGTCCGTACAAGGTCAATGTAGATGATGCTCCTTATTACGGTTCTGCCATCGATCATTAATCCCCTACTGTTTAATCGTTTTAGCTTCGATTCGAATCATTTCGGTCGCGTTAGATTCACGTCGTCGCGCTCTATGTTGTAGCGCTAACATATATCATGTCACTCAATTATGAAATTATTGACTTAATTACTAATTTAGTTCATGATTATTTAATAACTTTTAATTAAAAGCAACTTAGCTTTATAGTTTTGGCCTTCTATAAGTAAATGCCAACATGATTATCGACCACTTAGATATGTGTTTATTAGTTATAATTATAATTTGCCTCATTTAAACATGATTCATATAAAGCTACATGTTAGTAGGAACGTTTAGCATGTCTTATACCATTGAATTTTATAAGTTAAATATTAATTTGATTTATGCTTATGCAATTGAGTTTCTAATTAAAAGCAACATAGGTTTATATTTTGGTCTTACATAAATAAATGTTAACTTGATTAATATCAATCTAAATGTCTTTTGAATTATAAGATGATTAGTTCAACCTTGAAACATAAGTGCTTTTGTTTAGTTACCATATGCTTTTCTATATATGGTTAAATAAATTGGTGAATACACTTGCATCTAGTTTTACAATTAAAATCAATATAGATTTTATACTCCAGTGTTTTATATATAAATATTAGTATAGTTAATTGCTCACATAAATGTTTTCTTTTAATTTTAACTTGATCAGGTAAACACATTGCATATGTGGTAAATTCGAATTAGATGCTCTCACATGTTTATTTCTTTTGCAAAGTAAAGTTTAAATAGCTTAAGTAATATGAGATATGTTTATAAATAAGGTATGATTAGCTTTAACTCGACTTTAAAAATTAATTATGATTTAACAAATCTGGATTAATACGCTTCACATAGCTTTGCTCAATTAATTAACATAGATAAGCTGTAGTTTTTATTTTATAATATAAAATTTCCAGTAGCCGTTTTTTTTTAACGATAGTTTTGTTATTGGTGTGACCGTAGTAGCTAGCTTTATTTTAGTACGTTGTTTTCTCTTATGTGGTGCATTGTTCTTAGTTGCTTTTATTTGTTGCTTGTATGTTTGCATATGCGTGGTGCTTGCTACGAATAGAACGAGAACCGTGTGTGAGCGATTAAATCAGAAGGTGATGACTAGAAGCAAAGTATGAGGAAAATGTGAGCAAGAGTTTAAGACAAGTATAACATAGGACCATCCTTATTGTCCTATTCACTGAAATTATCATACATATGCATGTGTCCTCCTTGACAACCATAGAGATTATAACTTAGTTATTGATATCTTGTTTCCTTGTCACCTATGGGTTGTGCATTTGGGTAGCTATTGCTAGTGCTTAATTATGAACAATGATCTTGTGATTTGATTAATGGATTAAGCAACCAACCATTAAGATGATTTTATTACTGTTGAAAAGGGGGCTAGAGCAAGGGGTTATATTGTTGCTCTGGTTTCTCTCCATAACGACTTATTTGTACGTGATTTATCTAGGACATACAATACAACTGTGAGGGCTATATGACACTGGCTTTAGTTGTTTAAGAGACCTTTTCTAGCTTGTTAGTGGTTACCTTAAATGGCATAAGAATGGCTTGACACGTTGGGTGTAGGACAGCCTCTAGTCTATGAGTATAGCCGAGAAGGAATTGTGCCATTTGAAAAGGAGGTTCCTACATCTACCTGCCGAGTGAATCTAATGGCCCTAACTTGTTAGACAAACTCTTGAATGGCTTTATATGGTTTCTTGTGTTTAGGGATTCATGACCCCTTAGCATATGCAAATTATGACTCACAATGAAAGTGTACACCTCTGCGCAGAGTTAAAAACTGGTATACTAGTCGTGCCCATGGATACGGGCGGCCTTGGAACATTTATAGATAGATGATCACCATTGTTATATGATATTTTAATTACTGTTGATATTATTATGTCATGATAATGCTATTTCATTATTCTTATTACAACTGATCATTGATTCATTAATGGGATTTGGTTTATCTTGATGCTACTCAATTGCTAATTATATGATGATTAAAAGCTAAATGCAGTCAAACAGTGTCTAGCCTTTTGTGCCTCATGAACCCTGTGTTATACTTGTTGAGTTCGACATGGACTCACCCTTGCTATTTCCCCCACACCTCAGTGTGTAGTGAGGTGCTGCTCAGAAGAAGGATAAAGAGGTAGTGGAGTTTACAGAAGTGTTTCAGAAGTGTTTGGCATACGAAGCCCCTAGTCAACCATCCCTGAGAAGAATGAAGCCTGAAGTTTAGCCACCGTTTCGTGATACTCTAATGTAAGTGTTAATTTATAGCTATGTATACGCTATATAATAACATTGTTTCTGATACTTTTTTATTCTGACATATGTGTGGACTTCCTAGGCACACATATGGCTGACCTGGTTTTGTCCTTTAAAACTGGGTGTGACATTTTGCACGATAGCAAATATAGACAACCGTGCCGTACATGAATATCCCTACATCTCGTAGGTGACAGGAAATCACCTGACTTCTACCGCTTAAAGCAGGGCTAAGCATCTACTCGATCCTGAGCTAATAGGATTCAGGTTGATATATCTGGACAAGGAGTGATATCGATGCAACAAGGTTTTCACCCAACTCCTATACGTAATGCAACAATACATATAACACATATATAGTATTTGCTTTGAAAAGTAGGGAGTCTTATAATACTTCGGGGCTTGCGTGGGATCCGACTCAAGTCAGTGTTTGTCAGATGAAACCCACTTGGCGAGCATCTCCCATCCTAGCACTTGTCCATTTCTTCCATCTTCGGGATGGATCCACCAAACATCGTCTTCAGGTTTGGCTCCAACGCCACATCCTTCACGTGTTTTAGCTAGTGTACCTAAATGAGGTGCAACAATGCATATGTATGAATGCATAGAAGTGCAATAAACAAAGCAATCATGTAGGCATACCAAAGTTCACATAAGCACCTAGAGCTAATTAACTTAATCCTCACTAAGGCATAACATAGAAGACAACAAGCACATCAATCAAGACACAAGTCTCATAAGATCAGCGGGTACTAACCCAAGTACCATCAAAGATATGAGTTACACTTTAACACACTAGCATGGCAAAGTGAATCAAAGCACTAAAACTAGAATCTGCCACTTTCTGGACATCAGAACAGCAGCTGAGAAAATTAATCATAACTGGAGATCCACAACTCCAAAAGATGTGCAACAAGACATTCTGGAAATATTATGAAATTATCTACAATTCATTTAATATCAACTAAGCCTGATTTCCAATTTAGTAGGTCGAAAAGATGAAACTATAGAATCTGGTCTGCTCCAAACAGAGATCAACTAAATCTGGGCCCTGACTTTAAACATCTATAACTCAAAAACTACTAGGCCAAATATCACCAAATTTTAACACAAGCTAGATACATGAATTATATACAACTTTCCTATAGACAAGATGCTCACAAAACATCATTAGCATGGGGTAATCTACATTGCCCCCAGAACTGTAAAGAAACTAATAATCGCAAGAAATAATTATTAACATATGTTGCAAACATATAATTGGACAAAACCAACTTTACCAACATGTAACACATGACTAATGAACACCAGAAAACATAGTGTCCATTCCTAAATAAATTCTTTTAATGCATTTTCCTAATTTATTTGGATAATTAGGTGGAATTATGAACACATATGAAAGTTGTACAATAAATTCTACCAAAATTACAGTAGCCTACATATCCAAATTATAGTAGTCTACTGTCCAAATTTCAGGCCATTTGGACAAGTATATCAATCTCTATGAAAAGGATAAATGACTATTACAAGAAATCATATGAGAGCAAGCTAAACCTATATCTCACTCATCTAGCAACCGAAGCTCATGAAATTTTAACCATGGTCCCTATATAACCTCAGGAGACTACCATAAAAGTTTCACCTAAATTAGAGCACCACAACACAAGATAAAAAATGATAAGCAATATAATGTAGATTTTGCTCATTTACCAAGGTTAAATCAAAACCTTAAGAAAAAAGTGAACAACTAGTGTGTATAATATTTTTCCTAGCAAGTACATGTCATCAAGAAACTAATAAAATAATAATCACTATTTTTGGAGTTCTAAAACTCAAGATATGGCTCTGGTCAAGTTTATAAGCATTTTTGGAGTACTTATCAAGGTTAAATAAAAACACTAGAAAACTTCTACAAACATATAAAATTTTATAAGTCTACTGCATAGGTCTTTTCTCAAGGTTTTCAAAAAGTCCACATTTGCTATTTTTGGAATTTCCTAGCATGAGATATGGATTTTAGGAGATTTAACCTAAAATCTGAAATTAAAATCTAGAATAACTCAAACCCTAACTTAATGCTAGATGTACCCGACTGTGCACCCAAATCAGCCACCAATTAAACTGACCCGTGGGACCCGCTGTTCAGCTAGGCCCGCCTATCAAACACACACAGAGAAATAGAGAGAAAGGAGAGGTGCCGGTTTCTTCCTCAGGGACACCAGAGGCAGGAGAGGTGAGCGCCGACCGGCCATCCCGGCGATGAGACGGTCACCGGCGGCAGCAGCAGGCCCTGGGCAAGCCCTGCCCTGCATGCACCCAAGGGAGGTGGTAGCTCCCCTGGAGACCACCTATGGCGTTCTGGCTGCGAGCGCCGGTGGTACGGGACGACGGCGGCAGGCGGTGGTGGGGCTCCGGTGATGAGCATCCTCAGGTGAGGAGCGCGGGAGGTGCGACATGAGGTGAGGGAGGTGGTGCGGTGGTTTGTCCGGGCAGAGGGAGGCTAGAGGCAAGGGATCATAGTGGTGGCTTGGAGCTTGGTCGGCGATCATGGCAGCGGCGCTGCGCGTGCGCGGTGACCGTGCTTTATGGCAGCGAGGAAAGGCCGGGGATGGTTGCGGTGGTACAGCAGGGAGAGGCGGAAGTGATGATGTGCTGCACTTGGCCTTCGACTGGGCAATTTTGTGAGAACGACGGTGCGGCCGCGAGCTCTAGAGCTCGGCCATGGCGGCGTCCGCGCCAGTGAGGAAGAAGCGAGAGAGGAGGGCCAGGGAAGGGAGGCGGAGCGAGTGAGAGAGAGTGAGGGAGGCTGAGAGGGAGCTCAGGTGCGTGGCCAAGAGATGGGGGGGCATGCTCGACGCGTGGAGCAGAGGTGAGGGCATGGTGACCGCGTGTCCCCTAAGGGGCCCACCGTCGAGTAGCTAGTGTGCATCGCTGTGCCTGTGTTGGAGACCATGTTTGGGCTGGTTACGGGCCGAGTTTGGACATGGGCCAAAAGGAAAAGTCAAAGCCCACATGATGCTCTACAAAATCTATTTAGGGTTCATGACCATTAGTGATCTAGATTAGGAGATAACTAACTGCCAAAATTACAGCGTTAGCAATTCGATTAGGGTTAACCCTTTCCTGGTTTAGGCTCCAATTGGTTGGCCAAAATGCGTCAAATCCAATCCAACTTTTGGTATGCCCCAATTCAAAGTGTAAACTCTGACTTTTGTTTTTGGGTCAACTCGAGTTGCGTAGCAAAATTTGGAGAACGCGAGATGCCAACGTCGAGGTCGTTTACACGATAAAATTGCAAACATGGTGTTTTAGCAACTAATTTTGGAGATCCAAATATACTCCAAATGTGATGACACTTGATTCATTGCTTCCCTCATGAACAGTACCCCAACTCATATTAAGGAACCCAACTGAGTTACTACATGAACTTGGATGATAAAATGTCGTGAACATGTTGACTTGATGTTGCCTGATTAGGGACTTAGAATATTTTCTGCTCTTCTAAAAACAGTCGCTGAATCAATCTTGTGAGCTCTATTTGACTAGGTTAGAGGCTAGAATAGCTCTTGACCATTGAACAAAGTTTGTTCTACACAAGATAAACTACAACTTTTGTTAAAGGTCAAACCTCATAACTGGTATATAAGTTAAACTTTTACTTTGGTCAAAGTAGCAACTCGATAAAACCTAAACTAGGGTTTTAGACCAAATGGGACATGTTCCTGACATTTGCTCAACATGAACCCTTCATGACTTTTGTTATGGAGTTCATATAGAGTCATTTGGGAAAGTTTGCAAGGTTTGGTGGATGGTCTATGATTCCATTCACTTAAAGGTGCAAATTCCAATAGCATGTTGCACTAGCATGTTTCATATATTTAACTAGTGCATCACATATGTTCCATGCTCATATATGAACAAATGATGCTTAGGCTCATGCAATGCAAGTGTCAAATGCGAGCCTAACACCTAGGGTGTTACATTCCATCAGGTGCATCAAAAATGATTTCCGATCCTATGGTACGTTCGGCGCAAACCGTGCGACTATCTTGTGTAAAGATTAGCACTATCTCCACACGGATAGAATTGAGCTTCCACTTGAGCCTCATCACCTCGGAGTACCATCGAGTGCATCCAAAACGATTCTGATCCGATGGTATGTTTGGCACAAACCATGCACCTATCTTGCACCGACACTAACACTATCTCCAAACGTACCAAAACGAGATTCCACATGACCCACGTCACCTAGGAGTTCCATCGGGTGCATGCAAAATGATTTTTGAGCCTATGGCATGTTCGGTGCAAACCATGCACCTATCTTGCATCAAGATTAGCACTATCTCTAAATGAACCGAAACGAGCATCCATAAGAGCCTCGTCACCGAGGAGTACCATCAGGTGTGTCCAAAATAATTTCTAAGCCTATGGTTTGTTTGGCATAAATCATGCACCTATCTTGCAAAGACACTAACACTTCTCCAAACAGACCAAAACCAGATTCCACTTGAGCCTCATCATCTACGAGTTCCATCGGGTGCGTCCAAAAGGATTTATGTGCCTATGACACGTTTGGCGCAAACTATGCACCTATCTTGCGTCAAGATTAGCACTATCTCCAAACAGACCAAATTGAGATTCCACTTGAGCCTCGTCATATAGGAGTTCCATCGGGTGCGTCCAAAATGATTTCCATGCCTATTGTATGTTCGGTGTAAACTGTGCACCTATCTTCCATCAAGATTAGCACTATCTCCAAATAGACCGAATCGAGCTTCCACTTGAGCCTTGTCACCTAGGAGTTCCATCGGGTGCGTCCAAAATGATTTCTAAGCCTATGGTACCTTTGGCACAAACTGTGTACCTATCTTGCACCGACACTAACACTGTATCCAACCAGACTGAAACGTGATTTCACAGACCTATGTCACCTAGGAGTTCCATCGGGTGCGTCTAAAATGATTTCTTATCCTGTGGTACGTTCGGCGTAAACCATGCACCTATCTTGCGTCAAGATTAGCACTATCTCTAGACGGACATAATCGAGCTTCCACTTGAGCCTTGTCACCTAGGAGTACCATCGGTAGCGTCCAAAATGATTTCTGAGCCTATTGTACGTTTGGCGTAATCTGTGCACCGATCTTGCACCGATACTAACACTGTCTCTAAATGGACTAAAATGAGATTCCAAACTACCAAAATCACAATGGAATTCTATCGGGTGTGTCCAAAATGATTTTTCGAGCCTGTGGTACGTTTGGCGCAAACCGTGCACTTATCTTACATCAAGATTAACACTTTCTCCAAATAGACAAAAATGAGCATCCACTTGAGCCTTGTCAGCTAGGAGTACCATCGGGTGCGTACAGAATGATTTCTGAGCCAATGGTACGTTTGGTGCAAATCGTGAATCTATCTTTCACCGACACCAAAACTATCTCTAAACAGATCCAAACGTGGTTTCACATGACCCACGTCACTTAGGAGTTCCATCGGGTGCGTCTAAAATGATTTCCAAGCCTATGGTATGTTCGGCGCAAACTGTGCACCTATCTTGCATCAAGATTAGCACTATCTCCAAACAGACCAAATCGGGCTTCCACTTGAGCCTTGTCACCTAGGAGTACCGTCGGGTGCATACAAAACGATTTCTGAGCTTATGGTACGCTGCGCGCAAAACGTACACCAATCTTGTACTGATACTAACATTGTCTCCAAACATACTAAATCAAGGTTCCACTTGAGCCTCGTCACCTAGGAGTACCATCAGGTGCGTCTAAAACGATTTCTGAGCATAGGCACATTTGACGCAAACCGAGCACCTATTTTGCACCGACACTAACACTGTCTCCAAACAGATCGAAACGAGATTCCACATGACCCACATCACCGAGGAGTTCCATCGGATGCGTCCAAAACAATTTCTGAGCCTATGGTGCATTCGGCGCAAACTGTGCACCTATCTGGCATCAAGATTAGCACTGTCTCCGAACAGACCAAATCGAGCTTCCACTTGAGCCTCGTCACCTAGGAGTTCCATCGGGTGCGTCCAAATGATTTCTTAGCCTATGGTACGTTCGGTGCAAATTGTGCACCTATCTTGCATCAAGATTAGCACTATCTCCAAACAGACCGAATCGAGCTTCCACTTGATCTCATCACCTAGGAGTTTTAGCGGGTGTGTCCTAAATGATTTCTAAGCCTATGGTACATTTGCTATAAACGTGCACCTATCTTGTACCAATGCTAACATTGTCTCCAAACGGATTGAAACAAGATTCCACAAACCTACGTCACCTAAGAGTTCCACAGGTGCCTCTAAAACGATATCCGATCCTGTGGTACGTTCGGCGTAAACCGTGCACCTATCTTACATCAAGTTTAGCACTATCTCCAGACAGACAGAATCGAGCTTCTACTTGAGCCTTGTCACCTAGGAGTACATCGGTATCATCCAAAATGATTTCTGAGCATATGATATGTTTGGCGCAAACCATGAATCTATCTTGCACTGACACCAACACTATCTCCAAACGGATTGAAACGAGATTTCACATGACCCACGTCACTTAGGAGTTCCATTGGATGCGTCCAAAATGATTTCCAAGCCTATGGTACATTCGACGCAATCTTGTGTCAGGATATGCAATATCTCCAAACGGATAGAATCGAGCTTCCATTTGAGCCTCGTCACCTAGGAGTACCATCGGGTGCATCTAGAACAATTTCTGAGCGTAGGCACATTTGACGCAAACCGAGGACCTATCTTCCACCAACACTAACACTGTCTCCAAATGGATTAAAACGAGATTCCATATGACCCACTTCATCGAGGAGTTCCATCAAGTGCGTCTAAAATGATTTTTGATCTTGTGGTACGTTCACGCAAACTGTGCACCTATCTTGCATCAATATTAGCACTATCTCAACACGGATCGAATCAAGCTCCCACTTCAGTCTCGTCACCTAGGAGTACCATTGGTAGCGTTCAAAATAATTTCTGAGCATATGGTACGTTTGGCACAAACCGTGCACGTATCTTACACCGATACTAACACTATCTCTAAACGGACTGAATGAGATTCCACATTACCCTTGTCACATAGGAGTTCTATCGGGTACATCCAAAAAGATTTCTAAGCCTATGGTATGTTTGTCGCAAACTGTACACCTATCTTACACCGACACTAACAATGTCTCCAAACAGACTGAAATGGGATTCCACAGACCTACGACACTTAGGATTCCATTAGTGCGTCTAAAACGATTTCCAATCCTATAGTATGTTCGGCATAAATCGTGGACCTATCTTGCACCGACACTAACACTATCTCCAAACAGACTGAAATGACATTCCACATACCCACATCACCTAGGAGTTCTATCAGGTGTGTCTAAATGATTTCCGATCCTATGGTACGTTTGGCATAAATCATGGACCTATCTTGCACCAACACCAACACTGTCTCTGAATAGAGTAAAATGAGATTTCACATATCCACATCACCTAGGAGTTCCATCGGGTGCGTCCAAAATAATTTTTGAGCCTATGGCACGTTCGTCGCAAACCACACACCTATCTTCCATCAAGATTAGTGCTACCTCTAAACGGACCGAAAGGAGATTCCACATACCCACATCACCTAGGAGTTGCAACGGGTGCATCCAAAATGATTTTTCAGCCTATGGTGCGTTCGACGCAAACTGTACACCTATCTTGCGTATTAGCATTATCTCCGAATAGACAGAATTGAGCTTCCACTTGAGCCTCGTCACCTAGGAGTTCCATCAGGTGCATTCAAAATAATTTCCTAGCCTATGGTACGTTCAGCACAAACTGTGCACCTATCCTGCATTAAGATTAGCACTATCTCCAAACCGACCGAATCGAGCTTCCACTTGAGCCTCGTCACCTAGGAGTTCCATCGGGTGCGTCCAAAACGATTTCTAAGCCTATGGTACGTTTGGTGCAAATCGTGCACCTTACTTGCACCGATACTAACACTGTCTCCAAACAAACTAAAACGAGATTCCACAAACCTACGTCCCCTAGGAGTTCCATCGAGTGCGTCTAAAATGATTTTTAATACTATGGTACGTTCAACGCAAATCATGCACCTATCTTGCATCAAGTTTAGCACTATCTCCAGATGGACAAAATCGAGCTTCTACTTGAGCCTCATCATCTAGGAGTACCATCAGTAGCGTCCAAAATGGTTTCTGAGCATATAGTATGTTTGGCGCAAACCGTGATGTGGGTACCATCGGGTGCGTCTAAAATGATTTCTGAGCATAGGTACATTTGAAGCACACTGAACATCTATCTTGCACTGATACTAACACTGTCTCCAAACAGATTGATATGAGATTCCACATGACCCACCTCACCGAGGAGTTCCATCGGGTGCATCTAAAATGATTTCTGATCCTATGGTACGTTCGGCGCAAACCGTGGACCTATCTTGCGTAAAGATTAGCACTATCTCCAAACGAACAGAATCGAGCTTCCACTTGAGGCTCATCACCTCGGAGTACCATCGAGTGAGTCCAAAATGATTTCTGATCTGATGGTACATTTGGCGCATACTGTGCACCTATCTAGCACTGACACTAACACTATCTCCAAATGGATCGAAACGAGATTCCACATGACCCACTATTGACGGTAGATAAGTATCATTTTTAACCGTCAACATAGCATGAGAAAGGACCTCAACATAAATACTATCTAGATATAGGGGTTACACTGACAGAATTCTATGAGTTTTGGTGAATATCTATTTCTGTAGGGTGTTATCAGGAAATAACCAAAGGAGGTCCACATGTCAGATTTACATAGAGAGAAACTGACCATACTATGAAAAAGAATACTCTAGAAGACTTGGGAAGATCATACCCCAGAGGGTAGGGCCCATATGCCAGGCAACAGGGGTGGCTGCCCCTAGGCCTAGGCACCCGCCCCACCTAGGTGACCAATCAGAACCAAGCTCCTGGATCATGCCTCCACCGCCTTTGAGGATCAATAATAATCGTTCATCAAGGTCGGTTTGATCCAAGGGTTGTGGTGCTTCCTAGAGGGATATATAAGCAAGGCCCTTGGCCCAAGGAGAAACCCTAATTCATTAGAGAGAGAACACATTCCATTCATTCAGAGAAGCCCTAGAGCCACCATCTCAATTAAATCTCTAGTTTAGCATAGCTACATAGGATTAGAACTAGAAGGAACCAAGCATTGCTTGATTTCCGGATCTGTCAAGAGAATACTTGGTAATTCTCTCCTACTTTTATTATTTATTCTTATATTATTCATCTAGTTCATCATTTGTATGAATATGACTTTAGTCTATTCTATCATATTGGATATGAGTTTGCTCTATTTGATTATGTTCTCAATTATATTGTTCTTAGTCTACTTTGATTATATGTTTGGCATAGTTTGATAAGAATTATATTTAAGTATAGGATCGTATAGTGCTTGCTCATTGATATCATGGGTGAGTGGTAAACATTGTGTAGGCGTGGTGCCTATATCGTATTTACATACGATTGCACCCTATATTCTGGACCGTGTGGTAGATCGCGGGAGTGACAATCCTATTGAGTCCTTTGTAGTCCACCTCCTGAGTATAGGGCAGGCAGAGCACAACTATTATAGGGAAGTGACGGCTATGTTCTATATCTTCCTTAGTAATATCACTATGCGTAGATATAACATTTTCTTGCCATGATTGCCAAGTGTAATTGCACTAATCATCATATGCTTTGACTGTATAGTTGGAATAACTTAGGATTTATCCTTTCGTCCTAATCCATGCTAGTGCTATATACTTAGAGTAATCTATTGAGATTTTTATCATTATATGTGGCTATGAGCTTATCAGTTATCTCTTATTATTCTTTATTTATATATATATATATATTATTTATCTTGTGACACTTACCCTGTATGAGAAGATAGATAAATAAATGGTTATGCTCTCCATTATCACATGTAGTGATGCTCATTGCTCATTATCCTTAGCATCCCTTCCCAGTGGTAAAAATATAAATAACGATACCTGGATTACTCCCGGTTAAAATGCTACATCAGTATTATCTGTGCGCTTGCGGATTTCATATTTATTTTAGAGGAGCATTTGCATATTTTAGTACCAGCACCTTTAGTGTCATGCTAGGGATGACAACCTAGCTTATGTGGTGTTAGAGGTGTCAACAAGCATTTTTGGCGCCATTGCTGGGGAAGGTTGAATTGCTATTCAAAGGATAATGAGTCATCACTTGCATCCACTAATGTGATCGAGAAACCATCATCCTTCTCTACTCATACAGCCTTACCCTTGTCTATTATGTATTTATATATTATATACAGGGTAATGTATGAGCAGGTTTGGCCATCTAGATAACTTCATCGATAATCCAGAATTATTGTTCTGAAGAGCAAGAGCCAAGCTAAAGAAAGTTCAAGCAGACACATCATCATCTCAGCTTGAAGCTCCACTCTCTGATTCGGAAGGCCGACCAAGCATAGTTCAAAACTTAACACCAGAGTTCGATGCCATGGCAAACAAGTCACTCTGTGAGTTCTCAGCTCCAACTACAGCTAACATCCGGACTAGACCTATAGCAGAGATCGAGCAAAACTTTGCGCTAAAGCTGGTGTTGATCAACATGGTGCAAGCCAGTCAATTTTGTGGGAAGGCACATAAAGATGCTAGTGCTCATCTCCAACACTTCTTGGAGATTTGCAGCACTTTCATCATCAAGGATGTCCCCAGAGATGCCATACTACTTCGCCTCTTTCCATTCTCACTCTTCGGGAGAGCAAAGTAGTGGTTCTATGTGAATAAGGAGAAGAATACTACGTGGGCACTCTGTTCCACCAATTTCCTAGCAAAGTTCTTTCCCATGGGCAAGACAAATGCTCTTCATGGGAAGATATCAAGTTTTCAGTACCAACATGATGAGTCAGTCCTAGAAGCATGGGAGCGCTTTCAATACTACATTCTAGAATGTCCTCATCATGGAATGAAGAGTTGACTACTTATGCAGACCTTCTATCATGGGCTCACCAATAGTACCCATGAGACTATGGATGCTGCCGCTAGAGGAGCATTCTTATCACTTACAATCAATCAAGCCACAGCTCTTGTGGAGGAAATGGTGTCCAACCAAGGTTGGAATGAAGAAAGAACTCAAACCCACAAGAGAGGTGGAGGTATGCACCAGCTAAAGGAGGTAGACATGTTGTCTACCAAGATGGACCTACTTATGAAGAGGTTCGATGAGAGAACCAGCGAGAAGGAGGAAGTCATGCACATCCATGATTCCCGCATGACTTGTGAAGAGTGTGGAGACACTGGGCACTCAAGAAGCAATTACCTAGAGCTACAAGAGGATGTGAACTACCTCAACAATAATAACAACAACAACTACCATCCTCAACAGAATTAAGGCTAGAATCAATAACAAAGGCCTAACTACTCAGGTAACTACTTAGGTAATTATCAAGGTAATAATTCTTTTAATCAACCTCCTCTGAGAGAGTTAGTGCTTAATCAAGAAAAGTTAATGGATAGCCTGTCTAAGAAATTAGCATCCAATGATAAAACATTAGAAATAATTAACAACAGAATGGATAGCTTTTCTACTGCTATTAAGAATCAGCTCAGCTTTAATAAGATGCTAGAGTCTCAATTGCAACATCTTGCCAATATTGTTCCTGCTAACCAAGGTAAAATTCCAGGACAACCGGAAGATCTAGAAACTGCAAATCTTGTAGACATATTTATTGCAGGAAGTTATTGGAGTGACCCTATCTCCAAAGGATGGAACAATGAGACTCTGCCAATCAAGAAAGGTGATCTAGGAAGACTTGTCATCCCGATCTCCATTGGAAGCGTGAACTTCAATGAAGCTATCTGTGACTTCAGTGCAAGCGTCAACATCATGCCTAAGGTGATCTATGATAAAATGTTCCTTTATTGTATACAACCATGTGCTTGCAGCTTGCATATTAGTCACTTTGCTACACCAAGGGAATCCTAGAAGACATATGTATATGAGTAGGCAGCTTGTATGTTCCTGCAGACTTCGTGGTAATAGAGACAGGTGGTGATGAGAAGTCGCATGTCATTTTGGGATGATCGTTCTTGAACACCGCTGGAGCTATCATGTACGCCAACACTGCCAAGATATGTTTCAACATCAAAGGAAAAAGAGAGACCTTCTTCTTCAAGGATAGAGTGTTGCAGTTCCCTGCACACCCTCAACATCCCTATGAGCCAAAGAAGAAGAACAATCAGAGGAACAAGAACAGAAACAAGAACAAGAAGCCATAGTAGATGGAATTAACGAGAGTGATCACTGCAGTCCATAGAGAGCATGATCATCAGCTCAAGTCCCCATATCTGCTTAAGAGAGATGACCCAGGTGTCCCAACCATTGAATGCATAATCAACAGGAGCTCCTTTTAGAAAGTTGTCTATGACACTGGATCGGGCGTCAACATAATGGACAAGGTAACTTATGAATATCTATATGGTACTATTCCTTTAGACCCAACCTATGCGTAGTTGTAGATGGCGAACCAATCATTTCGCTTCGTGGACGGAATAGCTAAGAACGTCCCCAAACAAATTGATGACCACTTCATCCTGACTGACTTCTTAGTCATCGACATGGGAGAAGATGAGTACGATCCACCGATCACCCTAGGGAGACCATTCCAAAGCACCACCAAGGCCATCATCTACATTGTAACAGAAGTGCATTTCCAATTCCCCTCAGAGAAGGTATGCTGCTATTTCAACAGTAACTATATAGTTGACGAAGAACCCAAGAAGAACAGAACTAGAAGAAGGCACCGTAACTGCACCTAGAAGAATCAGATCCCTAAGGATGGATGGGCTGACTATGAAGGAGATGTATCAAGATATGAAGATCGATTTCCTGAAGACAATACATCTTCTGAGAGAGAAGCTGTACCGCTAACAGAGAGTGACTCAGTCACTAAGAAGTACAAAGAAGATAAGACAGAAAAGCAAGCTTCCACCTCAAAGTCAACCTCACTCACAAAATAGGTATGGAAAGTAAAAATAAATTCAACATCAGATTCAGCACAAGCGGAGGCACCACTCGATCCATCCGAGGTGCCCCAGAATAATTAGAGCGAACAAGAGGTGTTGTTCAGAGGACCCAAATCACTAACACCACACCAAGAGGTAACTTGGTAGTTATCAATATTTCCCTCTTTAGTTCTACATTTAATTTTCCACATCATATTTACTTTCCTTCATTACATGTCTAGTTATACTTTATTTCTGCATAGAAAAGAAAACAAATATGTCTTGCATTGCATCATAAAATTACTAAGCCCCATGCAAATAAATTTGTGGCATAAAACCCATAAGTCTACTTGCTATGGTGGCATAAAAAATAAAATAAAGAAGCATTCATCATCCTTTATAATTTCTTGCATAGTATAAATATAAAAGCATAAAAAAATATGGCAACACGAGATCTTGCTAGAAAGATACATCTGTTAAGAGGTTCTAGATGCTTAAGGCTTAGAGGTTTATCACTAACACTTAATCAAGTTTCACAAGCTTTGTTGTCTATTTGAGCTTCACAGAATTTGAAGGATCAAGGAAAGCAAACAGACAGAAGGACAATCCATCCCCTATCGGAGTGTTGTCTCAACAATCATCATCATGAGCACTCTGATGAGGGAAGTACAACTTCACTATCTTTCTGCTTCATCAAGCAAGACTATGTCAACATCCAGCTTAGGGGAGAGCATCCCCCATGTATCTAGCTAAGTATTTTCTTACCTACTTATTTTTGCTTTGATATATGAAATAAATAAAAAGATGCATAACCTATAGAAACCCAAATAAATGTTTTCTTATATATATGTGCTTTTTGTATAATCTTTAAGTTTAATAAATAAATATAGGAAAGTGTGCTAAGTTTCATCTTGCTAAGTGAACCCCTAGAATAAACTCTTATATGGAAATGATGAATAGTTGCTCTACCGTAATTCCTTTTAAGTACCTAGTTTTCAATCGCGCACTCTCCCGAGTTTTGGACACGATGGTTTTGATTTAAGATTTTCTCTAAACCTGAACTTGTGGGTAGAGAATGCTTGATCTAAGTCTAGGTAGTTGACGGATATGATATGGGAAGGTTTTGAGCTATTGTCTATCATGTTCCTAAAGATACAAGAGTTCTAGAGAATTTATCTTTTGAAAATTAACTTACTACATGATGAGTTCCTGTATGATGAAAGTTTGAATTCCTACCATAGCCATATACATGCTTATAGATTAGGAAGCCTTACATTCATATTTACTATTTGTGAGCATTTAGTATGGTCAGGCTGTGTCAATCCTTAGGAACTGGTCATGCGGTTAAAATCGAGATCCACCTATACACTCTACCTATATATGCTGCTTCTACCCTGGAAGTACACATCCATATCCACCCATATATATCCACCCATATATTCAGCTTCTATCCTGGAAGTACGAATCCACATATATTCTATTCAGATCCACCCATAAAATAGTTCTACTCTTGTACTAGGAGTGAACTGTCCAAAAATATCCCTATTATCCATTTTATCCCTTGCTAGCCAATAAAGCTCCAAACATCCAGTGATGCTACCTCATGTTATTATGTTCCAAAAGAGGCTTGGGTATTCTATTAAAAAATAAAAAAGAAAGAAAGAAAGAAAACCAAAAGAAAGAGGACAAATGTCTCACTCAAAATAAAGAGAGATTTAGCAGCCCAAGTTTCTTCTCAAAATCTTCAAGTTTCTAAGAGAGGTATATGAAATTTCTCAAAGGAGCTAAGTATTCACCATCGTCATTCCTTTACCCCTTATAACCACTTCTACCCTATTCTCTATTTATCCATTTACCACCACCTACCATATACACATGCATATCTTGATTTGACTTTATGACTCGTTTCTTTGGATTCATAGTTTTGATTATGCAATATATGTTTCGCTGTCTCCCCACCTATGAGCTCCACATAAGCCTATTAGAAGTAGGGTGAGAGAGAAGGCATAATGTTACTATGCTACTAAAAATACCACATATTTTGAGAGGAGAGAAAAGGCATACACCATAATTGCCTTGGAGAGGATCCAGAAATACCACAAAGGAGAGACTTGGAAGGGTCATACATAGGAATCTCTGAGATTTATTTTGAAAATATAGCAAAACTCTAGAATAATAGTTGATCAAAGAGCTGGAAACATGGCGCTTGACTTGACCGTTCTGTCTTTCAACTACTCAAGACCCAAGTGACGGCTACAAACCCCATGGTGGAAGGTAACATGAGTGAGTTTTTCATCAGAATAGTTCACTCTAATCCAGAGGAGAGTTCTTGTTTGAACGCAAGTGTACCTGTAAGGTGTGAAAGTATTGTAGCAACTCCTAATCCATCACTGAGTCTATCTTTGCTTAGGGACGAGCAAAAGGTAAGCTTGGGGGAGTTTGTTGATGGTAGATAAGTATCATTTTTAACCATCAACATAGCATGAGAAAGGACCTAAACATAAATACTGTCTAAATATAGGGGTTACACTGACTGAATTCCACGAGTTTTGGTGAATATCTATTTCTGCAGGGGGTTATCAGGAAATAACCAAAGGAGGTCCACATGTCAGATATACATAGAGAGAAAACGACCATACTATGAAAAAGAATACTCTAGAAGACTCGAAAAGATCACACCCCGGAGGGTAGGGCCCACAGGCCAGGCAACAGGGGCGGCCACACCTGGGCCTAGGCGCTCGCCCCACCCAGGTGACCAATCAGAGCCAAGCTCCTAGATCATGCCTCCACCGCCTTTGAGGATCAATAATAATCGTTCATCAAGGTCAGTTTGATTCAAGGGCTGTGGTGCTTCCTAGAGGGCTATATAAGCAAGGCCCTTGGCCCCAAGAGAAACCCTAATTCATTAGAGAGAGAACTTATTCCATTCATTCAGAGAAGCCCTAGAGCCACCATCTCAATTAGATCTCTAGTTTAGCATAGCTACACAGGATTAGAACTAGAAGGAGCCAAGCATTGCTTGATTTCTGCATCTGTCAAGAGAATACTTGGTAATTCTCTCCTACTTTTTTATGTGTTCTTATATTATTCATCTAGTTCATCATTTGTATGAATATGACTTTAGTCTATTCTATCATATTGGATATTACTTTGCTCTATTTGATTACGTTCTCAATTATATTGTTCTTAGTCTACTTTGATTATATGTTTGGCATAGTTCGATCAGAATTATATTTAAGTATAGGATTGTATAGCGCTTGCTCATTGATATCATGGGTGAGTGGTAAACATTGTGTAGGCGTGGTGCCTATACCGTATTTACCTATGATTGCACCCAATATTCCGGACCGTGTGGTAGATCGCGGGAGTGACAGTCCTGTTGTGTCCTTTGTAGTCCACCTCCCGAGTATAGGGTAGGCATAGCACAACTATTACAGGGAAGTGACGGTTGTGTTCTATATCTTCCTTAGTAATATCACTATGCATAGATATAACCTTTTCTTGCCATGATTGCCAAGTGTAATTGCACTAATCATCGTATACTTTGACTGTATAGTTAGAATAACTTAGGATTTATACTTATAGTTCGTTCTAATCCATGCTAGTGCTATATACTTAGAGTAATCTATTGAGATGTTTATCATTATATGTGGCTATGAGCTTATCAGTTATCTCTTATTATTCTTTATTTATATATCTATTATTTATCTTATGACACTTACCCTGTATGAGAAGATAGATAAAGACATGGTTATGCTCTCCATTATCACATGCAGTGATGCTCATTGCTCATTATCCTTAGCATCCCTTCCCAGTGGTAAAATTATAAATAACGATACCTAGATTACTCCCGGTTAAAATGCTACATCAGTATTATCTATGTGCATGCGGATTTCATATTTATTTTAGAGGAGCATTTGCATATTTTAGTACCAGTACCTTTAGTGTCATGCTGGGGATGACAACCTAGCTTAGGTGGCGTTAGAGGTGTCAACACCCACGTCACCTAGGAGTTCTATCGGGTGCGTCCAAAATGATTTCTAAGCCTATGGCACGTTCGGCGCAAACTATGCACCTATCCTGCGTTAAGATTAGCACTATCTCCAAACCGGCCAAATTGTGCTTCCACTTGAGCCTTGTCACCTAGGAGTTCCATCGGGTGCATCCAAAATGATTTCTAAGCCTATGGTATGTTTGGCGCAAATCATGGTCCTATCTTGCACCGACACAAATAATGTCTCTAAATGGACTAAAACAAGATTCCACAAACCTACGTCACCTAGGAGTTCCATCGGGTGCGTCTAAAATGATTTCTGATCCTGTGGTACGTTCAACGTAAACCGTGCGCCAATCTTGCGTCAAGTTTAGCACTATCTCTAGATGGATAGAATCAAGCTTCTACTTGAGCCTCGTCACCTAGTAGTACTATTGGTAGCGTCCAAAATGATTTTTGAGCATATGGTACATTTGGCGCAAACCATGAATCTATCTTGCACCGACACCAACACTATCTCCAAACGGATTGAAATGAGATTTCACATAACCCACGCCACTTAGGAGTTCTATCGGGTGCGTCCAAAATGATTTTCAAGCCTATGGCACGTTCTGCACAAACTGTGTACCTATCTTGCATCAAGATTAGTACTATCTCCAAATAGACTGAATCGAGCTTCCACTTATGCCTCATCACCAAGGAGTACCATTAGGTGCATCCAAAATTATTTTTGAGCTTATGGTACGTTTGGCGCAAACCATACACCTATCTTGCACTGACACTGACACTGTCTCCAACTGGACTGAATCGAGGTTCCACTTGAGCCTCATCACCTAGGAGTACTATCGGGTGCGTCTAAAATGATTTCTGAGCATAGGTACATTTGAAGCACACCAAACACCTATCTTGCCCAGATACTAACACCATCTGCAAATAGATCGATACTAGATTCCACATGACCCACCTCACCGAGGAGTTCCATCGGGTGCATCTAAAATGATTTCTGATCCTATGGTATGTTCGGTGCAAACCGTGGACCTATCTTGCATAAAAATTAGCACTATCTCTAAACAGACAGAATCGAGCTTCCACTTGAGTCTCATCACCATGGAGTACCATCGAGTGTGTCCAAAATGATTTTCTGATCTGATGGTACATTTGGTGCAAACCATGCACCTATCTCGCACTAACACTAACACTATCTCTAAACGGATCGAAACGAGATTCCACATGACCCACGTCACCTAGGAGTTCTATCGGGTGTGTCCAAAATGATTTCTGAGCCTATGGCATGTTTGGCTCAAACCATGCACCTATCTTGCGTCAAGATTAGCACTATCTCCAAACGGACCAAAACGAGCATCCATAAGAGCCTCGTCACCTAGGAGTTCTATCAGGTGCGTCTAAAACAATTTCTGATCCAGTGGTATGTTTGGCATATATCATGAACCTATCTTGCACCGACACTAACACTGTCTTCAAACAGACTGAAACAAGATTCCACATACCCACATCACCTTGGAGTTCCATCTGGTGCCTCTAAAATGATTTCTAATCCTATGGTATGTTCGGTATAAATCGTGGACCTATCTTGCATCGACACCAACATTGTCTCCAAACAGACTGAAACGAGATTCCACATATCCACATCACCTAGGAGTTCCTTCCGAGCCTATGGCACGTTCGGCACAAACCATGCACCTATCTTTCGTCAAGATTAGCACTATCTCTAGACGGACCGAAACGAGATTCTAGATACCCACATCACCTAGGAGTTCCAACGGGTGCGTCCAAAATGATTTCTGAGCCTATGGTGCGTTTGGTGCAAACTGTGCACCTATCTTGCATCAAGATTAGCATTATCTCTGAACAGACCAAATCGAGTTTCCGCTTGAGCCTCGTCACCTAGGAGTTCTATCGGATGCGTCCAAAATGATTTCTAAGCCTATGGTACGTTTGGCGCAAACCATGCACCTGCCATGCATCGACACTAACACTATCTCCAAGCAAACTAAAACGAGATTCCACAAACCTACGTCACCTAGGAGTTCCATCAGGTGCGTCTAAAATAATTTCTAATCCTATGGTACGTTTGGCGTAAACCATGCACCTATCTTGCGTCAAGTTTAGCACTATCTCTAGACGGATAGAATCGAGCTTCTACTTGAGCCTCGTCACCTAGGAGTACCATCAGTAGCGTCCAAAATAATTTTTGAGCATATAGTACTTTTGGCGCAAACCGTGAATCTATCTTGCACCAACACCAACACCATCTCCAAACGGATTGAAACGAGATTTCACATGACCCACGTCACTTAGGAGTTCCATTGGGTGCATCTAAAATGATTTCCAAGCCTATGGCACATTCCATGCAAACTATGTACTTATCTTGCGTTAAGATTAGCACTATCTCCAAACAGACCGAATCGAGCTTCCACTTAAGCCTCGTCACTTAGGAGTACCATCGGGTGTGTCCAAAATGATTTTTGAGCAAACCGTGCACCTATCTTGCACTGACACTAATACTGTCTCCAAACGGACTGAATTGAGGTTCCACTTGAGCCTTGTCACCTAGGAGTACCATCAGATACGTCTAAAATGATTTCTGAGCATAGGTACATTTGACGCAAACCGACCACCTATCTTGCCCTAATACTAACACTGTCTCCAAATGGATCGATAGGAGATTCCACATTACTTAGGTAGGGGGACCATGCTACAACTGCAACCAGTCTAGGCATTTTGCCAGGTATTGCCCATTTCCCCCCGAAACAGAAGGGCTCTTATCTAGCTCGTGTGCACCATACCACCATAGATGACATTCTTGAAGGAGAGCCCATGATAGCTAGTATGTTTTGTATCAACAACCACCCTATAGATGTTTTGTTTAATTCTGGATCATCACATTCATTTATAAGTCAAGCATTTGCAAGAAAGCATGGTCAAGAGATAGTAAAATTGGAATGTGCTTATCAGATAAGTTCAGCTAGGGCTGATCTGGTGACTAATCAGATAATTAGAGGGGTAACCCTGAATATAGCAGACAGGCAGTATAAGTTAAACTTGATAGTTATGCCAGGGTCAGTTTTGGATGTACTTATGGAAATGAACTAGATGAATAAAATGGGGGTAGTGATTGATGTTGGGAGTAGAACTATTTCCCTCAAGGAACCTGTTAGAGAAGGCACTTTTCAAGTAGTGTTACCTTGGAGAATAAATCTTGGAAGTACGACCTGTGCAGTCCAAACCACTCGTCTGGCTGAGATTCTTGTAGTGTGTGAGTTTCCTGATGTGTTTCTAGATGAGTTATCAGGTCTTCCACCGGATATGGATGTTGAGTTTGCTATTAAATTAATCCCTGGAACACCACCGATCTCAATAAAACTTTATCAGATGTCGCCCAATGAGTTAGCCAAGTTGAAAGTCTAATTGAAGGGACTGATGGACAAGGGTCTCATCTGACCAAGTAAGTCTGAGTGGGGTTGTCCTACACTATTTGTAAAGAAGAAGAAGGATAACTCTTTATGAATGTGCGTGGACTACATGCCACTTAATGTTGTGACAATTAAAAACAAGTATCCTCTGCCTTGGATTGATATCTTATTTGACCAATTGTCAAAGGCCAAGGTATTTTCTAAGATAGATTTGAGATAAGGATGCCACCAAATCATGATTGGGCCGCAAGACATACCTAATACCGCTTTTTCTACTAGATATGGGTTGTATGAGTATCTTGTCATGTATTTTGGCTTGATCAATGCTCCTGCATACATTATGTATCTTATGAATTTGGTCTTTATGCTAGAGTTGGATAAGTTTGTGATCGTGTTCATTGATGACATTCTGGTGTATTTCGAGAATGAGGAGGATCATGCAGAGCATTTGAGAATTGTTTAGAACAGACTCAGAGATCATCAGTTGTATACCAAATTTAGCAAGTGTGAGTTTTGGTTGAACAAAGTTCCTTTTCTAGGTCATATTCTGTCAGAAGATGGAATTTTGGTAGATCCCAGCAAGGTGCAAGAGGTTATGGATTGGAAGGCACCAACTACAGTTTATGAGGTTCAGAGTTTTCTTGGTTTAGCTAGTTACTATCGTCGTTTCATTCTAGATTTCTCGAAGATCACCAAGCCCATGACTAGTCTGCTACAGAAGGATCATAAGTTTGCTTGGACTGAGGAGTATAAAGCAGCTTTCCACACCTTGCGGAAACTGCTAACCACTGCTCCTATTCTAGCGCAACCGAATATAGAGAAACATTTTGATGTGTTTTGCGATGCATCAAAAACTAGTTTAGGCTGTGTGCTTATGCAAGAAGGATAGGTGATAGCTTATGCCTTACGCCAGTTAAGAAAGCATGAAGTTAATTACCCAACACATGATTTAGAGCTTACCGTAGTTGTGCATGCTCTAAAGATTTAGAGGCACTATTTGCTCAAAAATGTGTGCAATATCTATACAGATCACAAGAGTCTTAAATATATCTTTACTCAGCTAGAGTTGAACATGCGACAGAAAAGATGGTTAGAGCTAATCAAGGATTATAACCTGAACGTGCACTATCTCCAGGAAAGGCAAACGTAGTGGCTGATGCTTTGAGTAGGAAATCGCATTTTCATGCTGTGCAACCATTGTTCGAAGATGGGTTCAATCTGATGCACCCTGCTGTGTTGTATAATATTCAAATTAGTTGAACTTTGGAGAGTAAGATCATAGAAGGTCAGAAAATAGACAAGGGGATATTCTATATCAAGGAGAAAATGAGGAAAGAGCTGACTAAGCATTTTAGAGTGGATGAGCAAGGAGTGCTATGGTTCGATGACCGTCTTGTTATACCCAAGGACAGAGAACTTAAAATTCAATTTATGGATAAAGCTCATCTTTCTAAGTTATCTATCCATCCTAGAACTAGCAAAATGTATCAGGAACTAAGACCTCGTTATTGGTGGACAAACATGAAGAAAGCGATCGTAGCTTATGTTGCTAGATGTGATACATGTTGTAGAGTGTAGGCTCTTCATATGAAACCCGCTGGTTTGCTACAACCATTATCAGTGTTGGATTGGAAATGGGATGATATAAGTATGGATTTCATCTCAAGTCTTCTCACCACTTAGAAAGGGTTTGGAGTCAAGAGAAATGGTTTGGAGTCAAGTGAAAGCTTGCTGCTAGGTTTGTAGGACCGTATAAGATATTAGAAAAGAAGGGTCTAGTGGCTTATAAGTTACAGTTACCAGAAGCGATGAGTTCGATCTTTCTAGTCTTTCACGTGTCGCAATTGAAGAAGTGTTTGCGTGTTCTGGAAGAAAGGATAGAACCTCGGGACATTAAAATTAAATCATATTTGGAGTATCACGAGCAACCAATCTGAGTTTTGGACACTAAGGATCGAGTCACTCAGAATAAAGTGGTGAGAACATATAAGATATAATGGAGTCATCATGATGATGGTGATGTGACATGGGAGATAGGAGACTATCTGCAAAATGCTTATAAAGATTTTTATAACAAATGGTTTGTAACTCAAATCTTAGGACGAGATTCTTATAAGGGGGAGGGCTATAACATCCCGGTGTTAAGCATGCATTACCATTTCCAAATCATGAGCATAATCATCATTATGCATTCATAAGCATCACATGAAATATAACTTGAAACATGCTAATGAAACATGTATGTTGCAATGTGTTGTTTCAATAGATTTAATGCTATGTAGATGCTTGTTATGCTTTGTGTGTACTTGTTTGATCACTTAAACAATTTAGAAATAATTAGGGTGCAATTTGGAGCAAAGTTCATATTCAAAGTTTTCTCAAATTATGCTTTTAAAGAAAATCATCAAAATTTGGGTTTTTGATTTAAATTGACTTTAAATCTATGTTCAAAATCCTTTTGGAATTTTACTTTTCTTCTTTTGGCAAAATTGTAGAGCATAAAATCATGAACCACTTCTATTTTTGGGTTAGCTTTTGAAAATGAATTTTTGGTGCTCAAAATGAGATTTTTGGGGCTGTTTATTGAAAAATAACAAGAAAAAGCTTTTCTTTTCTTGCTGGGCCACGCGCCTCCCTTCCTGGCCCGCCTGCAAAGCCATCCTAGCCTAGCTCGGCCTCGCTCGCTTGCTCCCACACCCACCCCACCGTGCCACGCGCCCGACCGTTGACAGAACCTGACTGTCGCGTGGCTGGCGGTGTGCGGCACCGCCCACCGGGTGGCACACCGTGGCCCCCGCCGCGGCCTCGCCTCGCCTCGCCTTCAAGCCGACCATAGTGCCCTCAACCTCTCCAATCACTCTCTCTCCCATTTCAAAAAGCCCGAGCAGGCTCCTTCCACCGGTGCCATTCGCCGTCGTTGCTCTACCTCCGTCCAATCTCTCTAGCCCACAACTACGTCCTCGCGTGCTCTTCCTATTGCACCTACTTGCGGCCGTCGTCTTGAGGTGAGCCACCAGATTTTGGCTAGCATTACCTCTGCCACCGCTCACCGGAGCCTGCCCCACCACGGCCAGAGCTCCTCTGCCCTCCCTTTCTTCCCTCTGAGTAGCGCCACACACTCACCATGGGCTCGCAAACCCCGTGTGCACCTCGTCGCACCATGCCATGGCTGGAAATAGCATGAACGTCATCGGCATGTGCCGCTGCTCTTCGGTGTACATGGTGCCACCGCCATAGGCCATCTTCGCCCATGCTGGTTGCTCCACTGGGTTCGTGTCGTCGAGAGGGTGCTCAGGGTGCCGGGGGAGCTCACCGCCGGCAAGCTCTTGACCGGACAGCGGCCACCCTGCCTCTGTGCCACCAATAGGTGGGACCAAGCTGACCTCAGGGCCTAGCTATCCGTGCCTGTGTGTGCACAACATCGGGTGCACGTAGCAATAGGGTTTGGTTTTGTTTTTAAATGATTTCTAGAATTTATTTAAATGCTTGTTTAATTCATAACTTGGTAAATATTGCTCAAAAAATGTGAAACAAATTTTTTTGTGATCTTTGCTGTCAGATCTACATGTTAAAAGTGTTACATGTCAATTTTGTGATACTTTTCTATATAGCTTTATTTAAATGATTAAAATGTTGATTTCTTAGAAAATGCATAGTAAATAGAATATGTATCAGAAAAATATGATTCCAATTTTGTTAATCTATTCATGTGATCCACTTTCTGTGAAAAATATATACCATGCATGTTCTATGAAAAAATATAGCTAAGTAATTTATGTGTATTAATTGTTGTTTTCTTATAAAATTGCTAGGGCTAAAAATATGAATAATACATGCATGTGAAACTTTTTGTACAGTGATTCTATACTATGTATATCATGGGAAAAATGTTTAATCTATTGTTTGACACCTTTCACAGTACAAAGTATTTTCATGCTCATTTATCCATCATAGCTTGTCATTTTTGTGTAGGATAGAATGGGTATGCTCTTGCTGTGAAATTTTTATGATAGGCTCTACTGAGCACAAGCATGCTACTGTATTTTTCTTAGAATTTTAGGAGTTCCAAAAGTATATGTGATAGTTGTAGCCTTGGTTTATATTAGTTAGTTTAATATTGTTTTATGCATGATTAGGGTAATTAGTGTGATTTGGTGTATCTTTGAAGCCCCTTGACTTGCTGGTATGACTTGGCATGATAGGGTAGCCATTGTGGTATTAGTGTGGTAGTACCTGTGGTTGTGGTTATATGGTGGTTAGCGCTGAATGATGGTAGTTAGGAGTAGAAGAGAATACAGTAGATGACATGTGCTTATGGTACATGTTCTTGAATGATGTTGACTACCTGATAGAAGAATTTTGCACATACTCTGTCAAAAGTTACTAATCATGTTCATTCACCAGCATCAATCCATAAGCATCATGATTACTGGTCGTCACTTGCATTCTCATGACCACCGGCATATGCATCATACAAGATTGCAGGAGGAAGTTCAAGTAATGGTACAAGAGTTATAGGCTGGGGCTGACCCACAAGAAATCTAGGCACAGGAGGTGCCCGAGGCCGAGGAGCAAGGAGAGGATCTGCCCGAGTGCATGGACCATCAGCCTAGTTCATTCGAAAGAGGCAAGCCCTAGAGCATTCTAAGTCTCCTACATTATAAGCAATTAATTATATAAGTTCTATATATTGTTACATTAAGTTATAGGAGTTGAGTGAAACCATTGATGCATATACTATATCCTTGTCTACCTTGTTATACCTGTTGTTGACGGTTGATAAGTGTCATTTTTAACCGTCAACATAGCATGAAAAAGGACCTAAATATAAATATCATCTAGCTATAGGGGTTACACTGATAGAATTCCATGAGTTTTAGTGAATATCTATTTCTGCAGGGGGTTATCAGGAAATGACCAAAGAAGGCCCACATGTAAGATTTACATACAGAGAAAGATCTCACGCACAATAATACTCTAGAAGACTCTAGAAGACACCAGACTAGACTGGAGGCCGGTTGGCCACGTAGGTAGGGCATTCGCCCTATCCATGTGGGTGCCCGCCCACCTACGTGGACCAATCGGGTCTAGTCTCATGGATCCTGCCCCCATTGCCTTTGAGGATAAATCTACACCATGTATCAAGGTCGGTTTGATCTGACAGCCGTGGTGCATTTGAGGAGGCTATATAAGCAAGGCCCCTGGCCCTAGGAGAAACCCTAATTCTTATTCAATTCATTATTCATCAAGAGAGAAGCCCCTGATCAAGCCCTAGAGCCATCATATCAATTAGATCTCCATAGTCATAGCATAGCTACATAGGATTAGAACTAGAAGGAGTCAAGCTTCATTTGGTTTCCAGATCTATCAAGAGAGTTCTTGGTAATTCTCTCCTACTTCTATATTTCATGTTTTATTCATATTGTTCATCTGCTATTATGAATATGACTTTGCTCTATTCTATTATATTGAATATGACTTTGCTCTATTTGCTTATATTCTCAATTATAATGTTCTTAGTATACTTTGGTTATATGCTTGGCATAGTTGGATTAGAATTATATTCAAGTATAGGATCGTATAACACTTGCTCATTGATATCATGGAGTGGTAAATATTGTGTAGGCGTGGTGCCTATACCGTATTTTTGTCACACCCAGTTTTAAGGACAAAACCAGACATACACTACATGTGAAATAAAGAAGTCAAATCTCACATATAGCCGCAGATAAGTGTAATATCAAGAGACAAATGCTTAATAAACATAACGCAATAGTATAAGATATAACCTTAGAGAGCAACACAGTGGAAAGACAACTCTGAACACCGGGTGTAGACTTCACTCTAGGAACAAACTGACTAGTTGATCACAAGCCTAAAAACTCCAGAGACTATCCTGAGGTGTGGGAAATAGCAAGAGTGAGTCCATGTCGAACTCAGCAAATATATCATGGGGTTCATGAGGCTCAAAAGATTTGACATAGGTTTACTGCAATAGCTTTTAGTGAGTCATCTTTTAGCAATTGAGTAGCAACAAGTTTACCACAAGCCCAAATAACATCATGATCATGTAAACGAGAATAATGTATAGCAAGAAACAATAATCATTAGTGAGCATCAATATCATCAGTATTATCATTATCATCAGTGTTCATTTATTTTGTAAGGGTCCAAGGCCACTTGTGACCATGAGCACGGCTGTTATAACAGTTTTACACTCTGCAGAGGTTGTACACTTTCACTGTGAGTCGTGATTTACCCTTTCGCTCAAGGTAGCTAATCTCTTGACCCACTTCTAAGGAAGGTCGGTAGGGTTCACTATGAAGTCTTTCAAAGGTTCATCTAACAAGTTAGGGTCATTAGATTCACTCAGCAAACAGATGTAGAGCCCCCCTTCCATATGACACAATGACACACAGCCTATACACATAAGGACAGAGGCCGTACTATATCCGATTCATCAAGCCATTATTACGCCATAAAGGTTACCACTAACAAGCTAGAAAAGGTCCTTCTATATGACTAAAGCCAGAGTCATATAGCCCTTACAGTTGTACTATAAGTCCTGGATATTCGCTTACAGATGAGTCCTTATGGAGAGAAACTAGAGCACCATAAAAACAGCCAAATGCTCTAGCCCCCTTGAGCCATGTTGCTATAAAGCATCTTTTAAATGTTTATTGCATATACCGTTAGTCAAGTTACAGATCATGTTTATTTATCTTGAGCACTAGCATAAATACTACCCAATGCAATGTCACACGGTGTCAAGGTACAAGATACAAAAGCTAGGATATCCTTAGTAGTAACAAGGTAGACACATGCACATGAATTAAATGTATTAAAGGTGAATAGGAAACAAGGATGATCTCATACTATACTTGCCTTAAACTGAGATCCTTCTTCTATAGATTCGTAACCTCCAAAGAACCGCTTCTTGATCACCACGTAAATCTCACCGACTAGACAGGATTATAAAGCACCACACAAGCATCCATGCAATCACACACGAAGCAAACAATAGAACTAAATTATAACAATACACCAAACAATAAAGAGGTTTGAAAACTAATCTACGCATTGCAACGAACACACATACACGAAAAACATGCTAATCAGAGCTATGGTCATAAAGGGTGTATGAACGACGGAGAATAGAGCTATCGTTTAAGAGGACACATCTATCAGAGTTTACAACAAAACAGAGAAAACGAACTATATGCTTAATCCATTTTAGTTATTGAGAGAAAGTGGTGGATATTTGAGAGAAATACCCTAATAGTTGAATTGGTTCAGATTATAATTTATTTAGAGAGAACAAGGTTAAACCTTACTCACATTTTATTTATAAATAATCCATATTATTAATTAATTAATTTAAACATTTATAATTCATATAAGACATAAAACATGTGGAAACAACTAATCGAACCATCTAATGTTTCATTTTTAGACTAAACAAATTATAATTAACAAAGAAATATTTAAGTTGTTATTTACCAAGTTAACATTTTATTATTTATAAAAGACCGGAGATAAACCTAAATTAATTTTAATTCAAAGAGGCATTGAATACTTATCAATAAAAGTGCATCTAAATTGAATTTATATGAATCATGTTTAACTGTGCAACTTATAATTAATAAATACATATCTAAGTTGAAAGGTAATTATAAAAGATCAATATTGTCCTATGTTGCTTTTATTTAGAAACAAGTTTGTATAATCATTAATCGAATTAATAGGATCAATTTCATAAACAAATGACATAGTAAATGTCGCCGCTAGCATGTAGCTTCGGTCAACACGATCTCAAAATAACAAGAACGAGTTATTACACTAGGTGGCTTTTACTTAGAAATGTATTAAATAAATGTTAATCAAATTGCATTTCAAATAATAAATTCATAAATGAATGACTTGACAAAGGTTAGCACTAGTGCGTAGAGCGCGACGACACAATTCTAACGCAACTTGAACCAAGTGAAACGGAGTTAAAACGAAAGAACCGTGAGAGATCAATTACCGATTATAGGTGGTGTATTTCTATGGTATTTATGGATTTATTTTCTAAAATGAAAACGGGCATAATGCGTACGTGACGTGGTGATGGCGTATTAAGCTAACAACAGCAAAACTAGGAACGCACAGCTGGGCTGCTCTCTGCTAGCTCTGCTTGCACGCGGTGTCGCGTCGCGCGTGCGTGCGAGATGGGAGGCGGGATGCAGGTCAGGGAGGAGAAACTAACAGGAGGCATGCTGAAGTCCTCACCAATGTCGGACAAGGAACAATGATGTCAGCATTGGAGCAGAGAGCGGCGATATCAGGTTTCACATGCGGGCTCCTCCAACTGTTGGTGACGCTGCATGGCTGCGGCAACGGCAGTCAAGAGGATGGAGATCAGCAGATTGGCGTTGACAGATATTAAACATGTAAATCACGTACGTGGACAGAGAGCTTGCATGGTACGCAGGATCCATTGTTAGTGTACGTGATTAGAAGCAATAACTTCAGCAACCGGAGAAGCTAATAGACAAGAAGACAAGAGCGATGCGGGTGTTTCTTACCAAAGCACGACGACAATGGAGCAGGCCAGACGGCGCGGTGGAGCACAGCCGGTCCGATCACGCAAGGTGGCGCGGCCACGTACGGGCGCTGGGAGGCAATGGTGCTGCGGACAAGTGAACGGACGAACGATTGCGGTAGCGACGATTTGTGGCGGCGGCGCGAGAGCTCCGAGCACTGTGCTGTTACAAAGGATCAGGAAACGATGATGGAGTGCAGCGCATTGCATATATATGCTGTAGAGGCTCCCAGGATAGAAAGTATGGAGATGATGAAGGATTCAGCAGCTCCAAAGAAGCAAGGCAGAGACGTCCTTTCCATCGCGAGGAGGACGGCCACGCTGTACAGCAGCCCTGCGTGGTAGCCAAACAGGATATCATGTTTGGACCAATTGACGTCTAGGCCAACAGCAACAGCCGAAACAACAAGCTACCAGGCCAAAAGGAAAACCAACATCAGTCAAGGAAGAAAATAAAACAACGTTTCCTTGCTTCCTTCAAAAGATATTTTATATTATATTTTATCACTAGTTGAGTGCCTATGCGTTGCTACGGGTTTCAACATACAGTAATGTATGTATTTTTTTAACTAACACATGAAAAAAAATGTCTTACGTGCACCATGGTTAAAATATATTGCCAATGGGAAAACGAATGCATGGAAAATAAAATGAGATGGCAATAAAATATATTGCCAATGGAAAAAAGAATAGGCCATCTAGAATATTTCAGAGTATTATGCTCCAAACTTCTAATTACTTTCACTTGAAATCAGCGAAACATCGAGAGTTCCCAACATAGAACAAACATTTTACCAAGTCTCTTGCAGGTTTCAGAAACATTCTGAGGCAATACAAATAATGCAGCAAACTAAAAAGTCATGTGCAAATACACCACTTGCGTTGTGTCTCACTGATCTTGGCAAATCTTAATTTTGGGCTTGTCTGGACTGACACCGACTTCCTTCACATAAGAATTTGGCATGTTCCACTACCTTTCTTGTATTTGGATGAGTGTCTGGTGAACCAAGCCTTATGCAACCTAGCATGACGTGTCTTTCTTGCCAATTGGGAGCTGGCGGCCTGATTCATGTGCGAAATAGTATATACTTATTAATGTAAATTAGATTGTATATTATCATACAAAACTAAATATTAAGCAAACTATTATGATATTAAGCAAACCAAATATTGGGGATGCAGATCCATGAGCACTAACAAAATCAGAAAATGCTGCCCAAAGTTAAGACAGAACTTATTCTTTTTTTCTGAAATTGCGCCAAACCTTCATTGTAAAAATTCTGAAACTTTGTGAGTATACGGCCTCCAAACTTCTGATATCTGATTTGAAGTCATTTTTATAAGGTAAAACCAGTAGGGGTAAACACCCTCTCAACTTAGCTGAAATCACCAGATCACAGATTTCCACCCCTAAAAAACAAATTCATATAAGGAGTTCCAGAGCTCCTCAGAAGATCTATTTTGCCAATCTAGAATATATATTTCATTGTTGCAAGTACATTATGCTTCAAAGAAATTGCAGGGTGTACTCAGAAAGGAAAATAAACTGCATGCAGGAAGGCAGAAATTTACTTCTCTAACGGCAGATGTGTGATCTTCCTCAAAGAAATAGTGTGGGTATATGAAGTCACATTACCTATCTTGTGACAAGTTACACCTGTCTCTCCACTTCGACAGAACTTTGTTCATACCAGCAGAAGCACTTGAGGCTTCAGTAGCTATAGTTCGTCGATGGGGCAGCTGTGAGGAGGATGTATCAAATTATGCAGCACTCAATATAGCACGAATGAGGTAGCATTAAGATACACGGTCGTCCATGATCAGGTTGCATACTCCTCAGCTTGCTCCTCATGTATTGCTTTCCGCCCTCGAGCTTCCTGTAGGTCAGTTCCTCAAATAGCAATATGAAAATATCAAACAAGTTTAAATACAGGTTCTCAATGGATAAGAGTTCTATCTTAGCAGTTGCATCCATTTCAAATAGGAAACTCTAGGAAGCACTACATCAACATATATTCATTAAATAACCACTGCCATAAATACATGCACCAAAATATGACACCCGAAAAAGAGCATGCAGAGAAGCACAGTGTGGCCCCTCTGCTCAAAGCAACCTACAAAGTTCATTCTAAAGAAATGAGAAAAAAGTGCAGTACAATTGGATAGGGTAGGGGAAATAAACTTGTGAAATTTCATGCCAGTGCAATAGTACTAATCCTATATACAAGAAAGCGCCAAAAACTGAAATAGTATTAAAGTGTTGGGGTTTTAGATTGGCAGTGCTTTTTTTCTTTTCCATCTAGTAAATCTCAAATATAATTAATCTTTAGTCTCCCCTCTCATTAAACTGATTAGGCAGAGCTCCTGCCCTAAGTCTGAAAACATAAATTATTCTTGGCCTCATTTTTTAAAAACCATAAATCTTGGCACCTGGAAAAAAAATAAAATTTGGTGATGTAACATTCAATGATTTTGATAGCAAACGGCTCGACACTACATCTCTCCAAGACAGAAAAGGACTAAATCGACATCAAACAAAGAACAGAGGATGAGGAAGCTCTACTGCTCTCCATTGTCAGCAGTACCTTCATAAAACACAGTCATAATAGACAAGGCAAATCTGAATATGAAAGACAAGTAAGGAACAACAAGAGAGCCCTGGATCATCGAGAGCAGTGTCCAACTCAGCCACAGAGCAATCAGAAGTTTGAATATTTTTTATTGCAATCGGGGCATGATTGTCAAGCAGACTTATGTGAAAATATGATCCATTCCATATATCTGAAAAGTCAAATACAGTCAAATTCTGAATCATAGTTAGTAGTGCGAAGTCATGTACAACGCACTTTTTCACATCGAGATAGCAACGATTCTTCAGTACGTATAATTTGCATCCTTGCTAAAGGAAATGCATATTTCTTACTGTCTCCATTTCTGCATTCAGTGACTCTAAAACAACAAGTCTATGAACATTTCTCTCAACTGCAAGCTCTCCGTGGAAAAACTGAACCATAAAAGCGGAGAACAGGAAGATCAATTTTATCTCAAGTTCTCTAGTGAAAGTTTGGACAGGAGCGCTTGGAGATTAGCAATCAACGTGCCTGAACCGTGACATCTTTTGTCTTGTGCCCTTTATGTCCCTTTATGTGTCTCCCTGTTTCTCGTCTCTTTTGGGTTTCATCTCTAGCCTACCCCAACTTGCTTGGGACAAAAGGCTATGTTGTTGTTGTTGTTGTTGTTGTCTCTAGTGAAAGTTTTTGTGGGTGTGAGCATTTTGTTGCCCTGGCTGAAAAAAAACCTACGAAAGGAGAGGAAGAGCCATGACAAGTTCAGAACCACAGATTTTTCTACCTGGTCATCTGGAAAAAGCACAGACTTCTATAAATTCCATGTCCTTGAAACCGAAATTATAAATCAATATGGAGCGAACGAATCATTTTGAGCTATACCCACTCACCTACCAGAGATATTGAGTCAGTCTAGTTGATATGCAGAATGGCTAGGATGTGCAGGCAATTTGATTTGTCTTGTTAGCTTTGTTTAACGAAGGGGGTAATGTTTCACCACCATGTGCTGTAAAATCATGTACGAGACATTTTGTAGTAAAAAAATCATGTGTGTGGCCACTGAATAAGGAGAAAGATTTAGCATGACAGTCACAATGCAAATTAACCCAAAATCATGTGTTTGTCTTGAAATGTGTCTTGAAATTTACCTTTTCCTCTCGTCAAGGTCCTTCTTTCTCAACACAATTAATGTCAGCATAGTGTGAGCCATTAGTGCAGTTTCATCACTTCCCTCCATCACTAACACAATGACATATGCCCTACCAGCCTACAACTCCTCGCACCACAAAATCTACCTATATGCAACCAAACGAACAGAATGGAAGCAACCAACTATAGTAGGCTGTAAGAGAAGTTACAGGCTCTACAGGCTACATTGTCACACGTTACTGAGAAAGTAAAGGTTGAAAAGGCTAGGTTTATTACCTCGATTGGATTTGGATCCTCTAAAGCTCATAGAACCGTTACAACTGAGAAAGCAAGCTGGGGAAAATTAAAAAGTTGACGAAACCATTTGCTTCCTGAATTCACAAGGGATTTAGCTTGGCTCCTACTCCATCGAGTACATCTCAGGTTCAGTACCCGAATTCAATGCATAGGCTACTATGCGAACATGATAAATTCAAAGCAAAGGAAATGAACAAACCGGAAAAAACTAACCTAGAACAAGCAGAAAGCGTCATAAACCTTGGCACGACATACACGACCCACCCCTGCAAAAAGCATTAGCAACGCCAACAAAGCATGGAATGGAATGGAATCAAAGCAGACAATGCAGGCTGCACGCCACGGCTACAAAGCGACTTGTCAGATGAGAGCAGCCGAGCGGCAACCATGTGCAGCTTAAATGTGTGGCAAGATCAATCACAAAGTTCAGAGAATAATGCAAATGTTGAGAGGTAGCAATTATGGTAACTGGTAATCGCAGTTGCCCCATTATTCCTAAAACGATTTATATAGTATCATTCAGAAACAGAAACCTTGAAAGTGATTCTGCTTGTTTTTTATGACTTGAAAATTAGAATCATACCAAAGTCATCAATGTTTTCTTCTACAATCATTTGTCGCCAAAAACACAGGAGCAGCAGTACCTGTACACGACTATTTCTGATTTTCTATTTTTTCTGTGAGGAACTATTTAGATCCACCTTATCAAAGGATGATTTGGAGGACGTAAATTACATTTACAGCATGTAACAACTCACATAGGTTCCTACAAATTGACTTCTCTGGTTCTCCCTACTAAAATTTGTTCTAGAGATTAGAGCAATCGTGCTAACCTGATGCAGGACCATGGGCTTGTTGCTGAAATCCACCAGGCTTAGGCACACTGAGCATCTGCGGTTGTAGGCGGATGGGAAGCCTTGGCCTTCATGGCTGCAGCAACCAGTCGTCCTCTCCAATTCAACTCAGCTCCCCACCCTGTGAAAAATGCATGAAGCAACTGGAAACAGTGAGATCCTCATACCCGATCCGGTGCAAAGCTGTGGCCACTGAGCATGCAATTAGAAGTTAGGGAATTGGCCCATTATTTTTGGTACAACTTGTTCACACAAGATGAAATCAGTTATCTGAACCAGTGAACCAAGAACTATATATTGCAAGGAAGCCGCTCAAATGGAAATCAAGAACCAGAGAACCAGGAACTACCAGATCAGGAGAAAGAAATCAAGAAGCAAACTGCCTCTGCCACCTCGCACTGTCCCCACCAATATGGCTCTGCTCTCCTCAATCAAGCCGCAGATTTTCTTGATTAGGAAACTTTCAGTGCAAAGCTGACCGAACTGGGAACTGCAGAGACATGGGTGTGCGCATGTACGCATGATAATCTCGAAAGGGATAAAAGTTAGCAGGAATAATACATGTACACACATGTAATTAGATCAGATTGGAATACAAATAGCCAATTAGCTTTAGAGGGTTCGAGTGCTCCAGTTTCGCACAGCAGGTAGGGAAGAGAAGGGATTGGCACACCTGGTGGTTCTCCTCGCCGGCAAAGTGCCTAACGAAGACCTGGGCACTGGGATGCTGCGCCGCTGCCTCTGCTGCAGGGTCGCTGCTCCGCCCTCCGCCGCTCGGCCTCTGCTGGGACGCCACGCCGCCTGGACACCGCGCCGCCTCTGTCGCAGGGTCGTCACTCCGCCTCCGCTGTTTGGAGGCTGCTCTACCTCCCGCCTGGACGCCGCCTGAGCACCGTGGACGCCGGCTCGAGGATGTCTCGACGTCCGAGGGCTCGCGGGTCGCAACCGCGTGCGGGGGCTGGCGGCGTCGTGGGGTCATGGGGAGGCGGGGGCTAGCGGCGTTGTGGGGCAGTTTTTTTTCGGAGGAAGCCGCGCGCGGTGCAAGGGCAATCAGGGGGAGCGGTCCGATTATTTGGCGGTGACGACAACAATTGCATGTTTTTAGTTGCAGAGGTTATGTTAAGGAAACAAATACTTGGAGCAAAAGAGTCGAACTGATAAGAGATGGATATCAAGCAGGAGCTTGCCCGCGAACGTGTAACAAACTCCGTAGGAAAAGCAAGAGGAGAAAAGGAGGGATCGATGAGCTCAGGCTTGCTGTATATATATATATATATATATATATATATATATATATATACATACAACACATGGTCATATATGGCAAGCATCGTGATTGAGTTTGACATGAAATGCTTGATGATTAATGATGATATATATATGAAACTGGGCAGAGTCGACTTGTCCGTCAAGTATTTTCTTTGATGATTTCCTTTTCCTTTTCTTTCACTCGTGAATCAAAGATCATGTACCTGACCAAAATAATCTTATTCCATAATTATCCACCAAAAATTAACATGCATGCATGCAAGCATGTATTTCTCCCTTGCCAAAATTGATTCGGCTCAATTAACTTTGTTGACCTCCCGATTCCTGACTTCAAATCCACCATGCACACTCACGCATAAATCTAAATTAAATAGCTGGCTTCCACTTGTTTCTCCGGTTAGACAACAGGACCATGTAGTAATCCTTCATCAATGCTGATAAATCTGTTGTTGCCTCCATCCACGTGTCAACACTTGACAAATAGAGCACCAGCCACTTTTCTTTATCTTTAAAAATTCCTGGGAGGTTTGTGGCGGTAGGTTATGGATGATGATATTGATAGAGTGATTTGGATTACGAAGGAAAGAGTTTGGGAAGCCCCAAACAAAATCTTAAGTTGAGGAACAGGAAATTTGATCTCAGAAAAAGACGAAGACATACCGGAGAAGGAAGGTCGACCTACTAAATGCATTTTAAAGATTTTGCTCACTCTCAACACGCAAAGGAGCAACAAGCGAGCATCACATAAAACCATATGCACCAGCATGCATTACACAACAATGTTGCTAACCCCTATGATAAATCTTAATTTATTAGAAAAAATGATTTCTTATGTTTTCATGAGCACCAAAATTCAAAATTAAATCAATTTTATCTATTTTGAAAGGAGCAAAATTTAGGGTGTTACAATTTTTCTGCGATTGCACGCTATATTTCGGATCGTGAGGTAGATCATGGGAGTGACAGTCCTGTTGAGTCCTTTGTAGTCCTCCCGAGTATAGGACAGGTAGAACACAACTATTACAGGGAAGTGATTGTTATGTTCTTCATCTTCCTTCGTAATATCCCTATGCGTAGATATAGCCTTGTCTTGCCAAGATTGTCAAGTGTAATTGTACTAATCATTGTATGCTATGACTTATATTTAGAATAACTTATGATTTATTCTTGTAGTTCGTCCTAGTTCCATGCTAGTGATATAGACTTAGAGTAATCTATTGAGATGTGCTTATCATTTTATTATGTGGCTATGTGCTTATCATTTATTATTTACTATTCATTCATTATATATATATTTCATGTGACACTTACCCTGTATGAGAGATAGACAAAGACATGGTTATACTCTCCATTATCACATGTAGTGATGCTCATTGCTCATATCCTTAGATATCCCTTCCCATGGTAAAAATATAAATAACGATACATGGTTTACTCCTGATTAAAATGCTACATCGGTATTATCTGTGCGCTTGCAGATTTCATATTTATTTCTAGTGGAGCATTTGCATTTATTTAATACCACATTTTTGGCACCATGCTGGGAATGACAACCTAGCTTAAGTGACGCTAAGAAATGCTAACAAGCATTTTTGGCACCGTTGCCAGGGAATGTTGATTAAGCTATTCAAAAGGATATGAGCTATCACTTGCATCCACTAATGTGATTGAGAAACCATCATTTTCTCTACTCATACAGCTTTACCCTTATCTTTTTTCTATTTTCTATATCATATACAGGGTAATGTATGAATAGGTTTGACCTTCTAGATAATTTTATTGATAATCCAGAAGCATTATTCAGAAGGACTAGAGCCAAGTTAAAGAAAGCTCAAGCATTATCATCAATTCAGTCTGAAGTTCCTTTTGAAGTGGAAGATCACCAAAGAGTAATTCACAACTTGACACCAGTATTCGAAGATATAGCAAACAAGTCACTCCGTGAGTTCTCAGCTCTAACCACGGACAACATCCGGACTAGACCTGCTGCAGACATTGATCGGCCATTTGAGCTTAAGCCTGCACCAAAAGGTAAACTTGGTAGTTATCAATAATTTTCTTTTTAGCATTGCATAAAGTTTTTAATCAGCATAATTACCTTTTTCTTAAAATGCATAGTTAGCTGCATGTTTACTTTAATGCTATCATAGAGAAAATAAAAATGTCATGCATTGCATTCATAGAAATGCTAAGCCCCAAGCAAATAAATTTGTGGCATAACACCCATAGGTATATTTGCTGTGGTGGCATAAAAATAAAATAAATATGCATATATCATATTTATAGTCTTTTGCATGGTATAATATAAAAATATAAAAATATTTGTTAACAGAAAGATCCTGCTAAATAAATAAATATATTAAAGGGGGTTCAATATGCTCAAGGCTTAGAGATTTATGACTAACACTTAATCAGTTCCACAAGCTTTGTTGTCTATTTGAGCTTCACACAATTTAAAGGATCAAAGGGAGCTAACAGGCAGGAGGATGATCTGTCCTATGTCAGAGTGCTATCTCAACAACCATTATAAACACTCCGATAGAGGAAGTACACCTCTACTGTCTATCTGCTACATCAATCAAGACTACGTCAACATCCAGCTTGGAGGAGAGCATCCCCGTGTATCCAGCTAAGTATTTTCTTACCTATTTATTTATCAGTTTATATATTTCTGCTCTGTTAAAATATAAAACACATAAAAAGATGCATAACCTTTAGGAACCAAATAAATATTTCCCTTATATATATATATATATATATATATATATATATATATATATATATATATATATATATATATATATATATATATATATATATATATATATATATATATATATATATATATATATTTGTGTGAGATATTAAGTTTGCTAAATAAAATGTAGGAGAGTTTAACCTTGCTAAAATAAATCCCTAGAATAAACTCTTGCATAGAAATGATGAATAGTTACTCTACCGTAATTCCTTTCAAGTACCTAGTGTTTAGCCTCGAACTCTCCCGAGTTTTAGATACAATGGTTTTGATTTAAGATTTGCTCTAAACCTAAACTTGTGGGTAGCGAATGCTTGATCTAAGTCTAGATAGTTGACGGATATGATATGGCAAGGTTTTGAGCTGTTGTTTATCTTGTTCCTAGAGATACTAGAATTTTAGAGAATTTATCTTTTGAAAAAAATTAAAATTGTTGCATGATGAGTTCCTGTACGACGAGAGTTTAAATTCTTACCACAGCTAGATACATGCTTTCTAGATTAGAAAAAAAACCTCTACACTCAATTTGTTACTACTTATGAGCATTGAGCACGATCGAGCTGTGTAGACCCTTAGGAGCTGGTCATGCGGTTAAAATCAAGATCCACATACACTCCACCTACATATGTGGTGCTTCTAACCTAGAAATATGCACCTGCATTTTTCCACTCATTCATGCCACTTCTATCCTTGAAGTACGCATTCATACATTCCACTCAGATCCACCCAAAACTAGTTCTACTCCTATCCTACGAGTAAACTACCCAAAAAGATATTCCATCATATTTATCCCTTTTATTTTCTTGCTAGCCTATAAAGCTCCAAATATTTCTATTGCTACCTCTTTTTAATTTATCTGTTTCAAAAGAGACTTGGGTGTTGTTTGCTCTATTAAAAAAAGAAGGGGAAAGAAAGAGAAGAGGGGAAAGAAAAATATTTATGCCCCTATTTGAAAAATATATATATATGAGCAGCCCAAGTCCTCCTTCAAAGTTTTCAAAGTTCAAGAGAGGTATGAATTCGATCCAAAGGAGTCTCAGTAGAATTAGGTATCCACCATTACCATTCCTTTAGCCCTTACCATCATTACTATTCTATCTACCACTTATCCACTACATATCATATATCCCATACACATGCATATCTTGATTTGACTGTATGCCTTGTTTCTCCGGATCCATGGTTTGACTGCGCAATAAATGTTTGCAAGTATGTTTTTCTTGTCTCCCCACCTATGAACTCCATATAAGCTTATTAGATGTAGCGTGAGAGAGAGAAGGCATAATGTTACTATGCCTAAATATAAAAAATACCACATATCTTGAGAGAAGAGAGAAGGCATATACCATTAATGCCTTGGTGAGAATCCAGAAATACTACAAAGGAGAGACTTGAGAGGGTCATACATTGGAATCTCTGAGTTTTATTTGAAATCTTGCAAAAACTCTGGAATAATAGTAGATCAAAGAGCTTGAAACATGGCGCTTGACTTGACCGTTCTGTCTTTCAACTGCTCAAGACCCAAGTGACGGCCATAAGCCTCATGGTAGAAGGTAATATGAGTAAGTCTATAATCAGAATAATTCATTCTAATCTGAAGGAGAGATCTTGTTTGAACGCATGTGTACTTTTGAGGCGTGAAAGTATTGTAGCAACTCCTGATCCATCACTGAGTTTATCTTTGGTCAGGGACGAGCAAAAGGTAAGCTAGGAGAGTTGTTGACAGTAAATAAGTGTCATTTTGAACTGTTAACATAGCATGAAAAAGGACCTAAATATAAATATCATCTAGCTATAGGGGTTACACTGATAGAATTTCACGAGTTTTGGTGAATATCTATTTCTACAGGGGGTTATCAGGAAATGACCAAAGAAGGCCCACATGTAAGATTTACATAGAGAGAAAGCCCTCACGCTCAAGAATACTCTAGAAGACTCTAGAAGACACTAGATCAGGCCAAAGGCTGGTTGGCCACGTAGGCAGGGCGCCCACCCTGTCCATGTGGGCGCCCGCCCACCTACGTAGACCAATCAAGTCTAGTCTTACGGATCCTGTCCCACCGCCTTTGAGGATAAATCTACACCGTGTATCAAGGTCAGTTTGATCTAACGGCCATGGTGCATTTGAAGAGGCTATATAAGCAAGGCCCCTGGCCCTGGGAGAAACCCTAATTCTCATTCAGTTCATTATTCATCAAGAGAGAAGCCTCTGATCAAGCCCTAGAGCCACCATCTCAATTAGATCTCCACAGTCATAGCATAGCTACATATGATTAGAACTAGAAGGAGTCAAGCTTCACTTGGTTTCCGGATCTATCAAGAGAGTTCTTGGTAATTCTCTCCTACTTCTATATTTCATGTGTTATTCATATTATTCATCTGCTACTATGAATATGACTTTGCTCTATTCTATTATATTGGATATGACTTTGCTCTATTTGCTTATATTGTAACACCTCAGGTGTTTAGCTCCATAATTGCATTGCATTTGCATAAGCATAAGCATGCATCATTCATGTTTATTTTATGTGGTTGCAACAAATGTGATTGTTTTTAGAAAATTGTTTGGCTCACATCATGTGACACTAGGTAGTTGGTGTAACAAAAGGGGAGAGTAGCTAATTATGTCTCACAACACCTTAGTTATACTTAGGGTCACTAATGGAGCAAGGTTCATGTTGACCAAAATCACCAAAATGCCCTCCAAGGTGTAGTTGACCAGCATTTAGCTCTAGGATGCTCTAGTTTGACCAATTAAAAAGTCTAGCTTAGAGACCTTGCATGGAGAAGCACCCTTAAGCAAAGTTGTAGGGAATTTTATGGGGAACAAAAGTCTCAATATGACCATCTCATGAAACTGGCCAGAACATGCTCAAAAATGGCCCACGAGTTAGCTAGAGGGGCTGTCTCAACACTTAGATTTTTTCTAAATCTCAAAAGTGTCCCTCCAGTTTTACTGTGACCTACTTTGAAAGCTTGTAGTTTGCAAACCAAACCAAACCAGCTTCCACTCATATTGACAAACTTGTAGTCCTTGTGTAGCTCTACAACATTGTCAACATCACCATCACCTGGTTCTAAATGGTTTAGGAGATATGGTGCTTTGAAAAATGGGGTTCAGTCGACATAGTTGACTGAAACTCAGTTTAGTTTTCGGGTACCCCACTTTAGAGCTCGGTAGTTTCAAATCTAGGCCGAATCAGTCCAAGCTCCAATTGACAATTTTGTTGCCCTCACATAGCTCTACAAAGTTGCTGTTAACACTTATTACTAACTCTGGCTAGATTGGGAACGGTGATCGGTTGAACTTTGGCCGTCAGTCGGTTGATGGACACCGAAGCCGTCGAGTTCAGAGTCTAGACGGAGGCGGTGTCGTGGGGACCGGGCAGAACGGTGCTGCCGCGTGGCGCTTGTGCTCTACCAGCGTCTCCACGTCACGAGTCCAGGCGCGGAGGTGAAGACCGAGCCGACACCATGCCTCACACTCACTCGCGCTCGCCATCCCCATTCACCTCTCGCTCTTGCCGTGCTCACCGAGGCGCAAAACGGAGGCGCCATTACCGCCGCACCCTTCCCCGTGGTCGCGCGAGCTCGCCGTCACGCCACAGCCACCCAAACCCCGTCCACCGCTCCGCCAGAGTCCCCTCTTCCTCCTCCATCCTTTACCTGAACCAATCGTGCGGAGGTGAGAGTGAATTTCCATTTCCGCCACCGTGAGACCTCGCTGGCGTTTTCGTCTGCGTGGCGGCTCACCGTGGCCAGCTCACTACCATTACTCTCCATCTTTGCTAACTCTTGTTTCGGGTTCCGGGTTGCGTATAGAAGCTTAGGGTATGGTGTTACCGGTAGTGGTGGACGGTCCACGCCGGAACACGAACGTGCGCTGCCGTGCCATGGCCGCCGATTCGGTGCTCACGCGGCCAGCCGCATTGGCCCCACCGTTATCTGTGTCCTTCGCATGAATAGATCCGCCATCTCCTCTGGAAGCCGTAGCGCGCCCAACCTAGGTCCCTGGTTCCCGGAGCTCGCCGGAGCACCACCGTATGCCACCTCCGAGCCGCGGTCGCCATGGTCGTTGTAGCTAGGGTTGGGTAGAATCCATGAATTGAGGGTTAGGTGATGTGGGAGGTCACGGGGAACCCGTCGGTGATCTTCCCGTCACCGGAGACGTCGTCGTCGGCGAGTAAGAGCTCACCGGAGCCCGCGGCCTTCCCCTCTCTGCTCCCCTCTCACTGCCAACTGTCCCCACCTGGCAGATGCCGCGCGCGGGCGGGGCGGCCGAGTAGGCCGCGCGCGCAGTGGGCCGCGTCGGTTCCCAGGCCGGCCTAGTAGCGAGTTGGGTTCGGTTTTTTGTTTTTCTTTGTATATTGTCACAGATTTTAATGATGTTTGGAAAATGTATATCTAGGGTTTTACTTGTTCAAAAATTGTGAAGTAAATTTTGTTAGACCCTGCATGGTGTGTAGTATTTTAGAAAAATATGAATTGGTTATGTGATGTTTAGTTTCTGGGAGATTTAAATAGGTTTTTGAAATGTGTTTTAGATTGTATGCAAACTTGTTTAAATCATATCTTGAGTTTCAGTGTTCCAAAAATTATGAAATTTGGTGGGTCGGCTAATTTATACTTGCTCTAGTTCTGGTAAAAATTTGGATAGTAGTGCTTAAGTACTTTTCAAGTTATAATGCTATCTTGTTATTTTAGGAAATACTTAAATAAATTTTAGTAATTTTTATACATGTGCAATGTTCTTATAAATTTTAGGAGAATGTCTTGGTACCATAAAGTGTCTAAGAAAAATATAAAATCTGTTGTTTGATACTTTTGAATATGATTTGTTAATTATACAAAAATCTGCCTTTTGGGCTTGTGAATTTTGTTTAGGGAGTTTCTGTAAATAATTTTAGTTCAAATTTTTACAGTGGTCTCTTTTTGGTTCCTAGAGTCTCCTGCAATTTTTGTAGAATTTTAGGAGCAGTTTACATATATGTTTAAAATTTCACTTAATTACTTAAGTAAATTAAGAAATGGGTATAAATAAATATTTTAGGTGTGCCAACCTTACTTTCTGGTGTTTTTGTGACCTATGTGAACTTTTGGTAATATTAGTTTGGTCTTATGGGATGTTTGCCACATAAATAAATATTTAATCTTTGCAATTCTAGGTTTTCTGGACAGCTGGTAGTATCTTTGGGTTTGACCCTTAATAAAAGTGTTTGCTGGAAAACTTGTGAATACCAAAGTTGTAGTAAACTTGATAAACTAGCTTGTGTCAAAATTTGGGAGCATTTGGCTTAGTAGTTTAGGAGTTATTGCTGTTTTAAGTGACAGTCCAGAATTGGCTGCTCTCTGTTTAGGGAGGACAGATTCTAGAACTTTGGAATTTCGACTAGGTAAACTTTGGAATTAAGTGTTGTGGTCTGAAAATATTTTGTGGTGCATTTCATAAGCTTTCCAGATTGTCTTAGATCATATCTTTTGGAGTTGAGAATCTCCAGTTATGTTAGAAACAAGCAGCTGCTGTCCAGAATGTCTTACTGTGATATTTTGGGTTGGATGTGGTAACCTAAATAATGTCACTCTTGTGTTTGTTAGGTGTTAGGGTCTTAACCGAAGATGAACAACTATACCTTAGGTTGAGTAGATTAGGTAAGTACTTCTCCACCGGAGAAGAGATTTGCACGTAATGGTGAAGTGACTTGAATAGAGTACTTTTACTACTGAAATGCATTTCATTCCGAGCATGTTGCACCCATTATACATCCATAATATTTATTGTGCATTCATGCAATAGGTGTTCCGGAGGGGGTAACTCTCCTCGAATTCGAGCCAATGATTCCGGAGGAAGTCCAGGACCAGCCGAAGCAGCCAGAGGAACCAACCGGCGGAAAAGTTCCCGCAGAAGACCTGCCTGAGTGTCCTGACCACCGGCCCTCGACCTTTCTGAAAGGCAAGCCCCGGTGCATGCTGAACCCATCAATTTATAAATCTATCTTGAGTACTTTTAATTGTTTAATGCATTAAGTTATAGGAGTTGTATGAAAACAATTGTTGCATTATACCTATCCTTGTCCAGATATCGTACTTAAACCCTAATTTAGGTTTAGGCACGTATCAATGCTTAGCCCTGCGTAGTACGGTAGAAGTCGGGTGATTTCCGGTCATCCGCGAGATGTAGGAAGGAGTCACGAGTGGCTTATGGCTACCATGGATGGAACCATGCTTTAAAATGAAATTGAGACCGGGCGGGAGTTCGATAGTACAGCCGCAAGACACTTCACATCTTGGGTGTGGAGCTATGCCCGTCTGAGTCGTTTAAGGATCGATTCGCTGTACGTTCTTGAGTCATGTTGAACGTAGTCTAAAACTTAGTTGGCCGGATAAGTCGTTTCGACCGCGAAGCCGAGTAATGTGATTCAGGCCGGGAATCGAATGGTAGGTTGCTTCTTGGAGGAGAGAAAGGATGTGCTTGGGGACATTGGCGTGAGACCAAGGGGGGGTTAGAGTCCCTATCACCTGGCAGAGTGTCGCCCTTGGGGTCGCGACATTATTCGGACCCGCGATTCCTGAATCATATGAAACGATGGCCTGTGCGACCCTAGCAGGGGTCTGCATGGTGAGTGTTAGAAATACCCCTCCAGCTGGATAGGAATTCGATTCAAATCGCCGTCGCTCCCGGTTAGTGAGCACTTGACTTGAGCAGCGGCAACGTAGATCTCATTAAATGAACATGTGGTTAAGGGAATGATACAATGTTGCCACAATTCATACCTGCTCTAGATATAACAATGATAATTGTTTGATTATAATCAAGTGCATGCTTAGTACAGGTGCTAAGATAGATGACAGGTAAATGCTAAAAATAAATGCTAGTACAGGTTAACAGAGTTTAAATTACTTATGCTTTTCCGCAAAAGGTAATGTCAGCCAGATCCAATTATGAAAGCCTTGCATAATCCTTGGTGTTATCTTATTTCTGGTTTTTGACGGGTAAGTCTAGCTAAGTACATTCCAGTACTCAGGGTTTATTCCCTCCTGTTGCAGATGATATGCTCTACCAAGGCTTCTGCAAAAATTGTCTCCACCCTACGGGTGACGAAGACTAGATCACTAGGGCGTGATCATCTTTTATGTACTTTCCTGATGCTTTTGCGGGTTGTTGATCAACAAGACTGGCAGTAGTTAAACAACGGGTGTGTGTGTATGCTTCCGCTACTTTATAAACTTGGTTTGTAATATTCGCGACTCTGTGTGTGTAAACTTATTTCGGAACTACTTGTGTAATGTAACATATGATGTTATATGTTGAATGATGCGATCTTGGTTGTAAGCAAGTTGGTTTGAAATCCTTCGTGGTTTCGATTGACTACCGGGATTATATGGGCTCAAGTTCGAAAATTTGAGCGCTTCGGTGCTTATTTTTGTATTTGTGCTCGTATAATTTGGTCGGTTTCTGTTACAGCTGGTACCGGAGCATAATTCAACATTAAACACATCGTACGAGTATTTAAAAACAAAAAGTATTTGATTATGAAAAGGGTTAAAACTCTAAAAATTATTTCCATAGGTATGCCAGTGATCACATCCCTTAGCCCAAATAAGGACTCTTAGGTGGCTTATGATAAAGACTAACTTGGGGGCCTTGTTTGTTTTTGTTTCGTCGTCCATACGGCGTGATATTGTATGGATGCCATCCACTTGGGTGGTAATGTATGGATCAATTGCCTCGACGCTCTGGTAAGTGTGAGTTGTGAGAGCATGATCGTCCAACCGGCGATCTAGGGGAGAGTAGTTTTGGTGACTTGCATACTTACATGTTTAAACCGTGTAATTATGTAAGCACTTAATTGTGGGAACCTTTATATCGGGTAGCTTTGATACTAAAGTATATACATCAGGGGATGTGTATATGGAACGTATTTAAATTACTGCTTTCTTGTGTGCTTATATTGGGAAACTGATGGGCTGAAATGAGATTTCTGCAGGTACACTAACAGCGCAAACGAGTAGACCGATAGTTTCGCCTATATGAGAGAACGTATGTATGCCACCGCCTAGCGTTAGGAATTTTTGATTCTACTAGGATGAGAGGGCGTACGGAACGTGCATGCATCATGTTTAATTATATCATACATATCATTTACTCCCTCCTTAAAAAATTTCAATAGTTCCGACTAAATTAAATTTCGTATCCCCTAAATGATCCTCACTTTCAGTCATATCTTGTTGCTACAGATGGCACGTACCAAGAGGACCGCTCGCAAGTCCACCAGAGGCAGGGCACCTCATCACCAGCTCGCTCCACGTGAGCCCCGCCCTGAGCCCACTAAGGTGGAAAGGCTGAGGGCGGAGTTGGCCGAAGTGACTGCTGCCCGGAATGCAGCGCGTCAGCAACTAGAGCAAGTGATCCGTGATCGTGACCAGGAAACACTTGCAGTCCAGAGATTGATAGTAGCACATCGCAACTATCAACGCATGCTGGTCCATGTCATGAATCAGAGGGATGAAGCTTGGCACGAGGAGAACATTCTGAGAGCTCGTCAGTTTGAGCTCAAGCAACAGTTGGAGAATGCTGAAGAATACAATGACAATCTTCATGAAGAAGTGCACCGCCAGAACAACCAGCTAAATCCTCTGCTGCCTCAAAACAACAACGTAGATGAGGACATGGGTTTAGGAATCGCCATGGCTGAAGATGATGAAGAAGTGGAGGTCAATGGGCCCCAAGATGCCACACCAGAAGAAGCACCAGAAGAAGAAGATGATGATGATGAGGAGTTAGAGCCTATTAGTGATGAGGACGGCGGGGAGATCCTTGACACTGACTCTGAGGACGATGCTTAGAGTAGCTATCACGTAGCTATGATGTAGGATTGTCTTTTGTGCCCTCCCTGTGTTGGAGTGAGGCTTTGTAATAACTTGACTTTTGGGATGTAAGGTCAAACCCTATGTTTCCTAGATGTTTTATTTGAACCTGTTAAATTCGATCACAATTGGATGTCTTATTGTGTTGCGTTCAATGATGGTGTCACGATTAGCACTCTTCGGTGCCGCGATGAAACCGAGGGCCTCCTATGGCGCGCGACATAAGGCTGTACTGCTTGGCACGCGCTGGTATCGAGGTGGCTAGTCATGATCCACCATGGAGCTCTACCGTTGAGAAGTCTCTTTGTGGTCAGTTTGAAGTAGCCTTTCTCAGTCAACTAAAAACTTTGAAATCAAATCCAAGTACCGGGCAAAAGATCAAAAATCACGTAGATTTTTAACGTAAACGGTTCAGTAACTGCTGTGCTCCTTGTGAGTGGGCCTTTATCAAAGTACATCTTGTTGGATTCCCTCGCATGATTGCGCCAATTGATCCGCTTGAATGGATTGTGCGGTTGTGATGAATTATTGTGCCATGAGTATTTTGAGAAGTTTATTTCATGAAGTCAGTTTGACATATTTACAATAATTCATCTACAAATTTCCCACATCGTCAGTGCTCATTGGCTATGCATTTTGCAGATGTCGTACAATCTCCGTCGGGGTCGTGGCAATGAGGATGAGGAACAGCCACCCCCTCCGCCACCACCTACCCCGGCTGAGTTGATGCAGACCGTGGTCGAAGGGCAGCGCATGTTGGCAGATGCTATGCGCCAGCTTGCCAACCGGGAGGCTCGTCATGGCCGCCAGGGCCAAGAACCCAATCAGTACAGTGATTTCAAGGACTTTCTTGATACTAAGCCCCCGCTCTTTAAGGAGGCGGAGGAACCACTGCAAGCCGATGAGTGGTTGAATACTATTGAACAAAAGTTTCGTCTGCTTCGCTTGACCGATGAGCTGAAAACTGAATATGCTTCTCACCAACTACATGGTCCAGCGGGTATTTGGTGGAGCCACTATCGTTCCACACTGCCTGCAAATGCCCCGATTGCTTGGGACCAGTTCAAGGCCGCATTCCGTGGGAACTATATTCCTCCAGGTCTTATGGCTATCAAGCACACAGAATTCATGAGGCTGTCGCAGGGAAATAAAAGCTTGACTGAATATCTGCAATCTTTCAACAACCTGGCAAGGTATGCCACAGAGTTTGTGGATACCGATGCCAAGAAAATTGCTAGCTTTAAAAGAGGCCTCGGTCCAAAGCTGATGAAGACTATGGGCACTAGCAAGTGTACTACCTTCAATGAATTTATCAGTGATGCTCTGACTCAAGAAAACAATAACTCTATCTATGCTGCTTCTAAGAGCCGCAAGAGGGCACTTGAGGCAGGTGCTTCACAGTCTCGAGCTCCAGCTGCCCCGAGGGCTCCTCCTCGCCCTCCTGCCACAAGTGCTAAGTTTCGTCCTCCGCAAAAGAAGGCGCCAGTGAAGACTGGGTTTCGCAAGGCATATACAGTGGCTCTGCCAAAGGGTAATTCGGGCCAAGGCAGCTCTAGTGTTCCTCCTAGCAACATGCCTTGCTGGAACTGCAACAAGCCAGGCCATTGGTCCAGGAACTGTCCTTACCCTAAGAAGAATGTCAACCAAGGTGGCCGTCAAGGGCACGCTCATTATAACAGTATTGAGGAAATCCCATCTGGTGAGGTTGTCACTGCTGGTAAGTTCCTAGTTGACCAACATCCTGCAGTGGTACTTTTTGATTCAGGTGCTTCGCATTCCTTTATCAGTCCTAAGTTTGCATCAGAGTTTGCACACAAATTGCATACTGTTGAAGGTGGGGGTTATTGTATTAGCGCAGCAAGTGGGAATATTTCCACAAATAAAGTAGTGGGGAATCTTGAGCTTGAGATAGAAAGGCGAAAGTACTCGCTTGCCTTAGTGGTTTTGCCGGGCTTAGGCATAGATGTTATTTTGGGCATGAATTGGATGAGTCAGAATGGGGTACTCATTGATACATCCACTCGGGTAGTTATGCTCAGAGATCCTACAGATCAAAAGGGTTTTCTGGTACAACTTCCCAGAAAAGTTGATTTGTCTGGGGAAGTTCATGCTGTGCAAGCAAAGGCGTTGGCCGAAATTCCCGTAGTGAATGAGTTTCCGGACGTTTTTCCCGATGATTTGCCGGGACTCCCTCCGGATCGGGATGTGGAATTTAAAATTGAGTTGTTGCCTGGCACGGCTCCCATCTCTAGGAGACCCTATAGGATGCCTCCGAATGAGCTAGCTGAACTTAAGGTGCAATTGAATGAACTTTTGAAGAAGGGGTTGATTCGTCCTAGTTCGTCGCCGTGGGGATGTCCTGCTATCTTTGTAAAGAAGAAGGATCAGTCATTGCGAATGTGCGTAGATTATAGACCTCTCAATGCAGTCACTGTCAAAAATAAGTACCCTCTACTGCGCATCGACATCTTGTTCGATCAGTTGTCTAAAGCTAAAGTTTTCTCCAAGATCGATCTAAGATCTGGTTACCATCAGATCAAAATCCGTCCCGAAGATATTCCAAAAACGGCTTTCTCAACAAGATACGGCCTTTATGAGTATCTTGTTATGTCTTTCGGCCTGACAAATGCCCCCGCACACTTTATGTACTTGATGAATTCGGTGTTTATGCCTGAATTAGACAAGTTTATGGTGGTATTTATTGATGACATCCTGATATATTCTGTAAATGAGGAAGATCACGCTGAACATCTGCGTATAGTCCTCGCAAGACTGCGTGAACATCAACTATATGCAAAGTTCAGTAAGTGCGAATTCTGGCTTCGAGAAGTACCTTTCCTTGGGCATGTGTTGTCCGATGGAGGAATTATGGTGGACCCCGCCAAGGTACAGGAAGTACTGAACTGGAAGGCTCCTATCTCGGTTCACGAGGTCTGGAGTTTTCTTGGTTTGGCTGGCTATTATCGTCGCTTCATCCCGGATTTCTCCAAAATAGCCAAGCCAATGACTCGGTTGCTACAAAAAGACACCAGGTTTGTCTGGACTCCTGAGTGTGATGCGGCTTTTCACCAACTGCGAACCCTCCTAACCTCAGCTCTAGTTTTGGCACAACCAGATATCGAGAAACCATTTGATGTTTATTGTGATGCCTCAGGCATAGGTTTGGGAGGTGTGTTGATGCAGGAAGGTCGGGTGATTGCATATACCTCTCGACAACTTTGGAAACATGAGGTGAATTACCCAACGCATGACTTAGAACTCGTCGCAGTTGTTCATGCTTTGAAAGTATGGCGGCATTATCTGCTGGGCAATGTCTGCAATATCTACACAGACCACAAAAGCCTCAAATACATCTTCACCCAACCCGAGTTAAATATGCGTCAAAGAAGATGGCTCGAGTTGATTAAGGATTATAACCTTCAAGTGCACTATCATCCTGGCAAGGCAAATGTGGTTGCGGATGCTTTAAGCCGTAAGTCTCATTGCCATTCCCTAGTTGAAACTGATTTTCATCGATCTCGCCTTCTACATCCAGCAGTCTTGTACAACATCACTGTCAGTTGTACTCTCAAAAGCAGAATTATTGAGCTTCAAAAGACTGATCCTGGTGTATTCCACATAAAACGCAAGATGAAAGAGCAAGAAACTACACAGTTCAGGGTAGATGAAGAGGGTGTACTATGGTTCAAGGATAGGTTAGTTGTGCCTAAGGACCGAGAGCTTAGAAATGATATTATGTCTGAAGCACACTCCTCTAAGTTGTCCATCCATCCTGGTAGCAATAAGATGTATTATGATTTGAAGCCATACTATTGGTGGACCAAAATGCGGAAAGAGATAGCTGCATATGTGGCAGGTGTGACACCTGCTGTAGAGTTAAAGCTGTGCATATGAAAGCTGGGTTGCTTCAACCACTTTCTATCCCAGGTTGGAAATGGGAAGAGATAAGTATGGATTTTATTGTTGGACTTCCTCCTACTGTCAAAAATAATAATTCCATCTGGGTAATTGTGGGTCGTTTGACCAAATCAGCTCACTTCATTCCAGTTAGAGTGGACTATCGTCCCACTGACTATGCTGAGTTGTACTTCAATCAGATAGTCCGGCTCCATGGGGTACCTCGTACTATCGTTTCTGACCGTGGTCCCCAGTTCACTGCTCGCTTTTGGGAGCACTTGCATCACCTTCTAGGAACCAAGTTAGTGAGAAGCTCTGCTTATCACCCCAGACGTCAGGTCAGACGGAACGAGTTAACTAAATCTTGGAAGATCTGTTACGGGCATGTGTAATATCATCCAAGGGTTCTTGGGAAAAATGGTTACCTCTAGCCGAATTCTCGTACAATAATAGTTACCAAGAGAGTATTAAGATGGCCCCTTTCGAAGCTTTGTACGGTCGTAAGTGTAGAACTCCACTAAACTGGGTAGAAGCTGGTGAAAGGAGGTATTATGGTATTGATTTTGTTCATGAAGCTGAGGAACAAGTCCGTACCATCCAAAAACATATGGCTGCAGCCCAAGCTAGACAGAAAAGTTATGCTGATCGTCGTAGAAAACCGCTCGAGTTTGAAGTTGGAGACTTCGTTTATCTGAAAGTTTCTCCAATGAAGAGTGTCCAACGTTTTGGTGTTAAGCAGAAACTTGCGCCAAGATACGTGGGTCCTTTCCAGATCATAGGCAAGAGTGGAGCTGTTGCGTACAAAATCCAGTTACCTCCTGAAATGAGTGCCATATTCAACGTCTTCCATGTATCTCAGCTCAAAAAGTGTCTTCGAGTTCCTGAGGAAAGAGTCCCGTTAGGAGATATCAGGCTTGAGTCTGATTTAACTTACGAAGAAAAGCCAGTCCGGGTGATAGATACTCAGGAACGAGTAACTAGAAGCAAAGTGGTTAAGTGGTATAAAGTAACGTGGAGTAATCAGGGTAGTGAAAGTGACGCTACTTGGGAACGGGAGGACTATTTGCGGGATGGCTATAAGGAATTCTATGAAAAATGGTACGCTTTCCAAATCTCGGGACGAGATTTTTATAAGGGGGGAGGGCTATAACACCTCAGGTGTTTAGCTCCATAATTGCATTGCATTTGCATAAGCATAAGCATGCATCATTCATGTTATTTTATGTGGTTGCAACAAATGTGATTGTTTTTAGAAAATTGTTTGGCTCACATCATGTGACACTAGGTAGTTGGTGTAACAAAAGGGGAGAGTAGCTAATTATGTCTCACAACACCTTAGTTATACTTAGGATCACTAATGGAGCAAGGTTCATGTTGACCAAAATCACCAAAATGCCCTTCAAGGTGTAGTTGACCAGCATTTAGCTCTAGGATGCTCTAGTTTGACAAATTAAAAAGTCTAGCTTAGAGACCTTGCATGGAGAAGCACCCTTAAGCAAAGTTGTAGGGAATTTTATGGGGAACAAAAGTCTCAATATGACCATCTCATGAAACTGGCCAGAACATGCTCAAAAATGGCCCACGAGTCAGCTAGAGGGGCTGTCTCAACACTTAGAATTTTTCTAAGTCTCAAAAGTGTCCCTCCAGTTTTACTGTGACCTACTTTGGAAGCTTGTAGTTTGCAAACCAAACCAAACCAGCTTCCACTCATATTGACAAACTTGTAGTCCTTGTGTAGCTCTACAACATTGTCAACATCACCATCACCTGGTTCTAAATGGTTTAGGAGATATGGTGCTTTAAAAAATGGGGTTCAGTCGGCATAGTTGACTGAAACTCAGTTCAGTTTTCGGGTACCCCACTTTAGAGCTCGGTAGTTTCAAATCTAGCTCGAAACGGAGGCGCCATTGCTGCCGCACCCTTCCCCGTGGTCGCGCGAGCTCGCCGTCACGCCACAGCCACCCAAACCCCATCCACCGCTCCGCCAGAGTCCCCTCTACCTCCTCCATCCTTTACCTGAACCAATCGTGCGGAGGTGAGAGTGAATTTCCATTTCCGCCACCGTGAGACCTCACTGGCGTTTTCGTCTGCGCGGCGGCTCACCGTGGCCAGCTCGCAACCATTACTCTCCATCCTTGCTAACTCTTGTTTCGGGTTCCGGGTTGCGTAGAGAAGCTTAGGGTATGGTGTTACCGGTAGTGGTGGACGGTCCACGCCAGAACACGATCGTGCGCTGCCGTGCCATGGCCGCCGATTCGGTGCTCACGCGGCCAGCCGCATTCGCCCCACCTCTATCCGTGTCCTTCGCATGAATAGATCCACCATCTCCTCTGGAAGCCGTAGCGCGCCCAACCTAGGTCCCTGGTTCCTGGAGCTCACCGGAGCGCCACCGTATGCCACCTCCGAGCCGTGGTCGCCATGGTCGTTGTAGCTAGGGTTGGGTAGAATCCATGAATTGAGGGTTAGGTGATGCGGGAGGTCACGGGGAACCCGTCGGTGATCTTCCCGTCACCGGAGACGTCGTCGTCGGCGAGTAAGAACTCACTGGAGCCTGCGGCCTTCCCCTCTCTGCTCCCCTCTCACTGCCAACTGTCCCCACTTGGCAGATGTCGTGCGCGGGCGGGGCGGCCGAGCAGGCCGCGCGCGCAGTGGGCCGCGTCGGTTCCCAGGCCGGCCTAGTAGCGAGTTGGGTTCGGTTTTTTGTTTTTCTTTGCATATTGTCACAGATTTTAATGATGTTTGGAAAATGTATATCTAGGGTTTTACTTGTTCAAAAATTGTGAAGTAAATTTTGTTAGACCCTGCATGGTGTGTAGTATTTTAGAAAAATATGAATTGGTTATGTGATGTTTAGTTTCTGGGAGATTTAAATAGGTTTTTAAAATGTGTTTTAGATTGCATGCAAAATTGTTTAAATCATATCTTGAGTTTCATTGTTCCAAAAATTATGAAATTTGGTGGGTAGGCTAATTTATACTTGCTCTAGTTCTGGTAAAAATTTGGGCAGTAGTGCTTAAGTACTTTTCAAGTTATAATGCTATCTTGTTATTTTAGGAAATACTTAAATAAATTTTAGTAATTTTTCTACGTGTGCAATGTTCTTATAAATTTTTGGAGAATGTCTTGGTACCATAAAGTGTCTAAGAAAAATATGAAATCTGTTGTTTGATACTTTTCAATATGATTTGTTAATTATACAAAAATCAGCCTTTTGGGCTTGTGAATTTTGTTTAGGGAGTTTCTTTAAATAATTTTAGTTCAAATTTTTACAGTGGTCTCTTTTTGGTTCCTAGAGTCTCCTGTAATTTTTGTAGAATTTTAGGAGCAGTTTACATATATGTTTAAAATTTCACTTAATTACTTAAGTAAATTAAGAAATGGGTATAAATAAATATTTTAGGTGGGCCAACCTTACTTTCTGGTGTTTTTGTGACCTATGTGAACTTTTGGTAATATTAGTTTGGTCTTATGGGATGTTTGCCACATAAATAAATATTTAATCTTTGCAATTCTAGGTTTTCTGGACAGCTGGTAGTATCTTTGGGTTTGACCCTTAATAAAAGTGTTTGCTGGAAAACTTGTGAATACCAAAGTTGTAGTAAACTTGATAAACTAGCTTGTGTCAAAATTTGGGAGCATTTGGCTTAGTAGTTTAGGAGTTATTGCTGTTTTAAGTGACAGTCCAGAATTGGCTGCTCTCTGTTTGGGGAGGACAGATTCTGGAACTTTGGAATTTCGACTAGGTAAACTTTGGAATTAAGTGTTGTGGTCTGAAAATATTTTGTGGTGCATTTCATAAGCTTTCCAGATTGTCTTAGATCATATCTTTTAGAGTTGGGAATCTCCAGTTATGTTAGAAACAAGTAGCTGCTGTCCAGAATGTCTTACTGTGATATTTTGGGTTGGATGTAGTAACCTAAATAATGTCACTCTTGTGTTTGTTAGGTGTTAGGGCCTTAACCGAAGATGAACAACTATACCTTAGGTTGAGTAGATTAGGTAAGTACTTCTCCATCGGAGAAGAGATTTGCACGTAATGGTGAAGTGACTTGAATAGAGTACTTTTACTGCTGAAATGCATTTCATTCCGAGCATGTTGCACCCATTATGCATCCATGATATTTATTGTGCATTCATACAATAGGTGTTCCGGAGGGGGTAACTCTCCTCGAATTCGAGCCAGTGATTCCGGAGGAAGTCCAGGACCAGCCGGAGCAGCCAGAGGAACCAACCGGCGGAGAAGTTCCCGCAGAAGACCTGCCTGAGTGTCCTGACCACCGGCCCTCGACCTTTCTGAAAGGCAAGCCCCGGTGCATGCTGAACCCATCAATTTATAAATCTATCTTGAGTACTTTTAATTATTTAATGCATTAAGTTGTAGGAGTTGTATGAAAACAATTGTTGCATTATACCTGTCCTTGTCCAGATATCGTACTTAAACCCTAATTTAGGTTTAGGCACGTATCAATGCTTAGCCCTGCGTAGTACGGTAGAAGTCGGGTGATTTCCGGTCATCCGCGAGATGTAGGAAGGAGTCACGAGTGGCTTATGGCTACCGTGGATGGAACCATGCTTTAAAATGAAATTGAGACCGGGCGGGAGTTCGATAGTACAGCCGCAAGACACTTCACGTCTTGGGTGTGGAGCTATGCCCGTCTGAGTCGTTTAAGGACCGATTCGTTGTACGTCTTTGAGTCATGTTGAACGCAGTCTAACACTTAGTTGGCCGGATAAGTCGTTCCGACCGCGAAGCCGAGTAATGTGATTCAGGCCAGGAATCGAATGGTAGGTTGCTTCTTGGAGGAGAGAAAGGATGTGCTTGGGGACATTGGCGTGAGACCAAGGGGGGGTTAGAGTCCCTATCACCTGGCAGAGTGTCGCCCTTGGGGTCGCGACATTATTCGGACCCGCGATTCCTGAATCATATGAAACGGTGGCCTGTGCGACCCTGGCAGGGGTCTGCACGGTGAGTGTTAGAAATACCCCTCCAGCTGGATAGGAATTCGATTCGAATCGCAGTCGCTCCCGGTTAGTGAGCACTTGACTTGAGCAGCGGCAATGTAGATCTCATTAAATGAACAGGTGGTTAAGGGAATGATACAATGTTGCCACAATTCATACCTGCTCTGGATATAACAATGATAATTGTTTGATTATAATCAAGTGCATGCTTAGTACAGGTGCTAAGATAGATGATAGGTAAATGCTAAAAATAAATGCTAGTACAGGTTAATAGAGTTTAAATTACTTATGCTTTTTCGCAAAAGGTAATGTCAGCCAGCTCCAATTATGAAAGCCTTGCATAATCCTTGGTGTCATCTTATTTCTGGTTTTTGACGGGTAAGTCTAGCTGAGTACATTCCAGTACTCAGGGTTTATTCCCTCCTGTTGCAGATGATATGCTCTACCAAGGCTTCTGCAAAAATTGTCTCCACCCTGCGGGTGACGAAGACTAGATCACTAGGGCGTGATCATCTTTTATGTACTTTCCTAATGCTTTATTGGGTTGTTGATCAACAAGACTGGCAGTAGTTAAACAACGGGTGTGTGTGTATGCTTCCGCTACTTTATAAACTTGGTTTGTAATATTTGCGACTCCATGTGTGTAAACTTATTTCGGAACTACTTGTGTAATGTAACGTATGATGTTGTATGTTGAATGATGCGATCTTGGTTGTAAGCAAGTTGGTTTGAAATCCTTCGTGGTTTCGATTGACTACCGGGATTATATGGGCTCAAGTTCGAAAATTTGAGCGCTTCGGTGCTTGTTTTTGTACTTGTGCTCTTATAATTTGGTCGGTTCTGTTACATATATTATCATTTATAATGTTCTTAGTCTACTTTGATTATATGCTTGGCATAGTTGGATTAGAATTATATTCAAGTATAGGATCGTATAGCGCTTGCTCATTGATATCATGGGTGAGTGGTAAATATTATGTAGGCATGGTGCCTATACCGTATTTTCCTGTGATTGCACCCTATATTCTATATTGTGAGGTAGATCGCGGGAGTGACAGTCCTGTTAAGTCCTTTGTAGTCCTCTTCCTAAGTATAGGACACGTAGAACACAACTATTATAGGGAAGTGATTGCTATGTTCTTCATCTTCCTTCGTAATATCCCTATGCATAGATATAACCTTGTCTTGCCATGATTGCCAAGTGTAATTGCACTAATCATTGTATGCTATGGCTTATAGTTAGAATAACTTAGGATTTATTCTTGTAGTTCATCCTTGTTCCATGCTAGTGATATAGACTTAGAGTAATCTATTGAGATGTGCTTATCATTTATTATGTGGCTCTGTGCTTATCATTTATCATTTACTATTCATTCAGTATATATATATATATATATATATATATATATATATATATATATATATATATATATATATATCATGTGACACTTATCCTATATGAGAGATAGACAAAGACATGGTTATACTCTCCATTATCACATGTAGTGATGCTCATAGCTCATATCCTTAGCTATCCCTTCCCATGGGTAAAAATATGAATAACGATACCTAGTTTACTCCTAGTTAAAATGCTACAACGGTATTATCTGTGTGCTTACGGATTTTGTAACAGAACCGACCAAATTATAAGAGCACAAGTACAAAAACAAGCGCCAAAACGCTCAAATTTTTGAACTTGAGCCCATATAATCCTGGTAGTCAATCGAAACAACGAAAGATTTCAAACCAACTCTTTTACAACCAAGATCGCATCATTCAACATACACATCACACGTTACATTTCACAAATAGAGCAGAAGTCCTCTTACAACACACGGAGTAGCAAATTATTGCAAACTTAGTTCATAAAGTAGAGGAAGCATAACACACGCATTAGTTCACATACTACTGCCAGTATTACAGATCACCATCCCACAAAAGCATTAAGGAAAGGAACTAGCAGACGATCACGCCCGAGTGATCTAGTCCTCATCACCCGCGGGGTGGAGGCAGGTCTTGCAGAAGCCCTGATAAAGCATGTTATCTGCAACAGGAGGGAATAAACCCTGAGAACGGGAATGTACTCAGCTAGACTTACCCATCGAAATAGAAAATAAGAGACACCAAGGATCATGCAAGGCTTTCATAAATGGAGCTGGCTGACATTACCTTTGTGGAAAAGCATAATTAATTTAAACTCTTTTAACCTATACTAGCATTTATTATTAGCATTAACCTGTCATCTATCTTAGCACCTGTACTAAGCAATCACTTGATTATAATCAAACAATCATATTATTATATCCATAGCATGTATAAAATTGCGGCAACATTATATCATTCTCTTAACCATCTGTTCAATTTAATGAGATCTACGTTGCCACTGCTCAAGTCAAGTGCTCACTAACCGGGAGCGACGGCGATTTGAATCGAATTCCTATCCAGCTGGAGGGGTATTTCTAACACTCACCGCACAGGCCCCTGCTAGGGTTGCACAAGCCACCTTTCATACAATTCAGGAGTCACGAGTTCGAATGATGTCACATCCCCAAGGGCGACACTCGGCTAGGTGCTAGGGACTCTAACCCCCCCTTGGTCTCACGCCAATGTCCCCAAGCACAACGTTACTCTCCTTCAAGATGCGACCTACCATTCGACTCTCGGCCTGAACCGAGTTACTCGGCTTTGCTGTCGGAACGGCTTATCCGGCCAACTAAGTGTTAGACTGCGTTCAACATGACTCAAGGACGTACAACGAATCGGTCCTTAAACGACTCAGACGGGCATAGCTCTGCACCCAAGACATGAAGTGTCTTGCGGCTGCACTATCAAACTCCCGCTCGGTCTCAAATTCATTTTTAGGCATGGTTCCATCCATGATAGCCAACATAGTCACTCGTGACCCATTCCTATATCTTGCGGATGACCGGAAATCACCTGACTTCTACCAGACTAAGCAGGGCTAAGCATTAACACGGCCTAAACCTAATTTAGGGTTTAAGTATGATATCTGGACAAGGACAGGTGTAATGCAACAAGTGTTTCCATACAACTCCTATAACTTAATGCAGTAAACAAGTAAAAGTACTCAAGAATTATATTTAAAACGATTAGGTCAGCATGCACCGGGGCTTGCCTTTCATAAAAGAGGACGGGCGGTGATCTGGGCACTCAGGTAGGTCGTCTGCGGGCACTCCTTCGCCTGCTAGATTCTTGGGCTCCCTCTGCTGCTCCTGGTCCTCCTCCGGAATCGCCCCCTTGAACTCGAGGAGTGTCACCCCCTCCGGTACACCTATTGCATGAATGCACAATAAATCTCATGGATGCATAATGAATGCAATATGCTCGAAATGGAATGCATTGCAGCAAATTTAAGTATTCTATTCAAATTACTTCAATTTTACGTGCAAATCTCTTCTCCGGTAGAGAAGTACTTATCTAATCTATACAACCTAAGGTATAGTTGTTCCTCCTCTGTTAAGGTCCTAACACCTAACAATCATAAGAACAATTTTACTTAAGTTACCACATCCAAGCACAAAATATCATAGCAAAACATTCTGGACAGCAGCTTAATGTTTCTAACGTAACTGGAGATTCCTAACTCCAAAAGACATAATCCAAGATAATCTGGAAAGCTTATAAAATGCTCTACAAATCTTTTTCAGACTTCAACACTTAATTCCTAAGTTTTCCTAGTTGAATTTCTAGAGTTCCAGAAACCTGTCCTCTCCAAATAGAGAGCAGCCATTTCTGGATAGCCACTTTAAACAGCTATAACTCCTAGACTACTAGGCCAAATGCCTCCAAATTTTGACACAAGCTATTTTATCAAGTTTACTACAACTTTGGTATTCACAAGTTTTCCAGCAAACACTTTTATTAAGGGTCAAACCCAAAAATGCTACTAGCTGTCCAGAAAACCTAGAAATAAGAAGATTAAATATTTATTTATGTGTCAAACTTCCTCTATGACTAAACCAATGATACCAATAGTTCACACATATCATGAAACTCCAGAAAGTAAGGTGTGACAACCTAGAACATTTATTTTCATCCTTTTCTTAATTTACTTAATTAATTAAGTGGAAAATTAAACTTATATTCAAACCACTTAGAAAATTCTATAACAATTATAGGAGGCTCCCTGGCCCACTAGGAGGCTACTGTAAAATTTGAACTAAAGTTATTCATAGAAACTCCTTACACAAAATTCACAAGCCAAAAAGGCTGATTTTTGCATAAATAGAAAACCCTATTGAAAAGTGCCAAACAACAGATTTCATATTTTTCCTAGTATCATTCTACCCTAAGAACAACACTCCCAAAATATTACCTTTACTGGAACTATAGAAAAATTATAAAAATTCATTCAAGTATCCCCTAAGATAAAATGATAACATCATAACTTGAAAACTACTCAAGCAATAGGATCCAAACTTTTACCAGAGCTAGTATATACATGAAAGAACATACTCACCAAATTTCATAATTTTTGGAACACATAAGCTCAAGATATGGTTTAAACAAATTTGCATGCAATTTAAAACACATTTCAAAACCCTAATTAATTCTTCCAGAAAATAAACATCACATAAGCATTTGATATTTTTCCTAGAAGCTACACTTTAATTGGGGCCTAACAAAATTTGGATCGCCATTTTTGGATCTACCAAACCCTAGATATGAAAATTACAAACATGAGTCAAATCTGTGAAAAAGATAAAGAAACTGGATTTTTCAAAAATCAAAAAGGGCACTGGGCCGGCCGACCCGCCAGCGCGGCCTAGCTCGCGGCCTGCTCAGGATCCCGCTCACGCGCGCCTAATAGGGGGGACCCGTTAGCCAGAGAGACCAAAACAGAGATGGAGGAGCAGCAGCTCCGGCGAGCTCTAGCTCGTCGACGGCGACATCTCCGGCGAGGGAAATGGTACCCCTAGGTTCCTCTCGACCTTTCCGCATCGCCTGACCCCTAAACCGTGGACTCTACCCGCCCCTAGCTACCTCATCCACGGCGGTGGTGGCTCGGTGGTGGTGCGCGGTGGTGCGCTGGCGAGCTTCGACCGCTAGATGGCCAGCAGAGGGACGCGTCAGCTCCCTAGAGCCTTGGCAGACCTAACTAGGCTAATAACGCAGACTGGGATGGAGCGGAGTGGCGTGGCCACGTGAGCACCTCAACGGCGATAATGGCGCGGCAGTGCGTGGCCATGTTCCGACCCGGTTCAACTGGCATTCACGGTAACGTCTTCACTAGAGTCTCTATGGTTGACAGGGAAGAGGAAACAAGCACTAGGAAAAGTGGAGGTGTCTAGTGCTATGCTGACCACAGTGAGCCGTCGCATGGACGAACACCGGCAGCTCTCGCGGTGGCGGAAACGGCAATGTGGCCTTACCGTGGTGCGTCAGAGGGCAGGGATGGGACGATGGGGTAGAGGAGGACACGGTGAAGCTATGGTGAAGGCGAAGTTAGCGTTTTTGCGGTGGTTCGCGAGCTCGCTATGGCGAAGCTCGCTCGACGGCGATGGTGGGCGCTGAGGTCAGTCGCTGCTTGCGGTGGAGGCGATGGAAATGAAATTTTTGGCCACGAACAGGTCGGGTAAGCACGTATGAGTGTGCACTTCGTGGCTGGCCTTGCCAGGGCGTCCACGGCATGTGGCAGCGCGGTCAGACGGCCGGCGACAGGTGTCACCACGCATCGGCTAACTTCTGAATCGGTGAACACTGTCGAAGTCTGAATTTTTCATTTCAGAGCTCAAAAGGGTTGACTGACATGGCAAGTTTAACACTGATTAGCTCCTGAACCGTGACGAGTTAGAGGAAACAATAAACATGAAAGTTGTAGAGCTATGTGTGGAAAACAACTTTGTCAATTGGCTCAAGGACTGGTTCGGCCTGGTTTGTGAGTTACAAGTTGTAAAAGTGAGGTACAGTGAAACGGTTTACAGCTTCACACTTAGCCAAAATTGCTAAGTCCCAAAATAGCCTCTAAAACTGACTTTGTGGGCCATTTTTGACCATGTTCTGGTCATTTTCATGAGATGGCCATATTATAACTTTTGTTCCTTATGACATTCTCTACAACTTTGCTTAAGGTTGCTCCTCCATGCAAGATTTCTAAGCTAGACTTTTTAATTGGTCAAACCAGATCACTCTAGGGGTCCCAACTTAGTCAACAACATTTGGAAGGGCAATTTGGTAATTTTGGTCAACATGAACATTGCTCCACTACTTACCCTAAATGCAATTAAGGTGTTATAAGACCTAATTAGCCACTCTACACATTGGTTGCACAAAATTCCTAGTGTCACATACTTTGAAACAAACAAATCAACATTTCACCCAAATGTTGCAAGCTCATGTTGCACATGTTGCATGAGTGTGTTGCATAGCACTTGCTAATCATGTTACACTAAAGTGGTTGGCATGTCTAAAAAGAAAGTTGCACATATGGTACTTGTGTTTTGCACACTACTCACTTCTTAATACACATGAAATATAAACAAATGTTGCAATGTTTCGAAAGCATATTTCACATATTATAAGCTCATGCATGAAATGAATGATGCTCACACTCATGAATGAGATGATTAATGTTAATGCTTACGAAATGCAATGCAATTAAGGAAGCCAAACACCTGGGGTGTTACAGCCCTCCCCCCTTATAAAAATCTCGTCCCGAGATTTGGAAAGCGTACCATTGTTGATAGAATTCCTTATAACCATCACGTAAATAGTCTTCTCGCTCCCACGTAGCATCACTCTCACTACCCTGATTACTCCACATTACTTTATACCACTTGACCACTTGACTTCTAGTTACCCGTTCTTGAGTGTCAATCACACGGACTGGATTTTCTTCGTAAGTTAAATCGGATTCTAGCCTGATATCTCCTAATGGAACTCTTTCTTCCGGAACTCAAAGACATTTCTTTAACTGGGATACATGGAAAACATTGAAAATGGCGCTCATTTCAGGAGGTAACTAGATCTTATATGCGACAGCACCACTCTTTCCTATGATCTGAAAAGGGCCCACATATCTTGGTGCAAGCTTTCGCTTCACACCAAAACGTTGTACACTCTTCATAGGGGAAACTTTTAGATACACGAAGTCTCCAACCTCAAACTCGATCGGTTTTCTACGGCGATCAACGTAACTTTTCTGTCTAGCTTGAGCTGCAGCCATATGGATTTTGATGGTACGAACTTGCTCCTCAGCTTCCTCAACAAAAGCAATACCACAATATCTTCTCTCGCCAGCTTCTATCCAATTTAGTGGGGTTCTACACTTACGAGCGTACAATGCTTCAAATGAGGCCATCTTAATGCTCTCTTGGTAACTATTATTATACGAGAACTCAGCTAAAGGCAACCACTTCTCCCATGAACCCTTGGATGAAATAACACAAGCTCGTAACATATCCTCCAAGATTTGGTTGACTCGTTCAGTCTGACCTGATGTCTGGGGGTGATAAGCAGAGCTTCTCACTAACTTGGTTCCCAAAAGATGATGCAAGTGCTCCCAAAAACGAGCAGTGAATAGTGGACCACGGTCAGAAATGATAGTACGAGGTATCCCATGGAGCCAGACTATCTGATTGACGTACAACTCAGCATAGTCAGTAGGATGATAGTCTACTCGAACAGGAATGAAGTGAGCCGACTTGGTTAGGCGATCTACAATTACCCAAATGGAGTTATGGTTCTTGATAGTAGGAGGAAGTCCAACAATGAAATCCATGCTTATCTCTTCCCATTTCCATCCTGGGATAGAAAGTGGTTGAAGCAATCCAGCTTTTAGGTGCACAGCCTTAACCCTACAGCAGGTGTCACACCGAGCAACATATGCAGCTATTTCTTTCCGCATTTTGGTCCACCAATAGTATGGCTTCAAATCGTAATACATCTTATTGCTACCAGGATGGATGGACAACTTAGAGGAGTGTGCTTTAGACATGATATCATTTCTAAGCTCTCGGTCCTTAGGCACAACTAACCTATCCTTGAACCACAGTACACCCTCTTCATCTACCATGAAATGTGTAGTTTCTTGCTCTTTCATCTTACGCTTGATGTGGAATATACCAGTGTCAGTCTTTTGGAGCTCAATAATTATACTCTTGAGAGTGCAACTAACAGTGACGTTGTACAAAATTGCTGGGTGTAGAAGGCGAGACAGATGAAAATCACTTTCAACTAAGGAGTGGCAATGAGACTTACGGCTTAAGGCATCGGCAACCACATTTGCTTTGCTAGGATGACAGTGCACTTGGAGATTATAATCTTTAATCAACTCAAGCCATCTTCTTTGATGCATATTCAACTCGGGTTGGGTGAAGATATATTTGTGGCTTTTATGGTCGGTATAGATATTGCAAACATTGCCCAACAGATAGTGTCGCCAGGCTTTCAAAGCATGAACAACTGCAGCGAGTTCTAAGTCATGTGTTGGATAATTCACCTCATGCTTCCGAAGTTGTCGAGAGGTATATGCAATTACTCGGCCTTCCTGTATTAGAACACCTCCCAAACCTATGCCTGAGGCATCACAATACACATCAAATGGTTTCTCGATATCCGGTTATGCCAAAACTGGAGCCGAGGTTAGGAGAGTTCGCAGTTTATGAAAAGCCATCACACTCAGGAGTCCAGACAAACCTGGTGTCTTTTTGCAGCAGCCGAGTCATTGGCTTGGCTATTTTTGAGAAATCTGGAATGAAGCGACGATAATAGCCAGCCAAACTAAGAAAACTCCGGACCTCGTGAACCGAGATAGGAGCCTTCCAGTTCAGTACTTCTTGTACCTTGGCGGGATCCACCATAATTCCTCCATCGGACAACACATGCCCAAGGAAAGGTACTTCTCGAAGCCAGAATTCGCACTTACTGAACTTTGCATATAGTTGATGTTCACGCAGCCTCATGAGGACTATACACAGATGTTCAATGTGGTCTTCCTCATTTTCCGAATATATCAGGATGTCATCAATAAATACTACCACAAACTTGTCCAATTCATGCATAAACACCGAATTCATCAAGTACATGAAGTGTGCGGGGGCGTTGGTCAAGCCGAAGGACATAACGAGATACTCATAAAGACCGTATCTAGTAGAGAAGGCTGTTTTTGGAACATCTTCCAGATGGATTTTAATTTGATGATAGCTAGATCTTAAATCAATCTTGGAGAAGACTTTAGCTTTAGACAACTGATCGAACAAGATGTCGATGCGCGGTAGAGGATACTTATTTTTGACAGTGACTGCATTCAGAGGTCTATAATCTACGCACATTCACAATGACTGATCCTTCTTTATTACAAAGATAGCAGGACATCCCCACGGAGACGAACTAGGACAGATCAGCCCCTTCTTCAAAAGTTCATTCAACTGCACCTTAAGTTCAGCTAGTTCGTTCGGAGGCATCCTATAGGGTCTCCTAGAGATAGGTGCCGTACCAGGCAACAACTCGATTTTAAACTCCACATCCCGATCTAGAGGCAGTCCCGGCAAATCATCGAGAAAAACATCAGGAAACTCACTCACTATAGGAATATCAGCTAATGTCTTCGTTTGCACCGCATGAACTTCACTAGAAAGGTCAATTTGCCTAGGAAGTTGCACTAGAAAACCTTTCTGATCTGAAGTATCTCTGAGCATAACTACCCGGGTGGATGTATCAATGAGTACCCCATTCCGACTCATCCAATTCATGCCCAAAATAACATCTATGCCTAATCCAGGCAAAACCACTAAGGTAAGCGAGTACTTTCGCCCTTCTATTTCAAACTCTAAATCTCCAACTACTTGATTTGTGGAAATATTCCCACTGGTCGCTCTAATGCAATAACCCCCATCTTCAACAGTATGCAATTTGTGTGCAAACTTCAATGCAAACATATGACTAATAAAGGAATGCGAAGCACCTGAATCAAATAGCACCACTGCAGAATGTTGATCAACTAGAAACTTACCAGCAGTGACTACCTCACCAGATGGAATTTCTTCAATACTATTATAATGAACATTCCCCTGATGACCACCTTGATTGGTATTCTTCTTAGGATATGGACAATTCCTAGACCAATGACCTGGTTTGTTGCAGTTCTAGCAAGGCATGTTGCTAGGAGGGACACTAGAGCTGCCTTGACCAGAATTACCCTTTGGTAGAGCCACTGTATATGCTTTGCGAAACCTAGTCTTCACTGGAGCCTTCTTCTACGGGGGACGGAACTTAGCACTTATGGTAGGAGGGCGAGGAGGAGCCCTTAGGGCAGCTGGAGCTCGGGACTATGAAGCACCTGCCTCAAGCGCCCTCTTGCGGCTCTTAGAAGCAGCATAGATAGAGTTATTGTTCTCTTGAGTCAGAGCATCACTGATAAAATCATTGAAAGTAGCACATTTGCTAGTGCCCATGGTTTTCATCAGCTTTGGACCGAGACCGTGCTTGAAGCTAGCAATCTTTTTAGCCTCAGTATCCACAAACTCAGTTGCATACCTTGCAAGGTTGTTAAAGGCTTGCAGGTATTCCGTCAAACTCTTATTGCCTTGGTTTAATCTCATGAATTCAGTATGCTTCATAGCCATCAAACCTGGAGGAATGTAATTCCCGCAGAAAGCCGTTTTAAATTGGTCCCAAGTGATCGGGACATTAGGAGGCAACGTGGAGCGGTAGTGACTCCACCAGATACCAGCTGGGCCATGTAGTTGGTGGGAAGCATACTTAGTTTTTAGCTCCTCAGTCAGACGAAGCAGACGGAACTTCTGCTCAATGGTATTCAACCATTCATCAGCTTGCAGAGGTTCCTCCGCCTCCTTAAAGAGTGGGGGCTTGGTATCCATAAATTCCTTGAAATCACTATGCTAGTTTGGTGTCGGTCCCTGACGACCCTGGCGAGCATCCTGGTCGACCAGCTGGCGCATAACTTCAGCTAACATGCGCTGACCTTCAACCACTGTTTGCATCAATTCTGCCGGAGTGGGTGGTGGAGGAGGGGTGGTTGTTCCTCATCCTCAACGCAACGACCACGATGGAGGTTGTACGCCATCTGCAAAATGCATAGCCAATGAGCACTGATGCTGTGGGAAATTTGTAGATGAATGGTGTAAATATGCCAACTGTTTTCATTAAAATGAATTCACAAACAATCGAGGCATAGTAATTCATCACAACCACACGAACCCATCAAGTGCATCAATTGACGCAATTATGCGATGGTCATAACAACAAGATATCTTCAAATGAAGAGATGTATTTTATTAAAGGCTCGCATGTAGGGAGCACAAACGTGACTGGACAGGTTACATTGATATTACGGAATTTCGACCTTATGTAACGGTGTCCGGATTCACTCTAAGCTTCTAGCAGAATAGGCAGGCTAATCAAGAATGACCACAAGAAGACATCCCATGGGTAGAGTTCCATGGTGGATCATGACTAGCCACCTCAATACCAGCGCGTGTCAAGCAGCACAGCCTTATATCGCGCGCCATAGGAGGCCCTCGGTTTCGTCGCGGCACCGAAGGGTGATAATCGTGACACCATCACCGAACACAACACGTGAGATATCCATTTGTGACCAAAATTTAACAGGTTCAAACTAACACCCAGGATAACATAGGGTTCGGTATTACATCCCAAAAGCTAAGTTATTACAAGCCTCACTCCCACACAAGGAGGGCACAAAAGATAACTCTAGCATTATAGCTAGTCGATGACTACTCTAAGCATCGTCCTCGGAGTCAGTGTCGAAGATCTCCCCGCCATCCTCATCACTAATAGGCTCTAACTCCTTATCTTCTTCTTCTTCTTCTTCTGGTGGAACATCCTGTGGCCCATTGACCTCCACGCCGTCATCGTCTTCAGCCATGAAGACTCCAGAGCCCATCTCCTCATCCTCGTTATTGTCATGAGTAAGCAGAGGATTGAGCTGGTTGTTGAGGCGGTGCACTTCCTCATGAAGATTGTCATTGTATTCTTCTGCAGCTTCAATCTGTTGCTCAAGCTCTAGCTAACGAGCTCTCAGGACGTTCTCTTCGTGCTAGGCTTCATCCCGCTGGTTCATCACATGGACCAGCATGCGCTGACAGTTGCGATTCGCCACAGTCAACCGCTAGACCGCAAGTGTCTCCTGATCTCTGTCCTGTATCACTTGCTCCAGCTATTGCTGAGCCGCATTTCTAGCAGCAGTCACCTCAGCCAACTCAGCCCTCAACCTTTCCACCTCGGTGGGCTTAGGGCGGGGCTCACGTGGAGCGAGCTGGTGACAAGGTGCCCTGCCTCTAGTGGACTTGCAAGCGGTCCTCTTGGTGCGAGCCATCTGTAGCAACAAGACATGACTTAAAGTGAGGGTAATTTAGGGATACGAAATTTAATTTAGTCAGGATCATCAAAATTTTTAAGGAGGGAGTAAAATGAAATGTATGACATGAATTAAACATGATGCATGCACGTTCCGTATGCCCTCTCACACTAGTAGAATCATAAACTTCTAACACTAGGCGGTGGCATACATACGTTCTCTCATATAGGCGAAACTATCGGTCTACTCATTTGCGCTGTTAGTGTACCTACAGAAAATCTCATTTCAGCCAAACAGTTTCCCAATATAATCACACAAGTAAGCAGTGAACTAAATAATTTCCATATACACCTCCCTGATGTATATACTTCATTATCACAACTACCCAATAGATATACCCCAATTAAGTACTTTCATAATTACATGGTTTGAACATGTAAGTATGCAAGTAACCGCAACTACTCTCCCCTAGACCGCCGGTTGGACGATCATGCTCTCCCAGCTCACACTTACCAGAGCGTCAAGGTGTTTGATCCATACATTACCACCCAAAATGGATGACATCCATACAATATCACACCGTATGGACGACGAAACAAAAACAAACAAGACCCCCAAGTTAGTCTTTTAATAAGCCACCTAAGAGTCCTTATTTGGGCTAAGGGATGTGATCACTGGCATACTTATAGAAATAATTTTCAGATTTTTAACACTTTTCGCAAACAAACCTTTTTGTTTTCAAATACACGTATGATGTGTTTAATATTGAATTTTGCTCTGGTACCAGCTGTAACAGAACCGACCAAATTATAAGAGCACAAGTACAAAAACAAGCGCCGAAACGCTCAAATTTTCGAACTTGAGCCCATATAATCCCGGTAGTCAATCAAAACCACGAAGGATTTCAAACCAACTCTTTTACAACCAAGATCGCATTATTCAACATACACATCACACGTTACATTTCACAAATAGAGCAGAAGTCCTCTTACAACACACGGAGTAGCAAATTATTACAAACTTAGTTCATAAAGTAGCGGAAGCATAACACACGCATTAGTTCACATACTACTGCCAGTATTACAGATCACCATCCCACAAAAGCATTAAGGAAAGGAACTAGCAGACGATCACGTCCGAGTGATCTAGTCCTCGTCACCCGCGGGGTGGAGGCAGGTCTTGCAGAAGCCCTGATAAAGCATGTCATATGCAACAGGAGAGAATAAACCCTGAGAACGGGAATGTACTAAGCTAGACTTACCCATCGAAATGGAAAATAAGAGACACCAAGGATCATGCAAGGCTTTCATAAATGGAGCTGGCTGACATTACCTTTGTGGAAAAGCATAATTAATTTAAACTCTTTTAACCTGTACTAGCATTTATTATTAGCATTAACCTGTCATCTATCTTAGCACCTGTACTAAGCAATCACTTGATTATAATCAACCAATCATATTATTATATCCATAGCAGGTATAAAATTGAGGCAACATTATATCATTCTCTTAACCATCTGTTCAATTTAATGAGATCTACGTTGCCACTGCTCAAGTCAAGTGCTCACTAACTGGGAGCGACAACGATTCGAATCGAATTCCTATCCAGCTGGAGGGGTATTTCTAACACTCACCGCATAGGCCCCTGCTAGGGTTGCACAAGCCACCTTTCGTACGATTCAGGAGTCACGGGTTCGAATGATGTCGCATCCCTAAGGGCGACACTCTGCCAGGTGCTAGGGAACACTCATGAATGAGATGATTAATGTTAATACTTATGAAATGCAATGCAATTAAGGAAGCCAAACACCTAGGGTGTTACAGATTTCATATTTATTTCTAGAGGAGCATTCACATTTATTTAATACCACATTTCTAGCGCCATGCTGGGAATGAAAACCTAGCTTAAGTGACGCTAAGAAATGCCAACACCCGTTACCCTGCTATGTCTAGGATCGAATAAATGCTTAGCCCTGCTTTGACCGGTAGCAGTCGATGATTTCCTGTCAAAGGCAACTATAAGTGGTTACCTGAATTTTTTAGCTATAGAATAGATGATATCCTAGAAATTACCAAGTATGGATAGATAATTGGAGACCGGGCAGAATAATAGTTTTGGCAGCCAGACAGGGTTCTAGGGTGCTTATAGTTTCCGTCTATGTCAGTTAAGGACCGATCGTTGCTCGTCCCTCTTATCATGTTGAACCCATGCCTCACATTTAGCTGGTCGAATAAAGTACCTTTCGACCATGAAGCTAGTGGCACTATTCGGGCCGAGATCTACACAGGCTGGTAGACTTTGAAGAAAGTAAGACGAGGGCACGAAGAGTGAGCCCAAGGGCAGGCTAGGCCTAATTTTTGGTAGTCAGGAGGCCCCTGGGTAGTACGGTCCCAATTTGTCCCGTGACATTTACTAGAATAGTGTCATTAGTGATCTAAGTGACCCTGACATAGGAAGCATGGTTTATGTGAGGAATAAATCACCAGCTAGTTAGTAATTGATTCGAATCGCCATCGCTCCTGGATAGTGAGCACTTGACTCGAGCTACGACATCATAGTAATGATGATGGAACACGGATGGGATATGTGGATGATGTTAAAAATACTAAACCTGAGATGGTAACTTGATGTTAATGATTAATTGTTGATGGTAATTAACCATCAATTTTATAAGTCAACAAGAGTCAAGAGAAGGGTTAAAATGAGCTTCACCATAGACTTAGGGGTTTTAAACTAATAATTTCCACGAGTTTTGGTGAATGTTTGTTTCTATAGGGGGTTATCAAGAAAAGATCAAAGGAGACCCACATGTTAGATTTACATAGAGAGAAATCAATCCAACTATGAAAAAAGAATAATCTAGAAGACTCGAGAAGGCACCCTCGAGAAGGCACCCCCTCAAAGGGGAGGGCCATTTGGGCTGACAGGTGGGGCGGTCGTCCCAGGCCCTAGGCGCCTACCCTAGTGGTTTGACCAATCAGGTGCAAGCTCACGGATCCTGCCTCCATCGCCTTTGAGGATGAATAATAATCGTAGATCAAGGTCAGTTTGATCTAAGGGTTGTGGTGCTTCCTAGAGGGCTATATAAGCAAGGCCCCTAACCCCAGGAGAAACCCTAATTCATTAGCAATTCATTAGTAGAGGGAGCCATCAGCAGAGTTAGGGTTTAGAGAGTTTCTCTCCACCAGAGAATTAGAATAGCTACTCCAATTCTTCAAGTTCTACATAGGTTTAGACTAGATAGAGGAAGAGTCGGGCGACTTGTGCTCAGGATTCGGATCTTCGTCATCAAAGTATTGGTATTATTTTGTATCATTTCTCTATGACTTTATTCTAATATCATTATGTTTCTATTTATTATGTTCCTAGTTTGCTCTAGTAGTACATTTGATATGGTTAAGATTGATAATGAGTTTATGTATATGTTTGCAAAGCGCTTAGCTCTCTTCGCGAGGGGGTTAAGTGGTAGATCACATGTAAGCATGGTGCTTAGATGCTATTTACCTATAAATGCACCCTATTGGCTGGGTCGTGTGGTAGTTCGTGGAAGTGACAGTTCTATTGAGTCTTATATAGTCTACCCCCTGTTGATAGGACAGGCAGAAACAACGTTATGTAGGAAGTCATGCTATGTTCTAGCTTTCTTCAGTAATATTCCTTATACATAGATGAAGAGTCTTTTATGCTATATATGATGTTGTGTTTGCTAGAGTAGATGGATGACTTAGTAGATTAGAACCTACCAAGAATTCAATCTCTTGAACTAATCAGACATTAACTTACCTTTATGATGAGTAGTCTATCTCTAATCTCTACGTGATTTATCCTTATGCTTTATAATTCATTTATACTTATTTATCATGGTTTATCCCCCCTGCCAAAGTAAATGACTGTGTGATTGATTTCTCATAAGTAGTCATATTTTGCAAATCCATCCCTTTAGGTTTAAGTGCTTAATTCTTTCCCTTGAGCTAAATATAAATTAACGATACCTAGAATATTTCCCGGTGAAGTGCTACGATGGTATTTTATCTGTACGCTTGTAGATCCCATTTTTATTCTAAGAGGAGCAATTCTATACCAACACTTATGGTGCCATGCTAGGGATGATAACTTAGCTTAAGTGGTGTTAGAAGTGTCAACAAGCATTTCTGGCGCCGTTGCCGGGGAAGGAATAAACCTTTGAGAAAAATTGCATAAATAGATACTTAGAAAATGAGAAATCATAACAAGGCACCTCTACTTTGGCAGGTTCACCCCTGTTGTTTTTCTGTGTTTGTATTTTATACAGGGTATTAACAGGATTGATTATGATTCACTCAACTCTCCATCATCAGAATTGGATCAACCCAAGAAGGAGCTTATCACCAATTTCTAATGCTATGGCTACAAAAACCCTATGTGAATTCTCTGCTCCTACAGTTGAGAATATCCGTACAGGTCCAGCATTGGAAACAAATAATCTTGAGTTTGAGCTCAAGCCAAGCCTCATTAATATGGTGCAAGTTACCCAATTCAGTGGAAAGGTTCATGAAGATGCAAGTGCACATTTGCATAATTTCCTAGAAATTGGAAGAACTATCATCATTAAAGAAGTTAATCAAGATATCATACTACTTCGCCTTTTTCCATTCTCACTAGTGGGAAGAGCGAAGCAGTGGTTTTATGCCAACAAAGAAGACATCAACACATGGGCGAAGTGTTCAAAGGCCTTTCTAGCAAAATTCTTCCCAATAGGCAAGACCAATGCCTTAAGAGGAAAGATTACCAATTTTCAACAGCAGAAGATAGAAACCATTTCAGAAGCATGGGAGCGTTTGCAAGAATACATCTTAGATTGTCCTCATCATGGAATGGAAGAATGGTTACTCATGCAAGGCTTTTATCATGGATTAACTCAGAAAGCACATGAGCACCTAGATGCAACTGCTGGAGGATAATTTTTGTCACTTATAGTTGGGAAAGCCAAGTTGCTTATGGAGAAAATATCAGAAAATCAAGGCTGGTGCCAAGACCACACTCAACATTGTCATCAGAGTGAAGAAACAATTGAAGAAGTGAATGCACTATCTACCAAGATGGATGACTTGCTCAACTAGCTTGACCAGAGGGCTAAGTATAAGGAAGATCAAAGGGCGATTGAAGCAGCATACAAACAAGATATAAATTCCACGGCCCAGAAGCCTTTGTATCAGCCAAATCAAAAATTGAATCAACAACCAACATTGAGTGATTTAGTCGGGCAGCAGATTAGAATGAACAGTGAAATCAAAGTAAAGCTTGCTGCTAACGACAGAATTCTAGAGGATATAAATGTCAAAATGGATAGTTTCTCAGCTGCCATCGAAGATCAGCTCAAGTTTAATGAGAAGATAGAAGAGAAGATAAAACAACTAGCTGCGGTATTACCTACTGCCACATATCCTGAGCAAGTAAGAGCTATTACTATGAGAGGAGGGAGATCCACCAAGGATCCTCCCTATCCAAAAGGAGTAAGAAGAGCACCAGTAGTACCACCAGTGGCAGAAGAAGAGAACAATAATAACAAGATGTGCAACCTCAAGACACATTACAAGATCACGAGATGAGACAAAATTTTCATGATACGAACTACATACTATTTCCTCATAGAATTAGAAGACACAATCAGATGAGCAGTTTAGCAAGTTCGTGGAGGTTATTCAAAAGCTATATGTCAACATACCTCTATTGGATGCCATTCAAGTTTCTACATATGTCAAGTACATCAGAGATATTTTGAACAAGAAGAGACCACTGCCATCCACTGAAGTGATCAAGCTAACCAAAGAGTGTAGTGCGGCTATCATGAATAAATTACCAGAGAAGAAGAAAGATCCAGGATGCCCCACTATTGATTGCTCAATTGGAAATCAACATTTCAACAATGCACTATGTGACCTTGGAGCAACTGTTAGTGTGATGTCTTCTGCAGTCTATCACAAGCTTGACCACTTAGCACTCGAGCCAACATCAACGTGCCTACAGTTAGTAGATCAATCAGTTTGGTACCCATTGGGCATTGAATATTCCAGTCAAGATACGAGAATTCTTTGTTCCAGTAGACTTTGTGGTACTGAATATGCATCCAGACTCAAAAGTGTCACTCATTCTTGGGAGACCCTTTTTGAGCACCGACAATGCAGACATTGATGCCGGGAAAGGAGAAATCAAGTTCACCATAAATGGGCAAGAAGAACAATTTGCATTCAAGTCAAAATAGGAACTCAATTCCTTTGTGAAGATGGTCGATCAAGACAAGATGGAAAAATCACCAGAGCTATCATCTCTAGGATTGTCAGAAGAATAAAATATTGGAAGGTCCAGTTCGAAGGACTCTAAAAATTCGAACCCTTGCCGGAAGGTAACTCGGTATTTATCCACATAATTTTTCTTAAGCATTTACATTCACAGTACAACATTATAAAAATTCTAGCCCCATGTAAATAATTTTACCCGGTAAAAGTATTTACCATGGTGGTACAAAAATATTTACTCCATGCATTTTAAGCATTTTAGTTTCTACTCTTTTGATTTCCTACATTTTATTTATATATATATATATTGCATAGTGGACCCACCACCATGGGACCCTCATGTCATACACTCCACCTCACATACATCACATCACATTATTTCATCCACTTCCACTCACCTCCACCATTTTCTCTTTTCCACCACCAAATCCACCCACACACCTCTTTTTCATACTTAGCACTTAAGCAAGGTGGAGAGTTGAAAAATTCAGCCAGAAAGGGGACAGAAGTGCGGTGGCCGCCCCCTCCACTTGGGCGCCCGCCTGGCCATCTCCTCACCCATTGCTTCTATGCACCACCAAGACTCAGAATTTTTAGTGTACAAGTTGTTCTCAGTCTCGAGTTTCCTGCAAGAGCATAGGAGAGAAGGAAGAGAGTGGAAAGAAAGAAGAGAAAGGAGGGAAGAGAGGAGAGTGTCTTAGAGCTTAGAGTTGAGAAAAGGAAGGTTTTTAGTGCTGCTATCATATCTCATTTAGTGGTAGTGCTGCCAAGTTAGGCTAGAGCAAATTAAAATTTGAAGGGAGGTTCTATCAGAAACCAACTAAAAAGATAATCTCTTGGATGACTAACCTCTGAACCGCTGACTTTGGATGGCTAACCAACTAACCCCTTCCCTAACTCTCTCCACGAGTTTTGTCTTTGTCAGTTTTGCAGGATGAGTGGATTAAAGAAGTTTGCTAAGGGAGTTGTGGGAGCAGTCAAGAGCATTGGAACTAGGAGATCGACACGAGCATCATCAAGAGCCAGCTCCGACATGAGCGTCGACCCTCCTGCTACTCCTACACCTGCTTCCTCTTCATCACCTGTGCCAAAGATCCTTCGCAAGCCAAGTCAGCTTGGACTAAGAGACTATCATGAGAAAGAAGTATACAAGAAGATCAAAGACAAGGAGTTCACCCACACGTCAGCATTTGACCTCGCACTACTCCAAGAAGCAGGTATGAGTTCTGAATTCGATGCTATTTTCTCTTTATTAGGATGGATGTCTGCTTGGGATGTCTCTTAGTTAGGGTCTAAGCTCTTAACCATAGAATTTCTTTGCACCTTAAGGGTCACCGAGTTAGGAGTCTATTTTAGGATTTTCACACGTGAGTTTTATCCTACTTAGAGAGAGCTTAGCAACCTCCTTAATTTTCCAAACAACATTCTGCTAGATTTGGATGATGCTTTAGAAGATTTTGAGAAGCATAAGTTTTGGGCTGAGATTTCTAAACACTCTGTTTTCAATTCTCATCGGACTAGCGATATAGAACATCCAACCCTTAGGTTCTTTCACAAATGGCTAGGCTTCACATTTTTCCTCATGATGACACAAGCAAGGTTAGAAGTAAGTTCCATGGGGTGCATCCAAAACTATTGATGAGCCTATGGTATGTTCAGTGTAAACTGTGCACCTAGCGTCAAGATTAACGCTATCTCCAAACCGACCGAACAGAGCTCCACCTGAGTCTCGTCACCTAGGAGTTCCATCAGGTGCCTCTAATACTATTTCCGAGCCTACGGTATATTTGACGCAAACCATGCACTAATCTTGCATCAAGAGTAGCACTATGTCCAAATAGACCGAACCAAGCTTCCAATTGAGCCTCTTCACCTAGGAGTCCCATCGAGTGCATCCAAAATGATTTCTAAGCCTATTGTATGTTCTGTGCAAACTATGTAGCTATCTTGCACTGACACAAACACTGTCTCCAAACAGACTAAAGCGAGATTCCACACGACCCACGTCACTTACGAGTTCCATCTGGTGCATCCAAAACTATTTATGAGCCTATGGTACGTTCAGTGCAATCCAAGCCCCAGTCTTGCATCAAGATTAACACTATCTCCAAATGGACCGAACAGAGCTCCAACAGACCCTCGCCACCTGGGAGTACAATCAGGTGTGTCTAAAATGAGTTATGAGCCTATGGTACGTTTGACGTAAACCAATCATCTATCTTGCACCGACGCTAACACTGTCTCAAAACATATCAAAATGAGATTCCACATGACCCACGTCACCTAGAAGTTCCATCGGGTGCCTTTGATACTATTTTTGAGCATACAATACGTTCAATGCAAACCGTGCACCAATCTTGCATCAAGGCACTATATCCAAACATACCGAACCGAGCTTCCACTTGATCCTCGTCACCTAGGGGTCCCATCGAGTGTGTCCAAAATGATTTCTATGCCTATGGTATGTTCGGTGCAAACCGTGCACCTGTCTTGTACTGACAATAACATAGTCTCCAAACAGACAAAAACAAGATTCCACACGACCCACGTCACTTACGAGTTCCATCGGGTGCATCCAAACTATTGTGAGCATGTGGTATGTTCAGTGCAAACCGTGCACCTATCTTATGTCAAGATTAACACTATCTCCAAATGAACCGAACAGAGCTCCACTTGAGCCTCATCACTTAGGAGATCCATCGGGTGCATCCTAAACGATTTCTAAGCCTATGGTACGTTTAACGCAAACCGTGCACCTATCTTGTTTCAATATTAGCATTATCCCCAAATGGACCGAATCCATCTTCCACCTGAGCCTCATCACCTAGGAGTACCTCGGGTACATCCAAAACGATTTCTGAGCAGATGGTATGTTCAGTGCAAACGGGGCACCAATCTTGCACTAACACTAACACTATCCAAAAAATAGACTAAAATGAGATTCCACATGACCCACATCCCTTACGAGTTCCATAGGGTGAGTCCAAAACTAATTATGAGCCTATGCTACATTCAGTGCAAACCATGCACCTATCTTGTATCAAGATTAGCACTATCTCCAAATGGACCGAATAGAGCTCCACCAGGCCCTTGTCACCTAGGAGTACCATCGGGTGCATCTAAAACGAGTTCGGACCCTATGGTACGTTTGACGCAAACTAAGCACCTATCTTGCACCGACGCTAACACTATATCAAAACAGATCGAAACGAGATTTCACATGACCCATGTCACCAAGGAGCTCCATTCGGTGCCTCCAATACTATTTCCGAGCCTATGGTATGTTCAACGCAAACTGCACACTAATCTTGCATCAAGGGTAGCACTATCTCTAAACGGACCGAACCGAGCTTCCACTTGAGCCTTGTCACCTAGGAGTCCCATCGAGTACGTCCAAAACAATTTCTATGCCTATGGTATGTTCGGTGCAAGCCGTGCAGCTATCTTGCACTGACACTAACACTGTCTCCAAACAGACTAAAATGAGATTCCACTTGACCCACGTCACTTACGAGTTCCATCAGGTGCGTCCAAAACTATTTATGAGCCTATGGTACATTCAGTGCAAACCGTGCACCTATCCCAAACGAACGGAATAGAGCTCCATCAGAACCTTGTCTCCTAGGAGTACCATCGGGTGTGTTAAAACGAGTTATGAGCCTATGGTACCCAATGTTTTCCTAAATGCTAAACTGTAAACAGCTAGTCACCCGTCGTTTAGTGTTTAGACTGTTTAAACGGTGTTTAAACGGAGTTAAATGGCCTAAACGGTTTTGTACAATAACAATAAAATATACATATTTATGTAAGTAAAAATAAAATTTGCTAGAACCCATACATATTTACACATGTAAAAATCAAATATTCTACCAAATAATCCCATAACACTTCATATAATTACAATGTTAATTAGTTTCATGTTGATTGTGATAGACGTAGTCCTTTAATTCACTTAATTATGGATTAAATGGTTGTTTAGCTCATTTAATCATGTTTAATCTGATTTTGTTTAGACCATTTAGACGGGATTGAACGGTTTAAACGGGTTTCAACAGCTCAACCATTTAATCCACCGTTTAGGGCCTAAACAACACGGCTGACTTCTGTTTATCGTTTAAACGGTGATTAAATGGACTAAACGGCCGTTCAGACGAACAGTGATGGTACCTTTGACGCAAACCGAGCACCTATCTTGCACCGATGCTAACATTGTCTCAAATCAGATCAAAATGAGATTCCACATGACCCACGTCACCTAGGAGTTCCATCGGGTGCCTCTAGTACTAGTTCCAAGCCCACAACACATTCGACGCAAACCGCGCACTAATCTTGCATCAAGAGTAGCACTATCTCCAAACGGACCGAACTGAGCTTCTACTTGAGCCCATCACCTAGGAGTACCATCAAGTGTGACCAAAACAATTTCTATGCCTATGGTATGTTCAGTGCAAGCCGTGCACCTATCTTGCACCAACACTAACACTGTCTCTAAACAGACTAAAATGAGATTCGACACGACCCACGTCGCTTACGGGTTCTATTGGGTGCATCCAAAACTATTTATGAGCCTATGGTACGTTCAGTGCAAACCACGCACTTATCTTGCGTCAAGATTGGCACTATCTCCAAATGGACAGAATAGAGCTCTGCTAGACGCTCGTCACCCACGAGTATCATCGGTTGTGTGTAAAATGAGTTATGAGCCTAGGGTACATTTGGCGCAAACCGAGCACCTATCTTGCACCGATGCTAACACTGTCTCAAATCAGATCAAAACAAGATTCCACATGACCCACGTCACCTAAGAGTTCCATCAGGTGCCTCCAATACTATTTTCGAGCCTACTTCACGTTCGATGCAAATCGTGCACTAATCTTGCATCAAGTGTAGCACTATCTCCAAACGGACCGAACCGTGCTTCCACTTGAGCCTCACACCTAGGAGTCCCATCGAGTGTGTCCAAAACAATTTATATGCCTATGATATGTTCGGTGCAAACGTGCACCTATTTTGCACTGACACTAACACTGTCTCCAAACAGACTAAAACAAGAGTCCAGATGACCCACGTCACTTAATAGTTCCATCAGGTGCGTCCAAAACTATTTGTGAGCCTATAGTACGTTCATTGCAAACCATGCAACAATCTTGTGTTAAGATTAGCACTATCTCTAAATGGACCGAACAGAGCTCCACCAGACCCTCGACACCAAGGAGTTCCATCGGGTGCGTCTAAAATGATTTATGAGCCTATGGTATGTTTGTCACAAACCGAGCACCAAACTTGCACCGATGCTAACACTATCTCAAAATATATCAAAACAAGATTCCACATGACCCACGTCACCTAGGAGTTCCATTGGATGCCTCCAATACTATTTCTGAGCCTATGGTACGTTCGACGGAAACCGTGCACCAATCTTGCATCAAGAGTAGCACTATGTCCAAACGTACCGAACCGAGTTCCTACTTGAGCCTCATCACCTAGGAGTCCCATTGAGTGCTTCCAAAATGATTTCTATGCCTATGGTACGTTCGGTGCAAACCATGCACCTATCTTGCACTGACACTAACACTATCTCCAAACGGACTAAAACGAGATTCCACACGACCCACGTCACTTACGAGTTCCATTGGGTGCGTTCAAAACTATTTATGAGCTTATGGTACGTTCAGTGCAAACCACACACCTATCTTGCATCAAGATTAGCACTATCTTCAAACGGACCAAACAGAGCTCTACCAGACCCTTGCCACCTAGGCATATCATTGGATGCGTCTAAAATGATTTTTGAGCCTATGGTACGTTTGACGCAAAACCGAGCACCAATCTTGCACCGACGCTAACACTATCTAAAAACATATCGAAACAAGATTCCACATGACCCATGTCACCTAGAAGTTCCATTGGGTGCCTTCAATACTACTTTCAAGCCTACGGTATGTTCGACACAAACTGGGCACCAATCTTACACCAACACTAACACTGTCTTAAAATAGATCGAAATGAGATTCCATATGACCCACATCACCTATGATTTCCATCGGGTGCCTCCAATACTATTTTTGAGCCTATGGTACGTTCAACGCAAACCGTGCACCAATCTTTCATGAACAGTAGCACTATCTCCAAATGGACTAAAACAATATTCCACACGACCCACGTCACTTGCAAGTTCCATCAGGTGCGTCCAAAACTATTGATGAGCCTATGGTACGTTTAGTGCAAACTGTGCACCTATCTTGCATCAAGATTAGCACTATCTCCAAACTGACCGAACAAAGCTCTACCCGAGCCTCGTCACTTAAGAGATCCATCGGATGTGTCCAAAACGATTTCCGAGCCTATGGTACGATTGATGCAAATAATGCACCAATTTTGCATCAAGAGTAGCACTATCTACAAACAGACTGAACTGAGCTTCCACTTGAACCTCATCACCTAGGTGTACCATCGAGTGCATCCAAAATGATTTCTACGCCTATGGTATGGTACGTTCGGTGCAAACCGCGTGCCTATCTTCCACTGACACTGACACTGTCTCCAATCGGACTAAAACGAAATTCCACACGACCCATGTCACATACGAGTTCCATCAGGTGCGTCCAAAACTATTTATGAGCCTATGGTACGTTTAGTGCAAACCATGCAACTATCTTGTGTCAGGATTAGCACTATCTCCAACGGACCAAACAGAGCTCCACTAGATCCTCGTCACCTGAGAGTACCATCGGGTGTGTGTAAAACAAGTTATGAGCCTATGGTACCTTTGACGCAAACCGAGCACCTATCTTGCATCGACTCTAACACTGTCTCAAAACATATCGAAAAAAGATTCCACATGACCCATGTCACCTAGGACTTCCATAGGATGCCTAAAATACTATTTCCATTCCTACTATACATTCGACGCAAACCGTGCACCAATCTTCCATCAAGAGTTGCACTATCTCCAAACGGACTGAACCGAGCTTCCACTTGAGCCTCCTCACGTAGGAGTCCCATCGAGTATGTCCAAAATGATTTGTATGCCTATGGTACGTTTGGTGCAAACCGTGCACCTATCTTGCACTGACACAAACACTGTCTCTAAATGGACTAAAATGAGATTCCACAAGACCCACTTCACTTACGAGTTCCATCGGGTGCATCCAAAACTATTTATAAGCCTACGGTATGTTCAGTGTAAACCATGCACCTATGTTGTGTCAAGATTAGCACTATCTCCAAACAGACCGAACAATGCTCCACTAGACCCTCATCACCTAGGAGTGCCATCGGGTGCGTCTAAAATGATTTATAAGCCTATGGTACATTTGACACAAACCAAGCACCTATCTTGCACTGTCGCTAACACTGTCTCAAAATAGATCGAAACGAGATTCCATAAGACACACGTCACCTAGGAATTCCATCGACAACCTCCAATACTATTTTGAAGCCTACGGTACGTTCGACGCAAACGTGCACCAATCTTGCATCAAGAGTAGCACTATCTCCAAACGAACCGAACCGAGCATCCACTTGAGCCTCGTCACCTAGGAGTCCCATCGAGTGCATCCAAAATGATTTCTATGCCTATGGTACGTTCGGTGCAAACCATGCTCCTATCTTGCACTAATATTAACACTGTCTCCAAATGGACTAAAACAAGATTCCACACGACCCATGTCACTTACGAGTTCCATTGGGTTCGTCCAAAACTATTTATGAGCCTATGGTACATTCAGTGCAAACCATGCACCTATCTTGTGTTAAGATTAGCACTATCTCTAAACGGACTGAATAGAGCTCCACCAGACCATCGTCACCTAGGAGTACCATCGGATGCGTCTAAAATGATTTATGAGCCTATGGTATGTCTGTCGCATGCTGAGCACCTATCTTGCACCGATGCTAACACTGTCTCAAACATATCGAAACGAGATTCCACATGACCCATATCACCTAGGAGTTCCATCGGGTGCCTCCATTTCTATTTCCAAGCCTATGGTATGTTTGACGCAAACCATGCACCAATCTTGCATCAAGAGTAGCACTATCTCCAAACGGACCGAACCAAGCTTCCACTAGAGCCTCATCACCTAGGAGTCCCATCGAGTGCGTCCAAAACGACTTCTATGCCTACGGTATGTTCGGTGCAAACTATGCACCTATCTTGCACTAACACTAACACTATCTCCAAACAGACTAAAAGGACATTCCACATGACCCATGTCACTTCTGAGTTCCAACAGGTGTGTCCAAAACTATTTTTGAGCCTATGGTACATTCAGTGCAAACCGTGCACCTATCTTGTGTCAAGATTAACACTATCTCCAAACGGACCAAACAGAGCTCCACTAGACCCTCATCACCTAGGCGTATTGTCGAGTGCGTCTAAAAAGATTTATGAGCCTATGGTATGTTTCATGCAAACCGAGCACCTATCTTGCACCGACGCTAACATTGTCTCAAAACAGATCGAAACGAGATTCCACAAGACCCACGTCACCTAGGAGTTCCATCGGGTGCCTCTAATACTATTTCCAAGCCTACAGTACGTTCGACGCAAACCGTGCACCTATCTTGCATCTAGAGTAGCACTATCTCCAAATGTACCAAACCGAGCTTCCGCTTGAGCCTCGTCACCTAGGAGTCCTTCGAGTGCATCCAAAATGATTTCTATGCCTATGGTATGTTTGGTGGAAACCATGCATTGTCTTGCACTGACACAAACATTGTCTCCAAACTGACTAAAACGAGATTCCATAAGACCCACGTCACTTACGAGTTCCATCGAGTGCGTCCAAAACTATTGATGAGCCTATGGTACGTTTAGTGCAAACCATGCACCTATCTTGCGTCAAGATTAGCACTATCTCCAAACGGACCGAACAGAGCTCCACCTGAGCCTCGTCACATAGGAGAGCCATCGGGTGCATCCTAAACGATTGACAAGTCTGTGGTACGTTTGACGCAAACCGTGCACCTATCTTGCGTCAAGATTAGGACTATCTCCAAATGGAACGAATCTAGCTTCCACTTGAGCATCATCACCTAGGAGTACCATCGGGTACATCCAAAACGATTTCTGAGCAGATGGTATGTGTAACACCTCAGGTGTTTAGCTCCATAATTGCATTGCATTACATGAGCATAAGCATGCATCATTTCATGTTATTTCATATGGTTGCAACAAATGTGATTTGTTTTTAAAGTTTTGTTTGGCTCACATCATGTGGCACTAGAGAGTTGGTGTAACTAAAGGGTAGAGTAGCCAATTATATCTCACAACATCTTAGTTATACTTAGGGTCACTCATGGAGCAAGGTTCATGTTGACCAAAATCACCAAAATGCCCTCCAAGGTGTAGTTGACCACCATTTAGCCCTAGGATGCTCTAGTTTGACCAATTAAAAAGTCTAGCTTAGAGACCTTGCATGGAGGAGCACCCTTAAGCAAAGTTGTAGGGAATTTTATGGGGAACAAAAGTCTCAATATGACCATCTCATGAAACTGGCCAGAACATGCTCAAAAATGGCCCACAAGTCAGCTTGAGGGGCTGTCTCAACGCTTAGAATTTTTCTAAGTCTCAAAAGTGTCCCTTCAGTTTTACTGTGACCTACTTTGGAAGCTTGTAGTTTGCAAACCAAACCAAACCAGCTTCCACTCATATTGACAAACTTGTAGTCCTTGTGTAGCTCTACAACATTGTCAACATCACCATCACCTGGTTCTAAATGGTTTAGGAGATATGGTGCTTTGAAAAATGGGGTTCAATCGGCATAGTTGACTGAAACTCAGTTCAGTTTTTGGGTACCCCACTTTAGAGCTCGGTAGTTTCAAATCTAGGCCGAACCAGTCCAAGCTCCAATTGACAATTTTGTTGCCCTCACATAGCTCTACAAAGTTGCTGTTAACACTTATCACTAACTCTGGCTAGATTGGGAACGGTGATCGGTTGAACTTTGGCCGTCAGTCGGTTGATGGACACCGAAGCCGTCGAGTTCAGAGTCCAGACGGAGGCGGTGTCGTGGCGACCGGGCAGAACGGTGCTGCCGCGTGGCATCCGCGCTCTGCCTGCGTCTCCACGTCGCGAGTCCAGGCGTGGAGGTGAAGACCGAGCCGACACCACGCCTCACACTCACTCGCGCTCGCCATCCCCATTCACCTCTCGCTCTGGCCGGGCTCACCAAGGCGGAAACCGGGACGCCAGTGCCGCCGTAGCCATCTCCGAGCTCGCGCACTCACCACCGCTCGCCGAACCACGTCCATCCCTCCGCCTCCCCGTCCTACACCTCCTCGACCCGTCGCTAGGTTGGTTTGAGCCGAAGGTGAGCCGCATTGCCGTTTTCGCCCGCTCACCGAAGCTCACCGGAGCTCCGCCATGTGCGGGTCACCGTGGCCAGCACCACACCGTAGTTCTCCATCTACCTTCACCCACGTTTCCCCCTCCCTGTCACGTGTAGATGCTAGGATGAAGATGTTACCGCCAGTATCGGGACAGCCTTGACGGAACGAGACCGTGCACGGCCGTGCCATGGCTGCCGGCCAGGTGCTCACGCGGTCAAGCGGTTCCGCTCCACCCCCGTCTGTGGGAGTGATCTCGTTAGGTCCGCTAGAAGTCCAGGAAGGTGATGCGCCCTTCGGTAGGTCGTGCGACGGCCGGGACTCGCCGGCGTACCGCCAGGCACCGCGGCCGTCCGCCATTGCCGTCGGTCTGGGTGCGGTGGTGCATCAACTTTGGGGAAAAGTGGTAGCCACGGTGCGGTTGGGTTTGGGCAAGACGCCGGTGCACTTGGATCGATCAGAGGAGCCACCGGCGGCGAGGGATTTCTCGTCGGAGCTCATTGCCGGCACGTCCCTGTTCCCTTTCACCGACACGCGGGGGCCACCTGTCAGGTGTCATGCGCGGGCGGGAGCCCGAGCAGGCCGCGCGCACGCCGTGGGCCGCGTCTTTTCCCGGGCCGGCCCAGTAACAAATAAGATTTATTTCATTTTTATTTATTCTATCACAGTTTTAGATAAGATTTAGAAAATGTATATCTAGGGTTTTACTTGCCCAAAAATTATGAGATAAATTTTGTTAGGATCTACATGATGTGTAGTATTTTAGAAAAATATGAGTTGGTTATGTGATGTTCAGTTTCTGGGAGATTTAAATAGGTTTTTGAAATGTGTTTTAGATTGCATGCAAACTTGTTTAAATCATATCTTGAGTTTCAGTGTTCCAAAAATTATGAAATTTGGTGGGTAGGCTAATTTATACTTGCTCTAGCTTTGGTAAAAATTTGGGCAGTAGTACTTAAGTACTTTTCAAGTTATAATGCTATCTTGTTATTTTAGGAAATACTTTAATGAATTTTAGTAATTTTTCTACAGGTGCAATGTTCTTATAAATTTTTGGAGAATGTCTTGGTACCTTAAAGTTTCTAAGAAAAATAGGAAATCTGTTGTTTGACACTTTTTAATATGATTTGTTAATTATACAAAAATCAGCCTTTTGGGCTTGTGAATTTTGTTTAGGGAGTTTCTGTAAATAAATTTAGTTCAAATTTTTACAGTAGTCTCTTTGTGGTTCATAGAGTCTCCTGTAATTGTTGTAGAATTTTAGGGGCAGTTTACATATATGTTTGAAATTCCACTTAATTACTTAAATAAATTAAGAAAGGGGTGTAAATAAATATTCTAGGTGGGCACACCTTACTTTCTGGTGTTTTTGTGACCTATGTGAACCTTTGGTAATATTAGTTTGGTCTTAGAGGATGTTTGCCATGTAAATAAATATTTAATCTTTGCAATTCTAGGTTTTTCTGGATAGCGGGTAGTATCTTTGGGTTTGGCCTTTGATAAAAGTGTTTTCTGGAAAACTTGTAAATACCAAAGTTGTAGTAAACTTGATAAACTAGCTTGTGTCAAAATTTGGGAGCAATTGGCTTAGTAGTTTGGGATTTATTGCTGTTTAAAGTGACAGTCCAGAATTGGCTACTCTCTGTTTAGAGAGGACAGATTCTGGAACTTGGGAAATTCGACATGGAAAACTTAGGAATTTAAGGTTGAGGTCTGAAAATGATTTGTAGTGCATTTCTTAAGCTTTCCAGATTGTCCTAGACCATAACTTTTGGAGTTAGGAATCTTCAGTTATGTTAGAATCTTTGAGCTGCTGTCCAGAATGTCTTACTGTGATAACCTAAGTAATATTACTCTTGTGTTGTTAGGTGTTAGGGCCTTAACCGAAGAGGAACAGCTGTATCTTAGGTTGAGTAGCTTAGGTAAGTACTTCTCCACCGGAGAAGAGATTTGCACATACTGATAAAGTGACTTGATTAGATTATTGTTTTTTTATTTCTGAAATGCATTTCATCCCGAGCATGTTGCACCATTATGCACCCATGATATTTATTGTGCACTCATGCAATAGGTGTTCCGGAGGGGATAACACTCCTCGAGTTCGAGCCAGTGATTCCGGAGGAAATCCAGGACCAGCCAGAGGAGCCAGCGGAACCAGTCGGCGGAGGAGACGCCGCTGAAGACTTGCCTGAGTGTCCTGACCACCGGCCTTCGACCTTTCTGAAAGGCAAGCCCCCGTGCATGCTGAACCTACTGTTTTATAAATTAATCTTGAGTACTTTTAATTGTTTACTGCATTAAGTTGTAGGAGTTGTATGAAAACAATTGTTGCATTATACCTGTCCTTGTCTAGATATCGTACTTACTCCTATATTAGGTTTAGGCACGTGTCTATGCTTAGCCCTGCTTAGTACGGTAGAAGACGGGTGATTTCCGGTCATCCGCGAGATGTAGGAAGGAGTCACGAGTGGCTTTATGGCTATCGTGGATGGAAACATGCTTTAAAAATGAAATTGAGACCGGGCAGGAGTTCGATAGTACAGCCGCAAGACACTGCACGTCTTGGGTGTGGAGCTATGCCCGTCTAAGTCGTTTAAGGACCGATTCGCTGTACGTCCTTGAGTCATGTTGAACGCAGTCTAACACTTAGTTGGCCGGATAAGCCGTTCCGACCACGAAGTCGAGTAGTATGGTTCAGGCCGGGAATCGAATGGTAGGTTGCATCTTGGAGGAGAGAAAGGATGTGCTTGGGGACATTGGCGTGAGACCAAGGGGGGTTAGAGTCCTTAGCACCTGGCAGAGTGTCGCCCTTGGGGACGCGACATTATTCGGGCCCGTGATTCCTGAACTGTACAAAAGATGACCTGAGCAGCCCTCACCAGGCGTGACTCAGTGAGTGTTAGAAATACCCCTCCAGCTGGATAGGAATTCGATTCGAATCGCCGTCGCTCCCGGTTAGTGAGCACTTGACTTGAGCAGCGGCAACGTAGATCTCATTAAATGAACTGGTGGTTAAGGGAATGATACAATGTTGCCACAATTCATACCTTCTCTGGATATAATGATGATAATTGTTTGATTATAATCAAGTGCATGTTTAGTACAGGTGCTAAGATAGATGACAGATAAATGCTAAAAACAACTGCTAGTACAGGTTATTAGAGTCTCAATTACTTATGCCTTTACGCAAAAATGTGATGTCAGCTAGCCTCTTGTGTAAGCCTTGCATAATCCTTGGTGTCATCTTATTTCTGGTTTTTGACGGGTAAGTCTAGCTGAGTACATTCCAGTACTCAGGGTTTATTCCCTCCTGTTGCAGATGATATGCTCTACCAAGGCTTCTGCAAAAATTGTCTCCACCCTGCGGGTGACGAAGACTAGATCACTTGGGCGTGATCATCTTTTATGTACTTTCCTGATGCTTTTGCGGGTTGTTGATCAACAAGACTGGCAGTAGTTAAGCAACTGGCGTGTGTTTGCTTCCGCTATTTTATAAACTTGGTTTGTAATAACTGCGACTCCGTGTGTGTAAACTTATTTTGGAACTACTTGCGAAATGTAACGTATGATGTTGTATGTTGAATGATGCGATCTTGGTTGTAAGCAAGTTGGTTTGAAATCCTTCGTGGTTTCAATTGACTACCGGGATTATATGGGCTCAAGTTCAAAAATTTGAGCGCTTCAGTGCTTGTTTTTGTACTTGTGCTCTTATAATTTGGTCGGTTTTGTTACAGCTGGTAATGGAGCATAATTCAACATTAAACACATCGTATGTGTATTTAAAAAACAAAAGTATTTGATTATGAAAAGGGTTAAAACTCAAAAAAATATTTTCATAGGTATGCCAGTGATCACATCCCTTAGCCCAAATAAGGACTCTTAGGTGGCTTATTATAAGACTAACTTGGGGGCCTTGTTTGTTTTTGTTTCGTCGTCCATACGGCGTGATATTGTATGGATGCCATCCACTTGGGTGGTAATGTATGGATCAATTGCCTCGACGCTCTGGTAAGTGTGAGTTGTGAGCATGATCGTCCAACCGGCGATCTAGGGGAGAGTAGTTTTGGTGACTTGCATACTTACATGTTTAAACCGTGTAATTATGTAAGCACTTAATTGTGGGAACCTTTATATCAGGTAGCTTTGATACTAAAGTATATACATCAGGGGATGTGTATATGGAAGGTATTTAAATTACTGCTTTCTTGTGTGCTTATATTGGGAAACTGTTGGGCTGAAATAAGATTTTCTGCAGGTACACTAATAGTGCAAACGAGTAGACCGATAGTTTCGCCTATATGAGAGAACGTATGTATGCCACCGCCTAGCGTTAGGAATTTTTGATTCTACTAGGATGAGAGGGTGTACGGAATGTGCATGCATCATGTTTAATTATATCATACATATCATTTACTCCCTCCTTAAAAATTTCAATAGTCCCGACTAAATTAAATTTTGTATCCCCTAAATGATCCTCACTTTCAGTCATATCTTGTTGCTACAGATGGCACGTACCAAGAGGACCGCTCGCAAGTCCACCGGAGGCAGGGCACCTCATCACCAGCTCGCTCCACGTGAGCCCCGCCCTGAGCCCACTGAGGTGGAAAGGCTGAGGGCGGAGTTGGCCGAAGTGACTGCTGCCCAGAATGCAGCGCGTCAGCAACTGGAGCAAGTGATCCGTGATTGTGACCAGGAAACACTTGCAGTCCAGAGATTGACAGTAGCACATCGCAACTGTCAACGCATGCTGGTCCATGTCATGAATCAGAGGGATGAAGCCTGGCACGAGGAGAACGTTCTGAGAGCTCGTCAGTTTGAGCTCGAGCAACAGTTGGAGAATGCTGAAGAATACAATGACAATCTTAATGAAGAAGTGCATCGCCTGAACAACCAGCTAAATCCTCTGCTACCTCGAAACAACAACGCAGATGAGGACATGGGTTTGAGAATCGCCATGGCTGAAGATGATGAAGAAGTGGAGGTCAATGGGCCCCAAGATGCCGCACCAGAAGAAGAACCAGAAGAAGAACCAGAAGAAGCACTAGAAGAAGAAGAAGAAGAAGAGATGAGGAGTTAGAGCTTTTAGTGATGAGGACGGCGGGGAGATCCTTGACACCGACTCTGAGGACGATGCTTAGAGTAGTTATCACGTAGCTATGATGTTAGGATTGTCTTTTGTGCCCTCCCTGTGTTGGAGTGAGGCTTTGTAATAACTTGACTTTTGGGATGTTTAGTTGAACCTGTTAATTTCGATCACAATTGGATGTCTAATGCGTGCGTTCGATGATGGTGTCACGATTAGCACCCTTCGGTGCCGCGACGAAACCGAGGGCCTCCTATGGCGCGCGACATAAGGTTGTGCTGCTTGGCACGCGCTGGTATCGAGGTGGCTAGTCATGATCCACCATGGAGCTCTACCGTTGAGAAGTCTCTTTGTGGTCAGTTTGAAGTAGCCTTTCTCAGTCAACTAAAAACTTTGAAATCGAATCCAAGTACCGGGCGAAAGATCAAAATCACGTAGATTTTAACGTAAACGGTTCAGTAACTGCTGTGCTCCTTGTGAGTGAGCCTTTATCAAAGTACATCTTGTTGGATTCCTCGCATGATTGCCAATTGATCCGCTTGAATGGATTGTGCGGTTGTGATGAATTATTGTGCCATGAGTATTTTGAGAAGTTTATTTCATGAAGTCAGTTTGACATATTTACAATAATTCATCTACAAATTTCCACATCGTCAGTGCTCATTGGCTATGCATTTTTGCAGATGTCGTACAATCTCCGTCGGGGTCGTGGCAATGAGGATGAGGAACAGCCACCCCCTCCGCCACACCTACCCCGGCTGAGTTGATGCAGACCGTGGTCGAAGGCAGCGCATGTTGGCAGATGCTATGCGCCAGCTTGCCAACCGGGAGGCTCGTCATGGCCGCCAGGGCCTAGAACCAATCAGTACAGTGATTTCAAGGACTTTCTTGATACTAAGCCCGCTCTTTAAGGAGGCGGAGGAACCACTGCAAGCTGATGAGTGGTTGAATACTATTGAACAAAAGTTTCGTCTGCTTCGCTTGACTGATGAGCTAAAGACTGAATATGCTTCTCACAACTGCATGGTCCAGCGAGTATTTGGTGGAGCCACTATCGTTCCACACTGCTGCAAATGTCCCGATTGCTTGGGACCAGTTCAAGGCCGCATTCCGTGGGAACTATATTCCTCAGGTCTTATGGCTATCAGCACACAGAATTCATGAGGCTGTCGCAGGGAAATAAAGCTTGACTGAATATCTGCAATCTTTCAACAAACTGGCAAGGTATGCCATAGAGTTTGTGGATACCGATGCTAAGAAAATTGCTAGCTTTAAAAGAGGCCTCGGTCCAAAACTGATGAAGACTATGGGCACTAGCAAGTGTACTACCTTCAATAAATTTATCAGTGATGCTCTGACTCAAGAGAAATAATAACTCTATCTATGCTGCTTCTAAGAGCTGCAAGAGGGCACTTGAGGCAGGTGCTTCACAGTCTCGACTCCAGCTACCCGAGGGCTCCTCCTCGCCCTCTGCATAATGCTAAGTTCCGTCCTCCGCAAAAGAAGGCACCAGTGAAGACTGGTTTCCGCAAGGCATATACAGTGGCTCTGCCAAAGGGTAAATTGGCCAAGGCAGCTCCAGTGTTCCTCTAGCAACATGCCTTGCTGGAACTGCAACAAGCCAGGCCATTGGTCAGGAACTGCCCTTACCTAAGAAGAATGTCAACAAGGTGGCCGTCAGGGCACGCTCATTATAATAGTATTGAGGAATCTCATCTGGTGAGGTTGTCACTGCTGGTAAGTTTCCTAGTTGACCAACATCCTGCAGTGGTACTTTTTCGATTCGGGTGCTTCGCATTCCTTTATCAGTCCTAAGTTTGCATCAGAGTTTACACACAAATTGCATACTGTTGAAGGTGGGGGTTATTTGTATTAGCGCAGCAAGTGGAATATTTCCACAAATAAAGTAGTGGGGAATCTTGAGCTTGAGAAGAAGGGCGAAAGTACTCGCTTGCCTTAGTGGTTTTGCCGGGCTTTAGGCATAGATGTTATTCTGGCATGAATTGGATGAGTCAGAATGGGGTACTCATTGATACATCCACTCGGGTAGTTATGCTCAGAGATCCTACAGATCAAAAGGGTTTTCTGGTACAT
>CM036176.1:38899292-38987435 GCA_020631735.1 Saccharum officinarum | reverse complement strand
TATGCTGCTTCTAAGAGCTGCAAGAGGGCAACTTGAGGCAGGTGCTTCACAGTCTCGAGCTCCAGCTACCCCGAGGGCTCCTCCTCGCCCTCCTGCCATAAGTGCTAAGTTCGTCCTCCGCAAAAGAAGGCACCGTGAAGACTGGGTTTCGCAAGGCATATACAGTGGTCTGCCAAGGGTATTTGGGCCAAGGCAGTCCAGTGTTCCTCCTGCACATGCTTGCTGGAACTGCAACAAGCCAGGCCATTGGTCCAGGAACTGCCCTTACCTAAGAAGAATGTCAACCAAGGTGGCCGTCAAGGGCACGCTCATTATAATAGTATTGAGGAAATCTCATCTGGTGAGGTTGTCACTGCTGGTAAGTTCCTAGTTGACCAACATCTGCAGTGGTACTTTTCGATTCAGGTGCTTCGCATTCCTTTATCAGTCCTAAGTTTGCATCAGAGTTTACACAAATTGCATACTGTTGAAGGTGGGGGTTATTGTATTAGCGCAGCAAGTGGGAATATTTCACAAATAAAGTAGTGGGAAATCTTGAGCTTGAGATAGAAGGGGAAAGTACTCGCTTGCCTTAGTGGTTTTGCCGCTTAGGCATAGATGTTATTCTGGGCATGAATTGGATGAGTCAGAATGGGTACTCATTGATACATCCACTCGGGTAGTTATGCTCAGAGATCCTACAGATCAAAAGGGTTTTCTGGTACAACTTCCTAGAAAAGTTGATTTGTCTAGGGAAGTTCATGCTGTGCAAGCAAAGGCGTTGGCTGAAATTCCTATAGTGAATGAGTTTCCGGACGTTTTTCCTGATGAATTGCCGGGACTCCCTCCGAATCGGGATGTGGAATTTAAAATTGAGTTGTTGCCTGGCACGGCCCATCTCTAGGAGACCCTATAGGATGCCTCCGAATGAACTAGCTGAACTTAAGGTGCAATTGAATGAACTTTTGAAGAAGGGGTTGATTCGTCCTAGTTCGTCGTCGTGGGGATGTCCTGCTATCTTTGTAAAGAAGAAGGATCAGTCATTACGAATGTGCATAGATTATAGACCTCTCAATGCAGTCACTGTCAAAAATAAGTACCCTCTACCACGCATCGACATCTTGTTCGATCAGTTGTCTAAAGCTAAAGTTTTCTCCAAGTGATCTAAGATCTGGCTATCATCAAATTAAAATCCGTCCTAAAGATGTTCCAAAAATCACCTTCTCTACCAGATACGGTCTTTATGAGTATCTTGTTATGTCCTTCGGCTTGACCAACGTCCCCGCACACTTTATGTACTTGATGAATTCGGTGTTTATGCCCGAATTGGACAAGTTTGTGGTGATATTTATTGATGACATCCTGATATATTCTGTAAATGAGGAAGATCACGCTGAACATCTGCGTATAGTCCTCACAAGACTGCGTGAACATCAACTATATGCAAAGTTCAGTAAGTGCGAATTCTGGCTTCGAGAAGTACCTTTCCTTGGGCATGTGTTTTCCGATGGAGGAATTATGGTGGACCCGCAAGGTACAAGAAGTACTAAACTGGAAGGCTCCTATCTCGGTTCACGAGGTTCGGAGTTTTCTTGGTTTGGCTGGCTATTATCGTCGCTTCATCCTGGATTTCTCCAAAATAGCCAAGCCAATGACTCGGTTGCTACAAAAAGACACCAGGTTTGTCTGGACTCCTGAGTGTGATGCGGCTTTTCACCAACTGCGAACCCTCCTAACCTCAGCTCCGGTTTTGGCACAACCGGATATCGAGAAACCATTTGATGTTTATTGTGATGCCTCAGGCCTAGGTTTGGGAGGTGTGTTGATGCAGGAAGGCCGAGTGATTGCATATACCTCTCGACAACTTCGGAAACATGAGGTGAATTATCCAACGCATGACTTAGAACTCGCCGTAGTTGTTCATGCTGTGAAATCCTGGCGACACTACCTGTTGGGCAATGTTTGCAATATCTACACAGACCACAAAAGCCTCAAATACATCTTCACCCAACCCGAGTTAAATATGCGTCAAAGAAGATGGCTCGAGTTGATTAAGGATTATAACCTTCAAGTGCACTATCATCCTGGCAAGGCAAATGTGGTTGCGGATGCTTTAAGCCGTAAGTCTCATTGCCATTCCCTAGTTGAAACTGATTTTCATCGATCTTGCCTTTTACATCCAGCAGTCTTGTACAACATCACTGTCAGTTGTACTCTCAAAAGCAGAATTATTGAGCTCCAAAAGACTGACACTGGTATATTCCACATCAAGCGTAAGATGAAAGAGCAAGAAACTACACAGTTCAGGGTAGATGAAGAGGGTGTACTATGGTTCAAGGATAGGTTAGTTGTGCCTAAGGACCGAGAGCTTAGAAATGATATTATGTCTGAAGCACACTCCTCTAAGTTGTCCATCCATCCTGGTAGCAATAAGATGTATTATGATTTGAAGCCAAACTATTGGTGGACCACGATGCGGAAGGAGATAGCTGCATATGTGGCTAGGTGTGACACCTGCTGTAGAGTTAAGGCTGTGCATATGAAAGCTGGGTTACTTCAACCACTTTCTATCCCAGGTTGGAAATGGGAAGAGATAAGTATGGATTTCATTGTCAGACTTCCTCCTACTGTCAAAAATCATAACTCCATCTGGGTAATTGTGGACCGCCTAACCAAGTCGGCTCACTTCATTCCTGTTCGAGTAGACTATCGTCCTACTGACTATGCTTTGTTGTACTTCAATCAGATAGTCCGGCCCCATGGGATACCTCGTACTATCATATCTGACCGTGGTCCCCAGTTCACTGCTCGCTTTTGGGAGCACTTGCATCACCTTCTGGGAACCAAGTTAGTGAGAAGCTCTGCTTATCACCCCCAGACGTCTGGTCAGACGGAACGGGTTAACCAAATCTTGGAAGATTTGTTGCGGGCATGTGTCATTTCATCCAAGGGTTCTTGGGAAAAATGGTTACCTCTAGCCGAATTCTCGTACAATAATAGTTACCAAGAGAGTATTAAGATGGCCCCATTTGAAGCTTTGTACGGTCGTAAGTGTAGAACCCCACTAAATTGGATAGAAGCTGATGAGAGGAGATTTTATGGTATTGCTTTTGTTGAGGAAGCGGAGGAACAAGTCCGTACCATCCAAAAACATATGGCTGCAGCCCAAGCTAGACAGAAAAGTTATGCTGATCGTCGTAGAAAACCACTCGAGTTTGAAGTTGGAGACTTCGTGTATCTGAAAGTTTCTCCAATGAAGAGTGTCCAACGTTTTGGTGTTAAGCGGAAACTTGCGCCAAGATATGTGGGTCCTTTCCAAATCATAGGCAAGAGTGGAGCTGTTGCGTACAAAATCCAGTTACCTCCTGAAATGAGTGCCATATTTAACGTCTTCTATGTATCTCAGCTAAAAAAGTGTCTTCGAGTTCCTGAGGAAAAAGTCCAGTTAGGAGATATCAGGCTTGAGTCTGATTTAACGTACGAAGAAAAGCCAGTTCGGGTGATCGATACTCAGGAACGAGTAACTAGAAGCAAAGTGGTGAAGTGGTATAAAGTAATGTGGAGTAATCAGGGTAGTGAAAGTGACGCTATATGGGAACGGGAAGACTATTTGCGGGATGGTTATAAGGAATTCTATGAAAAATGGTACGCTTTCTAAATCTCGGGACGAGATTTTTATAAGGGGGGAGGGCTGTAACACCTCAGGTGTTTAGCTCCATAATTGCATTGCATTACATGAGCATAAGCATGCATCATTTCATGTTATTTCATATGGTTGCAACAAATGTGATTTGTTTTTAAAGTTTTGTTTGGCTCACATCATGTGGCACTAGAGAGTTGGTGTAACTAAAGGGTAGAGTAGCCAATTATATCTCACAATATCTTAGTTATACTTAGGGTCACTCATGGAGCAAGGTTCATGTTGACCAAAATCACCAAAATGCCCTCCAAGGTGTAGTTGACCACCATTTAGCCCTAGGATGCTCTAGTTTGACCAATTAAAAAGTCTAGCTTAGAGACCTTGCATGGAGGAGCACCCTTAAGAAAAGTTGTAGGGAATTTTATGGGGAACAAAAGTCTCAATATGACCATCTCATGAAACTGGCCAGAACATGCTCAAAAATGGCCCACAAGTCAGCTTGAGGGGCTGTCTCAACACTTAGAATTTTTCTAAGTCTCAAAAGTGTCCCTCCAGTTTTACTGTGACCTACTTTGGAAGCTTGTAGTTTGCAAACCAAACCAAACCAGCTTCCACTCATATTGACAAACTTGTAGTCCTTGTGTAGCTCTACAACATTGTCAACATCACCATCACCTGGTTCTAAATGGTTTAGGAGATATGGTGCTTTAAAAAATGGGGTTCAGTCGGCATAGTTGACTGAAACTCAGTTCAGTTTTCGGGTACCCCACTTTAGAGCTCGGTAGTTTCAAATCTAGGCCAAACCAGTCCAAGCTCCAATTGACAATTTTGTTGCCCTCACATAGCTCTACAAAGTTGCTGTTAACACTTATCACTAACTCTGGCTAGATTGGGAACGGTGATCGGTTGAACTTTGGCCGTCAGTCGGTTGATGGACACCGAAGCCGTCGAGTTCAGAGTCCAGACGGAGGCGGTGTCGTGGCGACCGGGCAGAACGGTGCTGCCACGTGGCGTCCGCGCTCTGCCAGCGTCTCCACGTCGCGAGTCCAGGCGCGGAGGTGAAGACCGAGCCGACACCACGCCTCACACTCACTCGCGCTCACCATCCCCATTCACCTCTCGCTCTGGCCGGGCTCACCGAGGCGGAAACCGGGACGCCAGTGCCGCCGTAGCCATCTTCGAGCTCGCGCACTCACCACCGCCCGCTGAACCACGTCCATCCCTCCGCCTCCCCGTCCTACACCTCCTCGACCCGTCGCTAGGTTGGTTTGAGCCCAAGGTGAGCCGCATTGCCGTTTTCGCCTGCTCACCGGAGCTCCGCCATGTGCGGGTCACCGTGGCCAGCACCACACCGTAGTTCTCCGTCTGCCTTCACCCACGTTTCCCCCTCCCTGTCACGTGTAGATGCTAGGATGAAGATGTTACCGCCAGTATCAGGATAGCCTTGACGGAACGAGACCGTGCACGGCCGCGCCATGGCCGCCGGCCAGGTGCTCACGCGGTCAAGCGGTTCCGCTCCACCCCCGTCTGTGGGAGTGATCTCGTTAGGTCCGCTAGGAGTCCAGGAAGGTGATGCGCCCTTCGGTAGGTCGTGCGACGGCCGGGACTCGCCGACGTACAGCCAGGCACCGCGGCCATCCGCCATTGTCGTCGGTCTGGGTGCGGTGGTGCATCAACTTTGGGGAAAAGTGGTATCCTCGGTGCGGTTGGTTTGGGCAAGACGCCGGTGCACTTGGATCGGTCGGAGGAGCCACCGGCGGCGAGGGATTTCTCGTCGGAGCTCACTGCCGCCGCGTCCCTGTTCCCTTTCACCGACACGCGGGGGCCACCTGTCAGGTGTCGCGCGCGGGCGGGAGCCTGAGCAGGCCGCGCGCTTGCCGTGGGCCGCGGCTTTTCCCGGGCCGGCCCAGTAACAAATAAGAATTATTTCATTTTTATTTATTCTATCACAGTTTTAGATAAGATTTGGAAAATGTATATCTAGGGTTTTACTTGCCCAAAAATTATGAGATAAATTTTGTTAGGATCTACATGATGTGTAGTATTTTAGAAAAATATGAGTTGGTTATGTGATGTTTAGTTTCTGGGAGATTTAAATAGGTTTTTGAAATGTGTTTTAGATTGCACGCAAACTTGTTTAAATCATATCTTGAGTTTCAGTGTTCCAAAAATTATGAAATTTGGTGGGTAGGCTAATTTATACTTGCTCTAGCTTTGGTAAAAATTTGGGCAGTAGTGCTTAAGTACTTTTCAAGTTATAATGCTATCTTGTTATTTTAGGAAATACTTTAATGAATTTTAGTAATTTTTCTACATGTGCAATGTTCTTATAAATTTTTGGAGAATGTCTTGGTACCTTAAAGTGTCTAAGAAAAATAGGAAATCTGTTGTTTGACACTTTTTAATATGATTTGTTAATTATACAAAAATCAGCCTTTTGGGCTTGTGAATTTTGTTTAGGGAGTTTCTGTAAATAAATTTAGTTCAAATTTTTACAGTGGTCTCTTTTTGGTTCATAGTCTCCTGTAATTTTTGTAGAATTTTAGGGGCAGTTTACATATATGTTTGAAATTCTACTTAATTACTTAAATAAATTAAGAAAGGGGTGTAAATAAATATTCTAGGTGGGCACACCTTACTTTCTGGTGTTTTGTGACCTATGTGAACTTTTGGTAATATTAGTTTGGTCTTAGAGGATGTTTGCCACGTAAATAAATATTTAATCTTTGCAATTCTAGGTTTTTCTAGACAGCGGGTAGTATCTTTGGGTTTGGCCTTTGATAAAAGTGTTTGCTGGAAAACTTGTAAATACCAAAGTTGTAGTAAACTTGATAAACTAGCTTGTGTCAAAATTTGGGAGCAATTGGCTTAGTAGTTTGGGATTTATTGCTGTTTAAAGTGACAGTCCAGAATTGGCTACTCTCTGTTTAGAGAGGACAGATTCTGGAACTTGGGAAATTCGACATGGAAAACTTAGGAATTTAAGGTTAAGGTCTGAAATTGATTTGTAGCGCATTCCTTAAGCTTTCCAGATTGTCCTAGACCATAACTTTTGGAGTTAGGAATCTTCAGTTATGTTAGAATCTTTAAGCTGCTGTCCAGAATGTCTTACTGTGGTAACCTAAGTAATATTACTCTTGTGTTGTTAGGTGTTAGGGCCTTAACCGAAGAGGAACAGCTGTATCTTAGATTGAGTAGCTTAGGTAAGTACTTCTCTACCAGAGAAGAGATTTACACATACTGATAAAGTGACTTGATTAGATTATTGTTTTTTTTTATTTCTGAAATGCATTTCATCCCGAGCATGTTGCACCATTATGCACCCATGATATTTATTGTGCACTCATGCAATAGGTGTTCCGGAGGGGATAACACTCCTCGAGTTCGAGCCAGTGATTCCGGAGGAAATCCAGGACCAGCCAGAGGAGCCAGCGGAACCAGTCGGCGGAGGAGACGCCGCTGAAGACTTGCCTGAGTGTCCTGACCACCGGCCTTCGACCTTTCTGAAAGGCAAGCCCCCGTGCATGCTGAACCTACTGTTTTATAAATTAATCTTGAGTACTTTTAATTGTTTACTGCATTAAGTTGTAGGAGTTGTATGAAAACAATTGTTGCATTATACCTGTCCTTGTCCAGATATCGTACTTACTCCTATATTAGGTTTAGGCACGTGTCTATGCTTAGCCCTGCTTAGTACGATAGAAGACGGGTGATTTCCGGTCATCCGCGAGATGTAGGAAGGATTCACGAGTGTCTTTATGGCTATCGTGGATGGAAACATGCTTTAAAAATGAAATTGAGACCGGGCGGGAGTTTGATAGTACAGCCGCAAGACACTACACGTCTTGGGTGTGGAGCTATGCCTGTCTGAGTCGTTTAAGGACCGATTCGCTGTACGTCCTTGAGTCATGTTGAACGTAGTCTAACACTTAGTTGGCCGATAAGCCGTTCCGACCGTGAAGTCGAGTAGTATGGTTCAGGCCGGGAATCGAATGGTAGGTTGCATCTTGGAGGAGAGAAAGGATATGCTTGGGGACATTGGCGTGAGACCAAGGGGGGGTTAGAGTCCCTAGCACCTGGCAGAGTGTCGCCCTTGGGGACGCGACATTATTCGGGCCCGCGATTCCTAAACTGTACAAAAGATGACCTTAGCAGCCCTCGCCAGGCGTGACTCGGTGAGTGTTAGAAATACCCCTCCAGCTGGATAGGAATTCGATTCGAATCGCCGTCGCTCCCGGTTAGTGAGCACTTGACTTGAGCAGCGGCAACGTAGATCTCATTAAATGAACTGGTGGTTAAGGGAATGATACAATGTTGCCACAATTCATACCTGCTCTGGATATAATGATGATAATTGTTTGATTATAATCAAGTGCATGTTTAGTATAGGTGCTATGATAGATGACAGGTAAATGCTAAAAACAACTGCTAGTACAGGTTATAAGAGTCTCAATTACTTATGCCTTTACGCAAAAATGTGATGTCAGCTAGCCTCTTGTGTAAGCCTTGCATAATCCTTGGTGTCATCTTATTTCTGGTTTTTGATGGGTAAGTCTAGCTGAGTACATTCCAGTACTCAGGGTTTATTCCCTCCTGTTGCAGATGATATGCTCTACCAAGGCTTCTGCAAAAATTGTCTCCACCCTGCGGGTGACGAAGACTAGATCACTTGGGCGTGATCATCTTTTATGTACTTTCCTGATGCTTTTGCGGGTTGTTGATCAACAAGACTGGCAGTAGTTAAGCAACTGGCGTGTGTTTGCTTCCGCTACTTTATAAACTTGGTTTGTAATAACTGTGACTCCGTGTGTGTAAACTTATTTCGGAACTACTTGCGAAATGTAACGTATGATGTTGTATGTTGAATGATGCGATCTTGGTTGTAAGCAAGTTGGTTTGAAATCCTTCGTGGTTTCAATTGACTACCAGGATTATATGGGCTCAAGTTCAAAAATTTGAGCGCTTCGGTGCTTGTTTTTGTACTTGTGCTCTTATAATTTGGTCGGTTCTGTTACAGTATGTTCGGTGCAAACCGTGCTCCTATCTTGCACTAACACAAACACTTCTCCAAATAGACTAAAATGAGATTCCGCACGACCCATGTCACTTACGAGTTCCATCGAGTGCGTCCAAAGCTATTTATGATGTATTGGTAAATATATTGCAAACCGTGCACCTATCTTGCGTCAAAATTTGCACTATCACCCAACAGACCAAATAGAGCTCCACCAGACCCTCATCACCTAGGAGTGCCATTGGGTGGGTCTAAAATGATTTATGAGCCTATGGTACATTTGACGCAAACCGTGCACCAATCTTTTAGAACCAAGCTTCCACTTGAGCCTTGTCACCTAGGTGTCCCATCGTGTGCATACAAAATGATTTCTATGCCTATGGTATGTTCAGTGCAAACCGTGCACCTATCTTGTGTCAAGATTAGCACTATCTCCAAACGGACCGAACAGAGCTCGACTAGACTCTCGTCACCTAGGAGTACCATCAGGTGCGTCTAAAACGATTTATGAGCCCATGGTACGTTTGATGCAAACCGGGCACCTATCTTGCACCGACGCTAACACTGTCTCAAAATAGATCGAAACGAGATTCCACAAGACCCACGTTAGCTTGGAGTTCCATCGGGTGCCTCCAATACTATTTTCGAACCCATGGTACGTTCGACGCAAACCGTGCACCAATCTTTCATCCAGAGTAGTACTATCTCCAAACGGACCGAACCGAGCGTTCACTTGGGCCTCGTCACATAGGATTCCCATCGAGTGCGTCCAAAATGATATTTATGCCTATGGTATGTTCAGTGCAAATCATGCACCCATCTTGCACTGACACTAACACTGTCTCCAAATGGACTGAAACGAAATTCCACATGACCCACGTCACTTATGAGTTCCATTGGGTGCGTCCCAAACTATTGATGAGCCTACGATACGTTAAGTGCAAACCGTGCACCTATCTTGCGTCAAGATTAACACTATCTCCAAACAGACCGAACAGAGCTCCACCAGACCCTCGTCACCTAGGTGTACCTCGGGTGCATCTAAAAGGATTTATGAGCCTATGGTTCGTTTGATGCAAACCAAGCACATATCTTGCACCAACGCTAACACTGTCTTAAAATAGATCAAAACAAGATTCCACATGACCCACATCGCCTAGGAGTTCCATCGGGTGCCTTCAATACTATTTCTGATCCTATGGTACGTTCGACACAAACCGTGCACCAATCTTCCATCAAGAGTAGCACTATCTCCAAACGGACTGAACCGAGCTTTCACTTGAGCCTCATCACCAAGGATTCCCATCAAGTGCGTCCAAAACGATTTCTATGCCTATGGTATGTTCACTGCAAACCGTGCACCTATCTTGCACTTACACTAACAATGTCTCCAAACGGACTAAAACAAGATTCCACATGACCCACATTACTTACAAGTTCCACTAGGTGCATCCAAAACTATTTATGAGCCTATGGTACGTTCAGTGCAAACCGTGCACCTATCTTGCTTCAAGATTAGCACTATTTTCAAACGGAACAAACAGAGCTCCACCAGACCCTCGTCACCTAGGAGTACCATTGGGTGCGTTTTAAATGATTTATGAGCCTGTGGTATGTTTGACGCAAACTAAGCACCTATCTTGCACCGACGCTAATACTATCTCAAAACAGATCGAAACGAGATTCCACGTGACTCACATCTCCTAGGAGTTCCATCGGGTGCCTCTAATACTATTTCCAAGCCTACGGTATGTTCAACCTAAACCATGCAACAATCTTGCATCAAGAGTAGCACTATCTCCAAGCGGACCAAACCAAGCTTCCACTTGAGCCTCGTCACCTAGGAGTCCCATCGAGTGTGTCCAAAATGATTTCTATGCCTGTGGTATGTTCAGTGCAATCCATGCACCTATCTAACACTAACACTAACACTATCTAGAAACAGACTAAAACGAGATTCCACATGACCCACGTCACTTACGTGTTCCATCGAGTACGTCCAAAACTATTTATGAGCCTATGGTACGTTCAGTGCAAACTGTGCACCTATCTTGTGTTAAGATTAGCACTATCTCCAAACGGACCCAACAGAGCTCCACTAGACCCTCAACACCAAGGTGCACCATCGCGTGCGTCTAAAATAATTAATGAGCCTATGGTACGTTTGATGCAAACCGAGCACCTATCTTGCACCGACGCTAACATTGTCTCAAAACAGGTCAAACGAGATTCCACAAGACCGACCTCACCTACAAGTTCCATCGGTGCCTCCAATACTATTTCCGAGCCTATGGCACGTTTGACGCAAAATGTGCACCAATCTTGCATCCACAGTAGCACTATCTCCAAACGGACCAAACCGAGCTTCCACTTGAGCCTCGTCACCGAGGAGTCCCATCGAGTGCGTCCAAAATGATTTCTATGCCTATGGTATGTTTGGTGCAAACAATGCTCCTATCTTGCACAAACTCTAACAATGTCTCCAAATGGACTAAAATGAGATTCCAGACAACCCACGTCAATTACGAGTTCTATCAGGTGTGTCTAAAGCTATTTATGATGTATTGGTACATTTAGTGCAAACCGTGCACCTATCTTGCTTCAACATTTGCACTATCTCCAAACAGACCGAACAGAGATCCACCATACCCTCGTCACTTAGGAGTACCATCGGGTGCGTCTAAAATGATTTTTGAGATGATGGTACGTTTGACGCAAACCGAGCACCTATCTTGCACCGACGCTAACACTGTCCCAAAATAGATCGAAATGAGATTCCACAAGACCCACATCACCTAGGAGTTCCATCAGGTGCCTCTAATACTATTTCTGAGCCTATGGTATGTTTGACGCAAACCATGCACCAATCGTGCATCAAGAGTAGCACTATCTCCAAACGGACCAAACCGAGCTTCCACTTGAGCCTCGTCACCTAGGAGTTCCATCGAGTGCGTCCAAAACGATTTCTATGCCTATGGTATGTTCGGTCCAAACCATGCACCAATCTTGCACTAACACTAACACTATCTCCAAATGGACTAAAACAAGATTCCACATGACCCACATCACTTACGAGTTCCATCGGGTGCATCCAAAACTATTTATGAGCCTATGGAACGTTCAGTGCAAACCGTGCACCTACGTTGTGTCAAGATTAGCGCTATCTCCGAATAGACCAAGCAGAGCTCCACCAGACCCTCGTCACCTAGAAGTACCATCGGGTGCATTCTAAATGATTTATGAGCCTATGGTTCATTTGACGCAAACCGAGCTCCTATCTTGCACTGACACTAACACTATCTCAAAACAGATCGAAATGAGATTCCACATGACCCACATCACCATGGAGTTCCATCGGGTGCCTCCAATACTATTTTTGAGCCTACAGTACATTCGACGCAAACCATGCATCAATCGTGCATCAAGAGTAACACTGTCTCCAAACGAACTAAAACGAGATTCCACATGACCCGCGTCAGTTATGAGTTCCATCGGGTGCATCCAAACTATTTATGAGCCAATGGTACGTTCAGTGCAAACCGTGCACCTATCTTGCGTCATGATTAGCACTATCTCCATATAGACCGAGCAGAGCTCCACCAGACCCTCGTCACCTAGGAGTACCATCGGGTGCGTCTAAAACAATTTATAAGCCTACGGTACATTTGATGCAAACTGAGCACCTATCTTGCACCGACGCTAACATTGTCTCAAAACAGATCGAAACGAAATGCCACAAGACCCACATCACCTTAGAGTTCCATCGCGTGCCTCCCATACTATTTCTGAGCCTACGGAACGTTTGACGCAAACCGTGCACCAATCATGCATCAAGAGTAGCATTATCTCCAAACAGACCGAACCGAGCTTCCACTTGAGCCTCGTCACCTACGAGTCCCATCGAGTGCGTCCAAAATGATTTCTATGCCTATGGTATGATTGGTGCAAACCGTGCATCTGTCTTGCACTAACACTAACACTAACACTGTCTCTAAACAGACTAAAACGAGATTCCACACAACCCATGTCACTTATGAGTTCCATCGGGTGCGTCCAAAACTATTTATGAGCCTATGGTACATTCAGTGCAAACCACGCACTTATCTTGTGTCAAGATTAGCACTATCTCCAAACGTACCGAACAGAGCTCCACCAGACCCTCGTCATTTAGGTGTATCATCGGGTGCGTCTAAAATGATTTATGAGCCTATCATACGCTTTACGCAAACCGAGCACCTATCTCGCACCGATGCTAACACTGTCTCAAAACAGATCGAAATAAGATTCCACAAGACCCACATCAACTAGGAGTTCCATCAGGTGCCTAAAAAACTATTTTCAAGCCTATGGTATATTTGACGCAAACCGTGCACCAATCGTGCATCAAGAGTAGCACTATCCCAAAACGGACCGAACCGAGCTTCCACTTGAGCCTTGTCACCAAGGAGTCCCATCGATTGCGTTCAAAATGATTTCTATGCCTGTGGTATGTTCAGTGTAAACCATGCACCTGTCTTGCACTGACACTAACACTGTCTCCAAACGGACTAAAACGAGATTCCACACAACACACGTCACTTACGAGTTCCATCGGGTGTGTCCAAAACTATTTATGAGCCTATGGTACCTTCAGTGCAAACCGTACACCTATCTTGCATCAAGATTAGCACTATCGCCAAATGGACCGAGCAGAGCTCCACCAGTCCCTCGTCACCTATGAGTAAAATCGGGTGCTTCTAAAATTATTTATGAGCCTATGGTATGTTTGACGCAAACCGAGCACCTATCTTGCACCGACGCTAACACTGTCTCAAAATAGCACAAAATGAGATTCCACAAGACCCATGTCAACTAGGAGTTCCATCGGGTGCCACTAATACTATTTCTGAGCCTACGGTACGTTTGACGCAAACCGTGTACCAATCAAGCATCAAGAGTAGCAATATCTCCAAACATACCAAACCAAGCTTCCACTTGAGCCTCATCACCTAGGAGTACCATCGGGTGTGTCCAAAACGATTTCTGTGCGTATGGTATGTTCAGTGCAAACCGTGCACCTATCTTGCACTAACACTAACACTATCTCCAAATGGACTAACACGAGATTCCACACAACCCACGTCACTTACGAGTTCCATCGGGTGCGTCCAAAACTATTTATGAGCCTATGGTACGTTCAGTGCAAACTGTGCACCTATCTTGCATCAAGATTAGCACTGTCACCAAATGGACTAAAACGAGATTCCACACGACCCATGTCACTTACGAGTTCCATTGGGTGCGTCCAAAACTATTTATGAGCCTATGGTACCTTTAGTGCAAACCGTGCACTTATCTTGCATCAAGATTTGCACTATCTCCAAATGAACCAAGCAGAGCTCCACCAGACCCTCGTCACCTAGTTGTACCATCGGGTATGTCTAAAATGATTTATGAGCCTACGGTAGTTTGACATAAACCGAGCACCTATCTTGCACCGACTCTAACACTGTCTCAAAACAGATCAAAACGACATTCCACATGACCCACGTCACCTAGGAGTTCCATCGAGTAACTCTAATACTATTTCTGAGCCTACGGTATGTTCGACGCAAACCGTGCACCAATCTTGCATCAAGAGTAGCACTATCTCCAAACGGACCAAATCGAGCATCCACTTGAGCCTCATCACCGAGGAGTCCCATTGAGTGTGTCCAAAATGATTTCTATGCCTATGGTATGTTCGTTGCAAACCGTGCTCTTATCTTGCACTAACACTAACAGTTTCTCCAAACAGACTAAAATGAGATTCCACACGACCCACGTCACTTACGAGTTCCATCGGGTGAGTCCAAAGCTATTTATGATGTTTTGGTACGTTTAGTGCAAACCGTATACCTATCTTGCGTCATGATTTGCACTATCTCTAAACATACTGAACAGAGCTCCAATAGACCCTCGTCACCTAGGAGTACCATCAGGTGCGTCTAAAATAACTTATGAGCCTATGTTACGTTTGATGCAAACTGAGCACCTATCTTGCACTGACGCTAACATTGTCTCAAAATAGATCAAAACGAGAATCCACAAGACCCACATCACTAAGGGGTTCCATCAGGCGACTCCAATACTATTTCTGAGCCTACAGTACATTCGACACAAATGTGCACCAATCTTGCATCAAGAGTAGCACTATCTCCAAATGGACCGAACTGTGCTTGCACTTGTGCCTCATCACCGAGGAGTCCCATCGAGTGCGTCCGAAACGATTTCTATGGATATGGTATGTTCGGTGCAAACCGTGCTCCTATCTTGAACTAACGTAAAACTTTCTCCAAACAGACTAAAATGAGATTCCACACTACCCACGGCACTTACGAGTTCCATCGGGTGCGTCGAAAGCTATTATTGATGTATTGGTACGTTCAGTGCAAACCGTGCACCTATCTTGCGTCAAGATTTGCACTATCTCCAAACGGCCAAACAGATCTCCACCAGACCCTCGTCACCTAGCAGTGCCATCGGGTGTGTCTAAAACGATTTATGAGCCTATGCTATGTTCGACGCAAACCGTGTACCAATCTGTCAGAACCGAGGTCCCACTTGAGCCTTGTCACCTAGGAGTCCCATCAAATGCGTCCAAAACGATTTCAATGCCTATAGTATGTTCGGTGCAAACCGTGCACCTATCTTGCACTGACACTAACACTGTCTCCAAATAGACTAAAACGAGATTCCACACGACCCACGTCACTTACGAGTTCCATCGGGTGCGTCCAAAACTATTTATGAGCCTATGGTATGTTTGATGCAAACCGAGCACCTATCTTGCACCGACGCTAACACTATCTCAAAACAGATCAAAAAGAGATTCTACAAGACCCACGTCAACTAGGAGTTCCATCGGGTGCCTTCAATACTATTTTTGAGCCTACGGTACGTTTAACGCAAACCGTTCACCAATTGTGCATCAAGAGTAGCACTATCTCCAAACGGACCGAACCGAGCTTCCACTTGAGCCTCGTCACCTAGGAGTCCCATTGAGTGCATCCAAAACGATTTCTATACCTATGGTATGTTCGATGCAAACCGTGCACCTGTCTTGCATTGACACCAGCACTGTCTCCAAACGGCCTAAAACGCAATTCCACACGACCCACGTCACTTAAGAGTCCATCGGGTGCATCCAAAACTATTTATGAGCCTGTGGTATGTTCAGTGCAAACCATGCACCTGTCTTGTGTTAAGATTAGCACAATCTCCAAACAGACCGAACAGAGCTCCACTAGACCCTCGTTACTTAGGAGTAGCATCGGGTGCGTCTAAAAATGATTTATGAGCCGATGGTACGTTTGACGCAAACCAAGCACCTATCTTGCACCGACGCTAACACTGCCTCAAAACAGATCAAAACGAGATTCCACAAGACTCACGTCACCTAGGAGTTCCATCGGGTGCCTCCAATACTATTTCTGAGCCTATGGTACGTTTGACGCAAACCATGCACCAATCATGCATCAAGAGTAGCACTATCTCCAAACGGACCGAACCGAGCTTCCACTTGAGCCTCGTCACCTAGGAGTCCCATAGAGTGCGTCCAAAATGATTTCTATGCCTATGGTATGTTCGGTGCAAACCGTGCACTATCTTGCACTGACACTGACACTGTCTCCAAACAGACTAAAACGAGATTCCACATGACCCATGTCACTTATGAGTTCCATCGATTTCGTCCAAAACTATATTTGAGCCTGTGATACCTTCAGTGCAAACCGTGCACCTATCTGCTATCAAGATTGGCACTATCTCCAAACAGACCGAATGGGGCTCCACCAGACCCTCGTCACTTAGGAGTACCATCGGGTTCATCTAAAACGATTTATGAGCCTATGGTACGTTTGACACAAACCGAGCACCTATCATGCTCCGACGCTAACACTGTCTCAAAACAGATCGAAACGAGATTCCACAAGACCCACATCACCTTGGAGTTCCATCGGGTGCCTCCAGTACTATTTTCGAGCCAATGGTATGTTTGACACAAACCGTGCACCAATCGTGCTTCAAGAGTAGCACTATCTCCAAATGGACCGAACCAAGATTCCACATGACCCACGTCACTTACGAGTTGCATCGGGTGCATCCAAACTATTTATGAGCCAATGGTATGTTTAGTGCAAACCGTGCACCTATCTTGCGTCATGATTAGCACTATCTCCATACAGACCGAGTAGAGCTCCACCAGACCCTCATCACCTAGGAGTACCATCGGGTGCGTCTAAAACGATTAATGAGGTGATGGTACGTTTGACGCAAACCGAGCACCAATCTTGCACCGACGCTAACACTGTCTCAAAATAGATCGAAACGAGATTCCACAAGACCCACGTCACCTAGGAGTTCCATCGGGTGCCTCTAATACTATTTCTGAGCCTGTGGTACGTTTGACGCAAACCATGCACCAATCATGCATCAAGAGTAGCACTATCTCAAAACGGACCGAACCGAACTTCCACTTGAGCCTCGTCACCTAGGAGTCCCATCGAGTGCGTCCAAAACAATTTCTATGCCTATGGTATGTTCAGTGCAAACCGTGCTCTATCTTGCACTGGCACTAACACTGTCTCCAAACAGACTAAAAACGAGATTCCACATGACCCATGTCACTTACGAGTTCCATCGAGTTCGTCAAAAACTATATTTGAGCCTGTGGTACCTTCAGTGCAAACCATGCACCTATCTGGTGTCAAGATTGGCACTATCACCAAACGGACCAAACAGGGTTCCACCTGACCCTCGTCACTTAGGAGTACCATCGGGTTCATCTAAAACGATTTATGAGCCTATGGTACGTTTGACACAAACCGAGCACCAATCATGCACCAACACTAACACTATCTCAAAATAGATCAAAACGAGATTCCACAAGACCCACATCACCTTGGAGTTCCATCGAGTGCCTCCAGTACTATTTCCGAGCCTATGGTACGTTTGACACAAACCGTGCACCAATCATGCATCAAGAGTAGCGCTATCTCCAAACGGACCGAACCGAGATTCCACACGACCCACGTCACTTACGAGTTCCATCGGGTGCGTCCAAACTATTTATGAGCCAATGGTATGTTTAGTGCAAATCGTGCACCTATCTTGCGTCATGATTAGCACTATCTCCATACAGACCGAGCAGAGCTCCACCAGACCCTCGTCACCTAGGAGTACCATCGGGTGCGTCTAAAACGATTTATGAACCTGTGGTACATTTGATGCAAACTGAGCACCTATCTTGCACCGACGCTAACACTATCTCAAAACAGATCGAAATGAGATGCCACAAGACCCACATCACCTTGGAGTTCAATCGTGTGCTTCCCATATTATTCTGAGCCTACGGTACGTTTGACACAAACCGTGCACCAATCGTGCATTAAGAGTAGCATTATCTCCAAATAGACCGAACCGAGCTTCCACTTGAGCCTCGTCACCTCGGAGTCCCATCGAGTGCGTCCTAAATGATTTCTATGCCTATGGTATGATCGGTGCAAACCGTGCACCAGTGTTGCACTAACACTAACACTGTCTCTAAATGGACTATAACGAGATTCCACATGATCCATGTCACTTACGAGTTCCATCGGGTGTGTCTAAAACTATTCATGAGCCTATGGTACATTCAGTGCAAACCATGCACCTATCTTGTGTCATGATTAGCACTATCTCCAAACGGACTGAACAGACCTCCACGAGACCCTCGTCACTTAGGTGTATCATCGGGTGCGTCTAAAATGATTTATGAGCCTATCATACGCTTGATGCAAACCGAGCACCTATCTTGCACCGATGCTAACACTGTCTCAAAACTGATCAAAATGAGATTTCGCAAGACCCACGTCAACTAGGAGTTCCATCATTTGCCTAAAATACTATTTTCGAGCCTACGGTACGTTTGACGCAAACCATGCACCAATCGTGCATCAAGAGTAGCACTATCTCCAAATGGACCGAATCGAGCTTCCACTTGAGCCTTGTCACCTAGGAGTCCCATCGAGTGCGTTCAAAACGATTTCTATGCCTATGGTATGTTCAGTGTAAACCGTGCACCTCTCTTGCACTGACACTAACACTGTCTCCAAACGGACTAAAATGAGAATCCACACGACCCGCGTCACTTACGAGTTCCATCGGGTGCGTCCAAAACTATTTATGAGCCTATGGTACCTTTAGTGCAAACCGTGCACCTATCTTGGGTCAACATTAGCACAAACTCCAAACAGACCGAACAGGGCTCCACCAGACCCTCGTTACTTAGGTGTACCATCGGGTGTGTCTAAAACGATTTATGAGCCTATGGTACGTTTGACGCAGACCAAGCACCTATCTTGCACTGACGCTAACACTATCTCAATATAGCTCAGAATGAGATTCCACAAGACCCACGTCAACTAGTAGTTCCATCGGGTGCCTCCAATACTATTTCTGAGCCTACGGTACGTTTGACACAAACCCTGCACCAATCAAGCATCAAGAGTAGCAATATCTCCAAAGGGACCGAACCGAGCTTCCACTTGACCCTCATCACCTAGGAGTACCATCGGGTACGTCTAAAACGATTAATGAGCCGATGGTACGTTTGACGCAAACCGAGCACCAATCTTGCGCCGACGCTAACACTGTCTCAAAACAGATCGAAACGAGATTCCACAAGACCCAAGTCACCTAGGAGTTCCATCGGGTGCCTCCAATACTATTTCTGAGCCTATGGTACGTTTGACGCAAACCATGCACCAATCATGCATCAAGAGTAGCACTATCTCAAAACGGACCGAACCGAGCTTCCACTTGAGCCTCGTCACCTAGGAGTCCCATCGAGTGCGTCCAAAACAATTTCTATGCCTATAGTATGTTCAGTGCAAACCGTGCTCTATCTTGCACTGGCACTAACACTGTCTCCAAACAGACTAAAAACGAGATTCCACATGACCCATGTCACTTACGAGTTCCATCGATTTCGTCAAAAACTATATTTGAGCCTGTGGTACCTTCAGTGCAAACCATGCACCTATCTGGTGTCAAGATTGGCACTATCACCAAACGGACCGAACAGGGTTCCACCTGACCCTCGTCACTTAGGAGTACCATCGGGTTCATCTAAAACGATTTATGAGCCTATGGTACGTTTGACACAAACCGAGCACCAATCATGCACCAACACTAACACTATCTCAAAATAGATCAAAACGAGATTCCACAAGACCCACATCACCTTGGAGTTCCATCGAGTGCCTCTAGTACTATTTCCGAGCTTATGGTATGTTTGACACAAACCGTGCATCAATCATGCATCAAGAGTAGCACTATCTCTAAACGGACCGAACCGAGATTTCACACGACCCACGTCACTTACGAGTTCCATCGGGTGCGTCCAAACTATTTATGAGCCAATGGTATGTTTAGTGCAAATCGTGCACCTATCTTGCGTCATGATTAGCACTATCTCCATACAGACCGAGCAGAGCTCCACCAGACCCTCGTCACCTAGGAGTACCATCGGGTGCGTCTAAAACGATTTATGAACCTGTGGTACATTTGATGCAAACTGAGCACCTATCTTGCACCGACGCTAACACTATCTCAAAACAGATCAAAACGAGATGCCACAAGACCCACATCACCTTGGAGTTAAATCGTGTGCTTCCCATATTATTCTGAGCCTACGGTACGTTTGACACAAACCGTGCACCAATCGTGCATTAAGAGTAGCATTATCTCCAAACAGACCGAACCGAGCTTCCACTTGAGCCTCGTCACCTAGGAGTCCCATCGAGTGCGTCCAAAATGATTTCTATGCCAATGGTATGATCGGTGCAAACCGTGCACCAGTGTTGCACTAACACTAACACTGTCTCTAAACGGACTATAACGAGATTCCACATGATCCATGTCACTTACGAGTTCCATCGGGTGTGTCCAAAACTATTCATGAGCCTATGGTACATTCAGTGTAAACCATGCACCTATCTTGTGTCATGATTAGCACTATCTCCAAACGGACTGAACAGACCTCCACGAGACCCTCGTCACTTAGGTGTATCATCGGGTGCGTCTAAAATGATTTATGAGCCTATCATACGCTTGATGCAAACCGAGCACCTATCTTGCACCGATGCTAACACTGTCTCAAAACTGATCAAAATGAGATTTCGCAAGACCCACGTCAACTAGGAGTTCCATCATTTGCCTAAAATACTATTTTCGAGCCTACGGTATGTTTGACGCAAACCGTGCACCAATCGTGCATCAAGAGTAGCACTATCTCCAAACAGACCGAACCGAGCTTCCACTTGAGCCTTGTCACCTAGGAGTCCCATCGAGTGCGTTCAAAACGATTTCTATGCCTATGGTATGTTCAGTGTAAACCGTGCACCTCTCTTGCACTGACACTAACACTGTCTCCAAACAGACTAAAATGAGAATCCACATGACCCGCGTCACTTACGAGTTCCATCGGGTGCGTCCAAAACTATTTATGAGCCTATGGTACCTTCAGTGCAAACCGTGCACCTATCTTGGGTCAACATTAGCACAAACTCCAAACAGACCGAACAGGGCTCCACCAGACCCGCGTTACTTAGGTGTACCATCGGGTGTGTCTAAAACGATTTATGAGCCTATGGTACGTTTGATGCAAACAAAGCACCTATCTTGCACTCACGCTAACACTATCTCAATATAGCTCAGAATGAGATTCCACAAGACCCACGTCAACTAGCAGTTCCATCGGGTGCCTCCAATACTATTTCTGAGCCTACGGTTCGTTTGACACAAACCCTGCACCAATCAAGCATCAAGAGTAGCAATATCTCCAAAGGGACCGAACCGAGCTTCCACTTGACCCTCATCACCTAGGAGTACCATCGGGTACGTCTAAAATGATTAATGAGCCGATGGTACGTTTGACACAAACCGAGCACCAATCTTGCGCCGACGCTAACACTGTCTCAAAACAGATCGAAACGAGATTCCACAAGATCCACGTCACCTAGGAGTTCCATCGGGTGCCTCCAATACTATTTCTGAGCCTATGGTACGTTTGACGCAAACCATGCACCAATCATGCATCAAGAGTAGCACTATCTCAAAACGGACCGAACCGAGCTTCCACTTGAGCCTCGTCACCTAGGAGTCCCATCGAGTGCGTCCAAAACAATTTCTATGCCTATGGTATGTTCAGTGCAAACCGTGCTCTATCTTGCACTGGCACTAACACTGTCTCCAAATAGACTAAAAACGAGATTCCACATGACCCATGTCACTTACGAGTTCCATCGAGTTCGTCAAAAACTATATTTGAGCCTGTGGTACCTTCAGTGCAAACCATGCACCTATCTGGTGTGAAGATTGGCACTATCACCAAACGGACCGAACAGGGTTCCACCTGACCCTTGTCACTTAGGAGTACCATTGGGTTCATCTAAAACGATTTATGAGCCTATGGTACGTTTGACACAAACCGAGCACCAATCATGCACCAACACTAACACTATCTCAAAATAGATCGAAACGAGATTCCACAAGACCCACATCACCTTGGAGTTCCATCGAGTGCCTCTAGTACTATTTCTGAGCTTATGGTACGTTTGACACAAACCGTGCACCAATCATGCATCAAGAGTAGCACTATCTCCAAACGGACCGAACCGAGATTTCACACGACCCACGTCACTTACGAGTTCCATCGGGTGCGTCCAAACTATTTATGAGCCAATGGTATGTTTAGTGCAAATCGTGCACCTATCTTGCGTCATGATTAGCACTATCTCCATACAGACCGAGCAGAGCTCCACCAGACCCTCGTCACCTAGGAGTACCATCGGGTGCGTCTAAAACGATTTATGAACCTATAGTACATTTGATGCAAACTGAGCACCTATCTTGCACCGACGCTAACACTATCTCAAAACAGATCGAAACGAGATGCCACAAGACCCACATCACCTTGGAGTTCAATCGTGTGCTTCCCATATTATTCTGAGCCTACGGTACGTTTGACACAAACCGTGCACCAATCGTGCATTAAGAGTAGCATTATCTCCAAACAGACCGAACCGAGCTTCCACTTGAGCCTCGTCACCTAGGAGTCCCATCGAGTGCGTCCAAAATGAGTTCTATGCCTATGGTATGATCGGTGCAAACCGTGCACCAGTGTTGCACTAACACTAACACTATCTCTAAACGGACTATAACGAGATTCCACATGATCCATGTCACTGACGAGTTCCATCGGGTTTGTCCAAAACTATTCATGAGCCTATGGTACATTCAGTGTAAACCATGCACCTATCTTGTGTCATGATTAGCACTATGTCCAAACGGACTGAACAGACCTCCACGAGACCCTCGTCACTTAGGTGTATCATCGGGTGCGTCTAAAATGATTTATGAGCCTATCATACGCTTGATGCAAACCGAGCACCTATCTTGCACCGATGCTAACACTGTCTCAAAACTGATCAAAATGAGATTTCGCAAGACCCACGTCAACTAGGAGTTCCTTCATTTGCCTAAAATACTATTTTCGAGCCTACGGTATGTTTGACGCAAACCGTGCACCAATCGTGCATCAAGAGTAGCACTATCTCCAAACGGACCGAACCGAGCTTCCACTTGAGCCTTGTCACCTCGGAGTCCCATCGAGTGCGTTCAAAATGATTTCTATGCCTATGGTATGTTCAGTGTAAACCGTGCACCTCTCTTGCACTGACACTAACACTGTCTCCAAACGGACTAAAATGAGAATCCACACGACCCGCGTCACTTACGAGTTCCATCGGGTGCGTCCAAAACTATTTATGAGCCTATGGTACCTTCAGTGCAAACCGAGCACCTATCTTGGGTCAACATTAGCACAAACTCCAAACAGACCGAACAGGGCTCCACCAGACCCTCGTTACTTAGGTATACCATCGGGTGTGTCTAAAATGATTTATGAGCCTATGGTACGTTTGACGCAAACCAAGCACCTATCTTGCACCAATCAAGCATCAAGAGTAGCAATATCTCCAAAGGGACCGAACCGAGCTTCCACTTGAGCCTCATCACCTAGGTGTACCTCGGGTGCGTCTAAAAGGATTTATAAGCCTATGGTAGATTTGACGCAAATCGAGCACCTATCTTGCACCGATGCTAACACTGTCTCAACACAGATCAAAATGGGATTCCACATCACTCACGTCACCTCGGAGTCCCATCGAGTGCGTCCAAAACAATTTCTATGCCTTTGGTATGTTCGGCGCAAACCGTGCACCTGTCTTGCATTGAGACCAACATGGCCTCCAAACAGGCTAAAACACGATTCCACATGACCCACGTCACTTAAGAGTCCATCGGGTGCGTCCAAAACTATTTATGAGCCTATGGTATGTTCAGTGCAAACCATGGACCTATCTTGTGTTAGGATTAGCACAATCTCCAAACGGACCGAACAGAGCTCCACCAGACCCTCGTCACTTTGGAGTACCATCGGGTGAGTCTAAAACGATTTATGTGCCTATGGTACATTTAATGCAAATCGTGCACCTATCTTGCACCGACGCTAACACTATCTCAAAACTGATCAAAACGAGATTCCACAAGATCCACGTCAACTAAGAGTTCCATCGGGTGCCTCTAATACTATTTCCGAGCCTATGGTATGTTTGAAGCAAACCGTGCACCAATTGTGCATCAAGAGTTGCACTATTTCCAAACGGACCGAACCGAGCTTCCACTTGAGCCTCGTCACCTAGGATTCCCATCGTGTGCGTCCAAAATGATTTCTATGCCTATGGTATGTTCGGTGCAAACTGTGCACCTATCTTGCACTGACACTAACACTGTCTCCAAACGGACTAAAACGAGATTCTACACGACCCACGTCACTTACAAGTCCATCGGGTTCGTCCAAAACAATTTAAGAGCCTATGGTATGTTCATTGCAAACCGTGCACCTATCTTGTGTCAAGATTAGCACTATCTCCAAACGGACCGAACAGAGCTCCACGAGACCCTCGTCACTTAGGTGTATCATCGGGTGCCTCTAAAATGATTTATGAGCCTATCATACGCTTGATGCAAACCGAGCACCTATCTTGCACCGACGCTAACACTGTCTCAAAACTGATCGAAATGAGATTCCGGAAGACCCACGTCAACTAGGAGTTCCATCATTTGCCTAAAATACTATTTTCGAGCCTACGGTATGTTTGACACAAACTGTGCACCAATCATGCATCAAGAGTAGCACTATCTCCAAACGGACCGAACCGAGCTTCCACTTGAGCCTCGTCACCTAGGAGTCCCATCGAGTGCGTTCAAAACAATTTCTATGCCTATGGTATGTTCAATGTAAACCGTGCACCTCTCTTGCACTGACACTAACACTGTCTCCAAACGGACTAAAACGAGAATCCACACGACCCGCGTCACTTACGAGTTCCATCGGGTGCGTCCAAAACTATTTATGAGCCTATGGTACCTTCAGCGCAAACCGTGAACCTATCTTGGGTCAACATTAGCACAACCTCCAAAGGGACTGAACAGGGCTCCACCAGACCCTCGTTACTTAGGTGTACCATCGGGTGCGTCTAAAACGATTTATGAGCCTATGGTACGTTTGACGCAAACCAAGCACCTATCTTGCACCGACGCTAACACTATCTCAATATAGCTCGAAATGATATTCCACAAGAGCCACGTCAACTAGCAGTTCCATCGGGTGACTCCAATACTATTTCTGAGCCTACGGTACGTTTGACACAAACCCTGCACCAATCAAGCATCAAGAGTAGCAATATCTCCAAACCGTGCACCTATCTTGGGTCAACATTAGCACAAACTCCAAACAGACCGAACAGGGCTCCACTAGACCCTCGTTACTTAGGTGTACCTCGGGTGCGTCTAAAAGGATTTATAAGCCTATGGTACGTTTGACGCAAACCGAGCACCTATCTTGCACCGATGCTAACACTGTCTCAACACAGATCGAAATGGGATTCCACATGACTCACGTCACCTCAGAGTCCCATCGAGTGCGTCCAAAACGATTTCTATGCCTTTGGTATGTTCGGTGAAAACCATGCACCTGTCTTGCATTGAGACAAACACTGCCTCCAAACGGGCTAAAACATGATTCCACATGACCCACGTCACTTAAGAGTCCATCGGGTGCGTCCAAAACTATTTATGAGCCTATGGTATGCTCAGTGCAAACCGTGCACCTATCTTGTGTCAAGATTAGCACAATCTCCAAATGGATTGAATAGAGCTCCTCTAGACCCTCGTCACTTTGGAGTACCATCGGGTGAGTCTAAAATGATTTAGTGCACCTATCTTGCCTCGATGCTAACACTATCTCAAAACAGATCAAAACGAGATTCCACAAGATCCACGTCAACTAGGAGTTCCATCGGGTGCCTCTAATACTATTTCTGAGCCTATGGTATGTTTGAAGCAAACTGTGCACCAATCGTGCATCAAGAGTTGCACTATTTCCAAATGGACCGAACCGAGCTTCCACTTGAGCCTCGTCACCTAGGAGTCCCATCGTGTGCGTCCAAAACGATTTCTATGCTAATGGTATGTTCGGTGCAAGCTGTGCAGCTGTCTTGCACTGACACTAACACTGTCTCCAAACGGACTAAAACGAGATTCCACACGACCCACGTCACTTACAAGTCCGTAGGGCTCGTCCAAAACAATTTATGAGCCTATGGTACATTTAGTGCAAACCGTGCACCTATCTTGTGTCAAGATTAGCATGATCTCTAAACGGACCGAACAGAGCTCCACCAGACCCTCGTCACTTAGGAGTACCATCGGGTGCGTCTAAAACGTTTTATGACCCTATGGTACGTTTAACGTAAATCGTGCATCTATCTTGCACCAACGCTAACACTGTCTCAAAACAGATCGAAATGAGATTCCACAAGACCCACGTCAACTAGGAGTTCCATCGGTTGCCTCAAATACTATTTTTGAGCCTATAGTATGTTTGACGCAAACCGTGCACCAATCGTGCATCGAGAGTAGCACTATCTCCAAACAGCCTGAACCGAGCTTCCGCATGAGCCTCGTCACCTAGGAGTCCCATCGAGTGCGTCCAAAACAATTTATATGCCTATGGTATGTTCGGTGCAAACCAGGCACCTATCTTGCACTAACACTAACATTGTCGCCAAATGGACTAAAATGATATTTCACACGTCCCACGTCATTTACGAGTTCCATCGGATGCGTCCAAAACTATTTATGAGCCTATGGTACATTCAGTGCAAACCGTGCACCTATCTTGCGTCAAGATTAGCACTATCTCTAAATAGACTGACTAGAGCTCCACTAGACCCTCATCACCTAGGAGTACCATCGGGTGTGTCTAAAATGATTTATGAGCCTATGGTACGTTTAACACAAACTAAGCACCTATCTTGCTCCGACGCTAACATTATCTCAAAACAGATCGAAACGAGATTTCACATGACCCTCATCACCTAGGAGTTCCATTGGGTGCCTCAAATACTATTTCCGAGCCTACAGTATGTTTGACGCAAACTGTGCACCAATCTTGCATTAAGAGTAGCGCTATCTTCAAATCGACCGAACCTAGCTTACACTTGAGCCTCCTCACCAAGGAGTCCCATTGAGTGCGTCCAAATCGATTTCTATGCCTTGGCATGTTCAGTGCGAACCGTGCTCCTCTCTTGCACTAACACTAACACTTTTGCAAACACACTAAAATGAGATTCCACACGACCCACATCACTTACAAGTTCCATCGGTTGCGTCCAAAGCTATATATGATATATTGGTACGTTTAGTGCAAACCGCGCACCTATCTTGCATCAAGATTTGCACTATCTCCAAACAGACCGAACAAAGCCTCACCAGACCCTTGTCACCTAGGAGTACCATCGGGTGTGTCTAAAACGATTTATGAGCCTATAGTACGTTTGACGCAAACGGGACACCTATCTTGCACTGACGCTAACACTATCTCAACATAGATCGAAATGGGATTCCACATGACTCACGTCACCTCGGAGTTCCATCGGGTGCCTCTAATACTATTTCCGAGCCTACAGTACGTTCGACGCAAACTGTGCAGCAATCTTTCAGATCCAAGCTTCCACTTGAGTCTTGTTACCTTGGAGTCCCATCGAGTGCGTCCAAAATGATTTCTATGCCTATGGTACATGTTCGGTGCAAACCATGCACCTATCTTGCATAGACACTAACATTGTCTCCAAATGGACTAAAACGAGATTCCACATGACCCACGTCACTTATGAGTTCCATCGGTTGCGTCTAAAACTATTTATGAGCCTATGGTTCGTTCAGTGCAAAACTGTGCACCTATCTTGCATCAAGATTAGCACTATCTCCAAACGGACTGAGCAGAGCTCCACCAGACCCTCATCACCTAGGAGTACCATTGGGTGCGTCTAAAATGATTTATGAGCCTATGGTACGTTTGACACAAACCGAGCACCTATCTTGCACCGATGTTAACATTTTCTCAACATAGATCAAAACAAGATTCCACATGACCCTCATCACCTAGGAGTTCTATCGGGTGCCTCCAATACTATTTGTGAGCCTACAATACTTTCGACGCAAACCGTGCACCAATCTTGCATCAAGAGTAGCACTATCTCCAAACAGACTGAACCAAGCTTACACTTGAGCCTCGTCACCGAGGAGTCCCATCGAGATCGTCCAAAATGATTTCTATGCCTATGGTATGTTCGGTGCAAACCGTGCTCCTATCCTGCACTAACACTAACACATTTCCAAATAGACTAAAATGAGATTCCACACGACCCACGTCACTTACGAGTTCCATCGGGTGCGTCCAAAGCTATTTATGATGTATTGGTACGTTCAGTGCAAACAGCACACCTATCTTGCGTCAAGATTTGCACTATCTCCAAACAGACCGAACAGAGCTCCACCCGACCATATCACCTAGGAGTACTATCAGGTGCGTCTAAAACGATTGATGAGCCTATGGTACGTTTGACGCAAACTGAGCACCTGTCTTTCACCGATGCTAACACTGTCTCAACACAAATCAAAATGAGATTCCACATGACTCACATCACTTTAGAGTTCCATCAGGTGCCTCCAATACTTCTTCTGAGCCTATGGTAAGTTTGACACAAACCGCGCACCAACCATTCAGAACCGAGCTTCCACTTGAGCCTTGTCACCTAGGAGGCCCATTGAGTGCGTCCAAAACGATTTCTATGCCTATGGTATGTTTAGTGCAAACCGTGCACCTGTCTTGCACTAACACCAACACTGTCTCCAAACGGACTCAAACCAGATTCCACACGACCCACGTCACTTACGAGTTCATCGGGTGCGTCCAAAACTATTTATGAGCCTATGGTACATTCAGTGCGAACCGTGCACCTATCTTATGTCAACATTTGCACTATCTCAAAATGGATCGAATAGAGCTCCACCAGACCCTCGTCACTTAGGAGTACCATCAGGTGCGTCTAAAACGATTTATGAGCCTATGGTACGTTTGACGCAAGTCGTGCACCTATCTTGCACCGACGCTAACACTGTCTCAAAATAGATCAAAACGAGATTCCATAAGACCCACGTCAATTAGGAGTTCCATTAGGTGCCTCCAATACTATTTCCGAGCCTATGGTATGTTTGAAGCAAACCGTGCATCAATCGTGCATCAAGAGTAGCACTATCTCCAAACAGACCGAACCGAGCTTCGACTTGAGCCTTGTCACCTAGGAGTCCCATCGAGTGCGTCCAAAACGATTTCTATGCCTATGGTATGTTCAGTGCAAACCGAGCACCTATATTGCACTGACACTAGCACTGTCTCCAAATGCACTAAAACGAGATTCCACATGACCATGTCACTTACGAGTTCCGTCAGGTGCGTCCACAACTATTTATGCACCTATGGTACCTTTTGTGCAAACCATGCACCTATCTTGTGTCAAGATTAGCACTATATCTAAACGGACCAACATAGGGCTCTACCAGACCCTCGTCACTTAGGAGTACCATCGGGTGCTTCTAAAATAATTTATGAGCCTATGATACGTTTGACGCAAACCGAGCACCTATCTTGCACCCACGCTAACACTGTCTCAAAAGATATCGAAACGAGATTCCACAAGACCCACGTCAACTAGGAGTTCCATCGAGTGCCTCTAATACTTTTTCTGAGCCAATGGTACATTTGAAGCAAACCGTGCACCAATCGTGCATCAAGAGTTGCACTATCTCCAAACGGACTGAACCGAGCTTCAACTTGAACCTCGTCACCTAGAAGTCCCATTGAGTGCGTCCAAAACGACTTCTATGTCTTTGGTATGTTCAGTGCAAACCGAGCACCTATCTTGCACTGACACTAACACTGTATCCAAATGGACTAAAACGACATTCCACACGGCCCACGTCACTTACGAGTTCCATCGGGTGCGTCCACAACTATTTATGCACCTATGGTACCTCCAATGCAAACCATGCACCTGTCTTGTGTCAATATTAGTACTATCTTGCAGACGGACCCATGTCAACTAGGAGTTCCATCGGGTGCCTCCAATACTATTTTCGAGCCTACGGTACGTTTGACGCAAACCGTGCACCAATCGTGCATGAAGAGTAGCACTATCTCCAAACGGACCGAACCGAGCTTCCACCTGAGCCTCATCACCTAGGAGTCCCATCGATTGCGTCCAAAACGATTTCTATGCTTATTGTATGTTCGGTGCAAACCGTGCACCTATCATGCACTAACACTAACACTGTATCCAAATGGACTAAAATGAGATTCCACACGACCCACGTCACTTACAAGTTCCATCGGGTGCGTCCAAAACTATTTATGAGCCTGTGGTACGTTCAGTGCAAACCATGCACCTATCTTGTGTCAAGATTAGTTCTATCTCCAAACAGACCGAACAGGGCTCCACCAGACCCTCGTCACTTAGGAGTACCATCTGGTGCGTCTAAAATGATTTGTAGCCTATGGTACGTTTGACGCAAACCGAGCACCTATCTTGCACCGTCGATAACACTATCTCAAAACAGATCGAAATGAGATTCCACATGACTCACGTCACCTAGGAGTTCGATCGGGTGCCTCCAGTACTATTTCTAAGCCTACGGTATGTTTGATGCAAACCGTGCACTAATCTTGCATCAAGAGCAGCACTATATCCAAACGGACCGAACCGAGCTTCCACTTGAGCCTCATCACCGAGGAGTCCCAAAGAGTGCGTCCAAAACGATTTCTATGCCTATGGTATGTTCGGTGCAAACCGAGCTCCTATCTTGCACTAACACTAACACTTTCTCCAAACAGACTAAAATGAGATTCCACATGACCCACGTCACTTATGAGTTCCATCGGGTGCGTCCAAAGCTATTTATGATGTATTGGTACGTTCAGTGCAAACCACGCACCCATCTTGCGTCAAGATTTGCACTATCTCCAAACGTACCGAACAGAGCTCCACTAGACCCTCGTCATCTAGGAGTACCATCGGGTGTGTCTAAAACGATTTATGAGCCTATGGTACGCTTGACGCAAACCGAGCACCTATCTTGCACCGACGCTAACACTGTCTCAAAATAGATCGAAATGAGATTCCACATGACTCACGTCACCTCGGAGTTCCATCGGGTGCCTCCAATACTATTTCTGAGCCTACGGTACGTTCGACGCAAACTGTGCACCAATCTTTCAGAACCGAGCTTCCACTAGAGCCTTGTCACCTAGGAGTCCCATCGAGTGCATCCAAAATGATTTCTATGCCTATGGTTTGTTCGTTGCAAACTGTGCACCTAACTTTCATTGACACTAACATTGTCTCCAAATGGACTAAAACGAGATTCCACACGACCCACGTCACTTAATATTTCCATCGGGTGCATCCAAAACTATCTATGAGCCTATGGTACCTTCAGTGCAATCCGTACACCTATCTTGTGTCAAGATTAGCATTCTCTCTAGTCAGACCAAATAGGGCTCCACCAGACCCTCGTCACTTCAGAGTACTATTGGGTGCGTCTAAAATGATTTATGAGCCTATGGTACGTTTGACACAAACCGAGCACATATGTTGCACCAACGCTAACACTGTCTCAAAATAGAACGAAACGAGATTATACATGCCCCATGTCACCTAGGAGTTCCATTGGGTGCCTCCAATACTATTTCCAAGCCTACGGTATGTTCGATGCAAACCGTGCACTAATCTTGCATCAAGAGCAACACTATCTCCAAATGGACCGAACCGAGCTTCCACTTGAGCCTCATCACCGAGGAGTCCCATTCAGTGCATCCAAAATGATTTCTATGCTATGGTATGTTCGGTGCAAACCATGCTCCTATCTTGCACTAACCCTAACACTTTCTCCAAACAGACTAAAATGAGATTCCACATGACCCACGTCACTTATGAGTTGCATCGGGTGCGTCCAAAGCTATTTATGATGTATTGGTATGTTCAGTGCAAACCGTGCACCTATCTTGCGTCAAGAATTGCACTATCTCCAAACGTATAGAACAGAGCTCCATCAGACCCTTGTCATCTAGGAGTACCATCGAGTGCGTCTAAAACAATTTATGAGCCTATGCTACGTTTGACGCAAACCGAGCGCCTATCTTGCACCGATGCTAACATTGTCTTAAAACAGATTGAAACGAGATTCCACAAGACCCACGTCACCTAGGAGTTCCATCGGGTGCCTCTAATACTATTTCCGAGCCTACGGTACGTTTGACGCAAATGTGCAACAATCTTGCATCAAGAGTAGCTCTGTCTCCAAATGAATCGAATCGAGCTTCCACTTGAGCCTCATCACCGAGGAGTCCCATCGAGTGCGTCCAAAATGATTTGTATGCATATGGTATGTTCGGTGCAAACTGTGCTCCTATCTTGCAATAACACTCACACTATCTCTAAACGGACTATAACGAGATTCCACACGACCCACGTTAGTTAAGAGTTCCATCGGGTGCATCCAAAGCTATTTATTATGTAATGGTACGTTCAGTGCAAACCGTGCACCTATCTTGCGTCAAGATTTGCACTATCTCCAAATGGACCAAAGAGAGCTCCACCAGACCCTCGTCACCTAGGAGTACCATCGGGTGCATCTAAAATGATTTATGAGACGATGGAACGTTTAACACAAACCAAGCACCTATCTTGCACCGACACTAGCACTGTCTCAAAACAGAACAAAATGAGATTCTACATAACTCACGTCACCTTAGAGTTCTGTTGGGTGCCTCCAAAACTATTTCCGAGCAAACGGTACGTTCGACGCAAACCGTGCACCAATCTTGCAGAACCAAGCTTCCACTTGAGCCTCGTCACCTTGGAGTCCCATCGAGTGCGTCCAAAAATATTTCTAAGCCTATGGTATGTTCAGTGCCAACCGTGCACCTATCTTGCACAGACACTAACACTGTCTCCAAATGGACTAAAACGAGATTCCACACGACCCACGTCATTTACGAGTTCCACCAGGTGCGTCCAAAACTATTTTTGAGCCTATGGTACGTTTAGTGCAAACCGTGCACCTATCTTTTGTCAAGATTAGCACTATTTCCAAACAGACTGAACAGAGCTCCACCAGACCCTCATCACTTAGGAGTAACATCAAGTGCGTCTAAAATGATTTATGAGCTTATGGTATGTTTGACGCAAACTGAGCACCAATCTTGCACCGCCGCTAACACTGTCTCAAAACTGATCGAAATGAGATTCTACTTGAGTCACGTCACCTAGGAGTTTCCATTGGGTGCCTCTAATACTATTTCCAAGCCTACGGTACGTTCAACGTAAACCGTACACCAATCTTGCATCAAGAGTAGCACTATCTCCAAACGGACCCAACCGGGCTTCCACTTGAGCCTCATCACCTAGGAGTTCCATCGAGTGGGTCCAATATGATTTCTATGCCTATGGTATGTTTGGTGCACCTATCTTGCACTCACGCTAACACTGTCTCCAAACGGACTATAACGAGATTCCACACGACACACGTCAGTTACGAGTTCCATCGGGTGTGTCCAAAACTATTTATGAGCCTATGGTACGTTCAGTGCAAACCGTGCACCTATCTTGTGTTAAGATTAGCACTATCCCCAAATGGACCAAACAGAGCTCCACCAGACCCTCGTCACCTAGGAGTACCATCGGGTAAAATAATTTATGAGCTTATGGTACGTTTAACGCAAACCGAGCTCCTATCTTGTACCGACGCTAACGCTGTGTCAAAACAGATCGAAACGAGATTCGACATGACTCACGTCACCACAGAGTTCCATCGGGTGCCTCCAATACTATTTCTAAGCCTACGGTACGTTCGACGCAAACCGTGGACCAATCTTGTAGAACTGAGCTTCTACTTAAGCCACATCACGCTAGGAGTACCATCGGGTACGTCCAAAACAATTTCTGAGCAAATGGTATGTTCGGTGCAAACCGTGCTTCTATCTTGCACTAACACTAAAACTGTCTCCAAACGTAATAAAACGAGATTCCATATGACCCACGTCACTTACGAGTTCCATCGGGTGCGTCCAAAGCTAATATGATGTATTGGTACGTTCAATGCAAACCTTTCACCTATCTTGCGTCAAGATTTGCACTATCTGCAAACGGACCGAATAGAGCTCCACCAGACCATCGTCACCTAGGAGTTCCATCGGGTGTGTCTAAATTTATTTGTGAGCCTATGGTACATTTGATGCAAACCGAGCACCTATCTTGCACCGACGCTAAAGCTGTCTCAAAACATATCGAAACGAGATTCTACATGACTCAGATCACCTCAGAGTCCATCGGGTGCCTCCAATACTATTTCTGAGCAAACAGTACGTTCGACGCAAACCGTGCATCAATCTTGCAGAACCGAGCTTCCACTTGAGCCTCGTCACCTAGGAGTCCCATCGAGTGCATCCAAAACGATTTCTAAGCCTATGGTATGTTCGGTGCAAACCGTGCACCTATCTTGCACAGACACTAACACTGTCTCCAAATAGACTAAAACGTGATTCCACATGACCCACGTCATTTATGAGTTCCACCGGGTGCGTCCAAAAATATTTATGAGCCTATGGTACGTTCAGTGCAAACCGTGCACCTATATTTTGTTAAGATTAGCACTATCTCCAAACAGACCGAACAGAGCTCCACCAGACCCTCATCACTTAGGAGTACCATCGAGTGCGTCTAAAATGATTTATGAGCTTATGGTATGTTTGACGCAAACCGAGCACCAATCTTTGCACCGACGCTAACACTGTCTCAAAATTAATGGAAATGAGATTCCACATGACTGACGTCACCTAGGATTCCATTGGGTGCTCCAATACTATTTCCAAGCCTACGGTACATTCGATGCAAACCGTACACCAATCTTGCATCAAGAGTAGCACTATCTCCAAACGGACCTAACCGGGCTTCCACTTGAGCCTCATCACCTCGGAGTTCCATCGAGTGCGTCCAAAATGATTTCTATGCCTATGGTATGTTTGGTGCACCTATCTTGCACTCACACTAACACTGTCTCCAAACGTACTATAACGAGATTCCACGCGACACACGTCAGTTACGAGTTCCATCAGGTGCGTCTAAAACTATTTATGAGCCTATGGTACGTTTAGTGCAAACTGTGCACCTATCTTGAGTCAAGACTAGCACTATCTCCAAATGGACCGAACAGAGCTCCACCAGACCCTCGTCACCTAGGAGTACCATCGGGTAAAATGATTTTATGAGCCTATGGTACGTTTGGCGCAAACCGAGCTCCTATCTTGCACCGACGCTAACGCTGTGTCAAAACAGATCGATACAAGATTCGACATGACTCACGTCACCTCGGAGTTCCATCAGGTGCCTCCAGTACTATTTCTAAGCCTATGGTACGTTCGACACAAACTGTGGACCAATCTTGCAGGACCGAGCTTCCACTTAAACCTCATCACCTAGGAGTACCATCGGGTACGTCCAAAATGATTTTTGAGCAGATGGTATGTTTGGTGCAAACCGTGCTCCTATCTTGCACTAACACTAACATTGTCTCCAAATGTACTAAAATGAGATTCCACACGACCCACGTCACTAACGAGTTCCATCGGGTGCGTCCAAAGCTATATATGATGTATTGGTATGTTCAATGCAAACCGCGCACCTATCTTGTGTCAAGATTTGCACTATCTGCAATAGGACCGAACAGAGCTCCACCAGACCCGTGTCACCTAGGAGTACCATCAGGTGTGTCTAAAACGATTTGTGAGCCTATGGTACATTTGACGCAAACCGAGCACCTATCTTGCACCGACACTAACACTGTCTCAAAACATATCGAAACGAGATTCTACATGACTCACATCACCTCATAGTTCCATCGGGTGCCTCCAATACTATTTCCAAGCAAACGGTATGTTCGACGCAAACCGTGCACCAATGTTGCAGAACCAAGCTTCCACATGAGCCTCGTCACCTAGGAGTCTTATCGAGTGCATCCAAAATGATTTCTAAGCCTATGATATGTTCGGTGCAAACTGTGCACCTATCTTGCACATACACTAACTCTGTCTCCAAATGGACTAAAATGAGATTCCACACGACCCACGTCATTTACGAGTTCCACCGGGTGTGTCCAAAACTATTTATGAGCCTATGGTACATTTAGTGCAAACCGTGCACCTATCTTTTGTCAAGATTAGCACTATCTCCAAATAGACTGAACAGAGCTCCACCAGACCCTCGTCACTTAGGAGTACCATCGAGTGCGTCTAAAACGATTTATGAGCTCATGGTACGTTTGACGCAATCCGAGCACCAATCTTGCCCCAACGCTAACACTATCTCAAAAATGATCGAAATGAGATTCCACATGACTCACGTCACCTAGGATTTCCATTGGGTGCCTCCAATACTATTTCCAAGCCTACGGTACATTCGACGCAAAACCGTACACCAATCTTGCATCAAGAGTAGCACTATCTGCAAATGGACCCATCCGGACTTCCACTTGAGCCTCATCACCTCGGAGTCCCATCGAGTGCGTCCAAAATGATTTCTATGCCTATGGTATGTTTGGTGCACCTATCTTGTACTCACACTAACACTGTCTCCAAACGGACTAAAACGAGATTCCACACGACACACGTCAGTTACGAATTCCATCGGGTGCGTCCAAAAACTATTTATGAGCCTATGGTACGTTCAGTGCAAACCGTGCATCTATCTTGTGTCAAGATTAGCACTGTCTCCAAATGGACCGAACAGAGCTCCACTAGATGCTCGTCACCTAGGAGTTCCATCGAGTGCGTCTAAAACGGTTTATGAGCCTACGGTACGTTTGATGCAAACCGTGCACCTATCTTGCACCGATGCTAACATTGTCTCAAAACACATCGACACGAGATTCCACAAGACCTACATCACCTAGGAGTTCCATCAGGTGCCCCAATAATATTTCCAAGCCTATGGTACATTCGACGCATACGTGCACCAATCTTGCATCCAGAGTAGCACTATCTCCAAACGGACCGAACTGAGCTTCCCCTTGAGCCTTGTCACTGAGGAGTCCCATCCAGTGCGTCCAAAATGATTTGTATGCCTATAGTATGTTCGGTGCAAACTGTGCTCCTATCTTGCACTAACACTAACACTATCCCCAAACGGACTAAAATAAGATTCCACATGACCCACGTCACTAACGAGTTCCATCGGCTGCGTTGAAAGCTATTTATGATGTATTTGTAAGTTCAGTGCAAACCGTGCACCTATCTTGCATCAAGATTTGCACTATCTCCAAACGGACCGAGCAGAGCTCCACCAGACCCTCGTCACCTAGGAGTACCATCGGGTGCGTCTAAAACGATTTATGAGCCTATGGTACATTTGACGCAAACCGAGCACCTATCATGCACCAACGCTAACACTGACTTAAAATAGATCGAAATGAGATTCCACATGACCCAAGTCACCTCGGAGTTCCATCGGGCGCCTCTAATAATATTTCCGAGCAAACGGTACATTCGATGCAAACTGTGCACCAATCTTGCATCAAGATTAGCACTATCTCCAAACGGACCGAACCGAGCTTCCACTTGAGCCTCGTCACCTAGGAGTCCCATCGAGTGTGTCCAAAACGATTTCTATGCCTATGGTATGTTTGGTGCAAACTGTGCACCTATCTTGCACTAACACTAACACTGTCTTCAAACGGACTAAAACGAGATTCCACACAACCCACGTCACTTACGAGTTCCATCAGGTGTGTCCAAAACTATTTACGAGTCTATGGTACGTTCAGTGCAAACCGTGCACCTATCTAGTGTTAAGATTAGCACTATCTCCAAACAGACCGAACAGAGCTCCACCAGACTCTCGTCACCTAGGAGTACCATCGGGGGCGTCTAAAACGATTTATGAGCCTATGGTGTGTTTGACGCAAACCGAGCACCTATCTTGCACCGACGCTAACACTGTCTTAAACACAGATCGAAACGAGATTCCACAAGACCCACATCACCTAGTAATTCCATCAGGTGCCTCCAATACTACTTCCGAGCCTACAGTATGTTCGACGCAAACGTGCTCCAATCTTGCTTCATGAGTAGCACTATCTCCAAATGGACCGAATTGAGCTTCTGCTTGAGCCTCGTCACCGAGGAGTCCCATCGAGTGCGTCCAAAATGATTTCTATGCCAATGGTATGTTCGGTACAAACCGTGCACCTATATTGCACTGACACTAACATTGTCTCCAAATGGACTAAAACGAGATTCCACACGACCCACATCACTTATGAGTTCCATCAGGTGCGTCCAAAACTATTTCTGATGTATTGGTATGTTCAGTCCAAACCGTGCAGCTATCATGCATCAAGATTTGCACTATATCCAAATAGACCGAACAGAGCTCCACCAAACCCTCGTCACCTAGGAGTACCATCAGGTGTGTCTTAAATGATTTATGAGCCTATGGTACATTTGACGCAAGCCGAGCACCTATCTTGCACTGACGCTAACACTATCTCAAAACAGATTGAAACGAGATTCCACATGACTCACGTCACCTCGGAGTTCCATCAGGTGCCTCCAATATAATATCTGAGCCTACGGTACGTTCGACGCAAACCGTGCACCAATCTTGCAGAACCGAGCTTCCACTTGAGCCTTGTCACCTGGAGTCCCATCAAGTGCGTCTAGAATGATTTCTGTACCGATGGTTTGTTTGGTGAAAACCATGCACCTATCTTGCACCGACACTAACACTGTCTCCAAGTGAACTAAAATGAGATTCCGCACGACCCCCGTCACTTACGAGTTCCATCAGGTGCGACCAAAACTATTTATGAGCCTATAGTATGTTCGGTGCAAACCATGCACCAATCTTGCATCAAGATTAGCTCTATCTCTAAACAGACTGAACAGAGCTCCACCAGACCCTCGTCACCTAGGAGTTCCATCAGGTGCGTCCTATACCATTTTTGAGCCTATGGTACGTTCAGTGCAAACCGTGCACCTATCTTGTGTCAAGATTAGCACTATCTCCAAATGGACCGAACAGAGGTCCTCCAGACCCTCGTCACTTAGGAGAACCATCGGGTGCGTTTGAAACGATTTATGAGCCTATGGTTCATTTGACGCAAACCGAGCACCTATCTTGCACCGACGCTAACACTATCTCAAACACAGATGGAAATGAGATTCCACAAGACCCATGTCACCTAGGAGTTCCATCGGGTGCCTCCAATACTATTTCCAAGCCCACGGAACGTTCAACGCAAATGTGCACCAATCTCGCATCAAGTGTAGCACTATCTCCAAACGGACCGAACCGAACCTCCAGTTGAGCCTCGTCACCGATGAGTCCCATTGAGTGCGTCCAAAACAATTTCTATGCCTATGGTATATTCGGTACAAACCGTGCACCTATCTTGCACTGAAACTAACACTATCTCCAAATGGACTAAAGTGAGATTCCACACGACCGACATCACTTACAAGTTCCATCGGGTGCGTCCAAAACTATTTATGAGCCCATTCATTGCAAACCGTGCACCTATCTTATGTCAAGATTAGCCCTATCTCCAAACGGGACGAACAGAGCTCCACCAGACCCTCGTCACTTAGGAGTTAGAATGCAGGCGGGGCGGGCTCTTGACATTACCCGCCCGCTCGCCCCGCAAAATAATTGTTTGTGGCTGTTACAGTTAAGCTGCTAATTGTTCGCGGACTATTATCTTTTGAGCCTGCCAGGCCCTCAACAAAAGTGAAAGCCCATGACAGACCCGCAAGAACCCGCAAGTGCCACTGCTGCTGCTATCCCTATCGTGCTCCTCTCCCAAAACCTAGTTCGCTACTGCTGTCGCCCCTATGGGCCTTCCCCGCCCTTTATGGCTGTACCTCCACTCTCCTGCAGATGGAAATGACCTTGTTTTCTTTTATCGTTGGACGTTGAACAGGAAATACAGTTAATATTTATTATATTTTACTTACACTCTAAACGCTAAGCTGCTACAAAGCAGAAATCACTAAAAGCTATGATATAATAAGAACTTAGACTCTAACTAAACTTTGTCAAAATACGTATTATAACTTTATCAAAATATGTATTATATTATATCTCTTGGCCACAGCATTCGACTTTCTCTGAAACAAAGATGGCTGTATGGTAGCGGGTCTTGCAGTCGAGTCTGCTACGTCCATGGAACATTTGTCCGCAAGGCCCATAGCTCGTGGCTGGCCGCAAACCCACTAATAATCTTTGTGGCAAGTGATGCGGGTTCATGGCCAGCGGCGAGCAAGCCCACCTGCATGCGTACTTAGGAGTACCATCAGGTTCGTCTAAAATGATTTATGAGCCTATGGTACGTTTGACGCAAACCTAGCACCTATCTTGCACCGATGCTAACACTGTCTCAAAATAGATCGAAATGAGATTCCATAAGACCCACGTCACCTAGGAATTCCATCGGTGCCTCCAATACTACTTTCGAGCCTACGGTATGTTCGATGCAAACGTGCTCCAATCTTGCATCAAGAGAAGCACTATCTCCAAATGGACCGAACTAAGCTTCCACTTGAGCCTCGTCACCGAGGAGTCCCATCGAGTGCATCCAAAATGATTTCTATGCCTATGGTATGTTTGGTACAAACCATGCACCTATCTTGCACTAACACTAACACTGTCTCCAAATGGACTAAAATGAGATTTCACATGACCCACATCACTTACAAGTTCCATCGGGTGCGTCCAAAACTATTTCTGATGTATGGTATGTTCAGTGCAAACCGTGCACCTATCTTGCGTCAGGATTTGCACTATCTCCAAACAGACCGAACAGAGCTCCACCAGACCCTCATCACCTAGGAGTACCATCGGGTGCGTCTTAAACGATATATGAGCCTATGGTACATTTGACGCAAACCGAGCATTGCACCGACGCTAATACTGTCTCAAAACAAATCGAGACGAGATTCCACATGACTCACATCACCTCGGAGTTTTATCGGGTGCCTCCAATACTATTTTTGAGCCTACGGTACGTTCGATGCAAACCGTGCACCAATCTTGCAGAACCAATCTTCCACTTGAGCCTTGTCACCTGGAGTCCCATCGAGTGCGTCTAAAACGATTTCTGTGCCTATGGTATGTTTGGAGAAAACCATGCACCTATCTTGCACTAACACTAACACTGTCTCCAAGTGAAATAAAATGAGATTCCACACGACCCCCGTCACTTACGAGTTCCATCGGGTGCGTCCAAAACTATTTATGAGCCTATGGTATGTTCAGTGCAAACCATGCACCTATCTTACATCAAGATTAGCTCTATCTCTAAATAGACCGAGCAGAGCTCCACCAGACCCTCGTCACCTAGGAGTTCCATCGGGTGCGTCCAATACCATTTATGAGCCTATGGTACGTTCAGTGCAAATTGTGCACCTATCTTGTGTCAAGATTAGCACTATCTCCAAATGGACCGAACAGAGCTCCTCCAGACCCTCGTCACTTAGGAGAACCATCGGGTGCGTTTAAAACGATTTATGAGCCTATGGTTCGTTTGACGCAAACCGAGCACTATCTTGCACCGACACTAACACTATCTCAAAACAGATGGAAATGAGATTCTATAAGACCCACGTCCCCTAGGAGTTCCATTGGGTGCCTCCAATACTATTTCCAAGCCCACGGAATGTTCAACGCAAATGTGCACCAATCTCACATCAAGTGTAGCACTATCTCCAAATAGACCGAACTGGGCCTATGGTATGTTCGGTGCAAACCGTGCACCTATCTTGCACTAAAACTAACACTATCTCCAAATCGACTAAAACGAGATTCCACACGATCCACGTCACTTACAAGTTCCACCGGGTGCGTCCAAAACTATTTATGAGCCTATGGTACATTCAGTGCAAACCGTGCACCTATCTTGTGTCAAGATTAGCCCTATCTCCAAACAGGCCGAACAGAGCTCCACCAGACCCTCATCACTTTGGAGTACCATCGGGTGCGTCTAAAATGATTTATGAGCCTATGGTACGTTTGACGCAAACCAAAAACCTATCTTGCACCGACGCTAACACTGTCTCAAAATAGATTGAAACGAGATTCCACATGACCCACGTCAACTAGGAGTTCCATCAGGTGCCTCTAATACTATTTCTGAGCCTACGATACGTTCGACGCAAACGTGCTCCAATCTTGCATCAAGAGTAGCACTAGCTCCTAACGGACCGAACTGAGATTCCACTTGAGCCTCATCACCGAGGAGTCCTATCGAGTGCATCCAAAACGATTTCTATGCCTATGGTATGTTCGGTGTAAACCATGCTCCTATCTTGCACTAACACTAACACTGTCTCCAAACGGACTAAAACGAGATTCTACACGACCCACATCACTCACGAGTTCCATCAGGTGCGTCCAAAACTATTTACGAGTCTATGGTACGTTCAGTGCAAACCGTGCAGCTATCTTGTGTCAAGAATAGCACTATCTCCAAACATACCGAACAGAGCTCCACCAGACCCTCGTCACCTAGGACTACCATCAGGTGCGTCTAAAACAATTTATGAGCCTATGGTATGTTTGACGCAAACCGAGCACCTATCTTGCACTGACGCTAACACTGTCTCAAAACAGATCTAACTAAGATTCCACAAGACCCACGTCACCAAGGAATTCCATCAGGTGCCTCCAATACTATTTTCGAGCCTACGGTACGTTCGACGCAAATGTGCTCCAATCTTGCATCAAGAGTAGCACTATCTCCAAATGGACCGAACTGAGCTTCCACTCGAGCCTCGCCACCGGGGAGTCCTATCGAGTGTGTCCAAAATGATTCCTTTGCCAATGGTATGTTCGGTGCAAACCGTGCTCCTATCTTGCACTAACAGTAACACTGTCTCCAAACGGACTAAAATGAGATTCCACATGCCCACGTCCCTTACGAGTTCCATCGGGTGCGTCCAAAGGTATTTATGTTGTATTGGTACGTTCAGTGTAAACCGTGCATCTATCTTGCATCATGATTTGCACTATCTCTAAACAGACCGAACAGAGCTCCACCAGACCCTCGTCACCTAGGAGTACCATCGGGTGCGTCTAAAATAATTTATGAGCCTATGGTACGTCTGATGCAAACTGAGCACCTATCTAGCACCGACGCTAACACTGTCTCAAAATAGATCGAAACGAGATTCTAGAAGACCAACATCACCTAGAAGTTTCATCAGGAGCCTCCAATACTATTTCTAAGCCTACAATACGTTCGACGCAAACGTGCACCAATCTTGCATCAAGAGTAGCACTATCTCCAAACAGACCAAACCGAGCTTCCCTTGAGCCTCGTCATCGAGGAGTCCCATCGAGTGCATACAAAACGATTTCTATGCCCAAGGAACATTCAGTGCAAACCGTGTTCCTATCTTGCACTAACATTAACACTGTCTCCAAATGAACTAAAACAAGATTCCACATGACCCACGTCCCTTACGAGTTCCATCGGGTGCGTCCAAAGGTATTTACGTTGTATTGGTACGTTCAGTGTAAACCATGCAGCTATCTTGCATCAAGATTTGCACTATCTCCAAATGGAACAAATAGAGCTCCACCAGACCCTCGTCTCCTAGGAGTACCATCAGGTGCGTCTAAAATGATTTTTGAGCCTATGGTAAGTTTGACACAAACCGACCACCTATCTTTCACCGATGCTAACACTGTCTCAAAACAGATCAAAACGAGATTCCACATGACCCATATCAGCTAGGATTTCCATCGACTGGCTCCAATACTATTTGCGAGCCTACAGTACGTTCAACGCAAACCATGCACCAATCTTGCAGAATCGAGCTTCCACTTGAGCCTTGTCACCTAGGACTCCCATCGAGTGTGTCCAAAATTATTTCTATGCCTATGGTATGTTCGGTGCAAACCATGCACCTATCTTGCACTGACACTAACACTATCTACCAATACACTAAAACAAGATTCGACATGACCCATGTCACTTACGAGTTACATTAGGTGCGTCCAAAACTATTTATGAGCCTATAGTACATCCTGTGCAAATCATGCACCTATCTTGTGTCAAGATTAGCACTATCTCCAAATGGACCGAATAGAGCTCCACCAGACCCTTGTCACCAAGGAGTACCTCGGGTGCGTCTCAAATGATTTATGAGTCTGTGGTACGTTTGACGCAAACCAAGAAACTGTCGTGCACCGATGCTAACACTGTCTCAAAACAGATCGAAACGAGATTCCACATGACCCACGTCACGTAGGAGTTCCATCGGGTGCCTCCAATACTATTTCTGAGCCTATGGTACATTTGACACTGTCCGTGCACCAATCTTGCATCAAGAGTAGCACTATCTCCGAACGGACCCAACCGAGCTTCCACTTGATCCTCGTCACCTTGGTGTCCCATCGAGTGTGTCCGAAATGATTTCTATACATATTGTATGTTCGGTACAAACCGTGCACCTATCTTGCACTCACACTACACTATCTCCAAACGGACTAAAACGAGATTCCACATGACCCATGTCACTTACGAGTTCCATCAGGTGTGTCCAAAACTATTTATGAGCCTATGGTACATTCAGTGCATACCGTGCACCTATCTTACGTCAAGATTAGCACTATCTCCAAACGGACTGAATAGAGCTCCACCAGACCATTGTCACCTAGGAGTACCTCGGGTGCGTCTAAAATGATTTATGTGCCTATGCTACGTTTGACGTAAACCGAGCACCTATCTTGCACCGACGCTAACACTGTCTCAAAATACATCAAAACGAGATTTTTCATGACCCACGTCACCTAGGAGTTCCATCGGGTGCCTCCATTACTATTTCTGAGCCAACGGTACATTCGACGCAAACCATGCACCAATCTTGCATCAAGAGTAGCATTATCTCCAATGGACCGAACCGAGCTTTCACTTGAGCCTCGTCACCTAGGAGTCCCATCATGTGCGTCCAAAACAATTTCTATGCCTATGGTATGTTCGCGGCAAACCGTGCACCTATCTTTAACTGACACTAACACTGTCTCCAAATAGACTAAAATGAGATTCCACACAACCCACTCACTTACATGTTACATAGGGTGCATCCAAAACTATTGATGAGCCTAGGGTACGTTCAGTGCAAAACTATTGCGTCAAGATGAGCATTATCTCCAAACCAACCGAATAGAGCTCCACCTGAGCCTTGTCACTTAGGAGATCCATCAGGTGCGTCCTAAATGATTTCCGAGCCTATGGTAAGTTTGACGCAAACCATGCACCTACCTTGCGTCAAGATTAGCACTATCACCAAAAGGACTGAATCCTACTTCCACTTGAGTCTCGTCACCTAGGAGTACCATCGGGTACATCCAGAATGATTTCTGAGCAGATGGTATGTTCAGTGCAAACCGTGCACCAATCTTGCACTGACACTAAAACTGTCTCTAAACAGAGTAAAACGAGAATCCACATGACCCATGTCACATACGAGTTCTATCGGGTGCGTCCAAAACTATTTATGAGCCTATGGTACGTTCAGTGTAAACCATGCATCAATCTTGCGTCAAGATTAGCACATCTCCAAATGGATCAAATAGAGCTCCACCAGACCCATGTCACCTAGTAGTACCATCGGGTGCATCTAAAACGATTTATGGGCCCATGGTACATTAGCCACAAACCGAGCACCTATCTTGCACCGATGCTAGCACTGTCTCAAAACTGATCAAAACGAGATTCCACATGACTCACGTCACCTAGGAGTTTCATCGAGGGCCTCAAATACTATTTCTGAGCCTACGGTACTTTCAACGCAAACTGTGCACCAATCTTGCATTAAGAGTAGCACTATCTCCAAACGGACCGAACAAAGCTTCCGCTTGAGCCACGTCACCTAGGAGTCCCAACGAGTGTGTCCAAAATGATTTCTATGCCTATGGTATGTTCGAGCAAACTGTGCACCATTCTTGCAGTAACAGTAACACTGTCTCCAAATGGACTAAAATGAGATTCCACACGACCCACGTCACTTAGGAGTTGGGGTGCGTCCAAAACTATTTATGAGCCTATGCTACGTTTAGTGCAAACCATGCACCTATCTTGTGTCTAGATTAGCATTACCTCCAAACGGATCGAACAGAGCTCCATGAGACCCTCGTCACCTAGGTGTACCGTCGAGTGCGTCTAAAATGACTTATGAGCCTATGCTACGTTTGACGCAAACCGAGCACCTATCTTGCACTGACGCTAGCACTGTCTCAAAATAGATCGAAACAAGATTCCACATGACTCATGTCACCTAGGAGTTCCATCGAGGGCCTCCAATATGATTTTTGAGGCTACGGTACGTTCGATCCAAACCATGCACCAATCTTGCATCAAGAGTAGCACTATCTCCAAATAGACCGAACCGAGCTTCTACTTGAGCCTGGTCACCTAGGAGTCCCATCGAGTGCGCCCAAAACAATTTATATGCCTATGGTATATTTGGTGCAAACTGTGCACCTGTCTTGTTCTGACACTGACACTGTCTCCAAACGGACTATAACGAGATTCCACACGACCCATGTCACTTTCGAGTTTCATCGGCTGTGTCCAAAACTATTTATGAGCCTATGGTACGTTCAGAGCAAACCGTGCACCTATCTTGCGTCAAGATTAGCACTATCTCCAAACGGACCAAACAAAGCTCCACCAGACCCTCGTCGCCTAGGGTACCATCGGGTGCATCTAAAACGATTTATGAGCCTGTCTTGCACTAACACTAACACTGTCTCAAAATAGGATCGAAACAAGATTCCATCTGACCCATATCACCTAGGAGTTACATCGGGTGCCTCCAATACTATTTCCGAGCCTACGGTACGTTTGACGCAAATCGTGCACCAATCTTGCATCAAGAGTAGCACTATCTCCGAACAGATTGAACTGAGCTTCCACTTGAGACTCGTCACCTTGGAGGCCCAACGAGTGCGTCCAAAATGATTTTTATGCCTATGATATGTTCGGGGCAAACCGTACACCTATCCTACAGTAACACTAACACTATCTCCAAACAGACTAAAACGAGATTCCACACGACCCATGTCACTTAGGAGTTCCATCGGATGTGTCCAAAACTATTTATGAGCCTATGGTACGTTCAGTGCAAACCATACACCTACCTTGTGTTAAGATTAGCACTATCTCCAAATGGATCGAACATAGCTCCACCTGACCCTCGTCACCTAGGAGTACCATCGGGTGCGTCTAAAATGATTTATGAGCCTATGGTACGTTTGACACAAACCGAGCACCTATCTTGCATCGATGCTAGCACTATCTCAAAACTGATCAAAACGAGATTCCACACGACTCACGTCATCTAGGAGTTCCATCGAGGGCCTCCAATACTATTTCTGAGCTTATGGTACGTTCGACGCAAACCGTGCAACAATCTTGCATCAAGAGTAGCACTATATCAAGAGCCTATACTACGTTTGACGCAAACCGAGCACCTATCTTGTACCGACACTAGCACTGTCTCAAAACAAATCGAAACGAGATTCCACAAGACTCACGTCACCTAGGATTTCCATCGAGGGCCTCCAATACTATTTCTGAGCCTACAGTACGTATGACCTAAACCATGCACCAATCTTGCATCAAGAGTAACACTATCTCCAAACGTACCGAACCGAGCTTCTACTTGAGCCTCATCACCTAGGAGTCCCATCGAGTACGCCCAAAATGATTTATATGCCTATAGTGTGTTTGGTGCAAACTGTGCACCTATCTTGCACTGACACTAAAACTGTCTCCAAACAGACTAAAACGAGATTCCACATGACCCACGTCACTTTTGACTTCCATCAGTTGTGTCCAAAACTATTTATGTGCCTATGGTACGTTCAGAGCAAACCGTGCACCTATCATGCATCAAGATTAGCACTATCTCCAAATGGACCAAATAGAACTCCACCAGACCCTCGTCACCTAGGGTACCATCGGGTGCGTCTGAAACGATTTATGAGCCTATGTTATGTTTGACGCAAACCGAGCACCTATCTTGCGCTGACGCTAACACTGTCTCAAAACAGATCGAAACGTGATTCCCTCTGAACCACATCACCTAGGAATTACATCATGTGCCTCCAATACTATTTCTGAGCCTACGGTACGTTCGACGCAAACTATGCACCAATCTTGCATCAAGAGTAGCACCGTTTCCAAATGGACCGAACCGAGCTTCCACATGAGCCTTGTCGCCTAGGAGTCCTATCGAGTGTGTCCAAAAATGGTTTCTATGCCTATGGTATGTTCGGTGCAAACCATGCACCTATGTTGCACTAACAATAACATTGTCTCCAAACGTAATAAAATGAGATTCCACACGACCCACGTCAGTTACGAGTTCCATCGGGTGTGTCCAAAACTATTTATGAGCCAATGATATGTTCAGTGCAAACCATGGACCTATCTTGCATCAAGATTAGCACTATCTCCAAATGGACCGAAAAGAGCTCCATCAGACCCTCGTCACCTAGGGTACCATTGGGTGCATCTAAAATGATTTATAAGCCTGTGTTATGTTTGACACAAACTGAGCACCTATCTTGCACTGACACTAACACTGTCTCTAAATGGACTAAACGAGATTCCACATGACCCACTCACTTGCGAGTTCCATCAGGTGCGTCTAAAACTATTTATGAGCCGAAGGTACATTCAGTCCATACCGTGCACCTATCTTGCGTCAAGATTTGCACTATCTCCAAACGGACCGAACAGAGCTCCATCAGACCCTCGTCACCTAGGAGTACCATCGGGTGCATCTAAAACAATTTCTAAGCCTATCTTTGACGCAAAGCGAGCACCTATCTTGCACCGATGCTAACACTATCTCGAAAGAGATCGAAATGAGAGTCCACATTACCCACATCACCTAGGAGTTCTATAAGGTGCCTTCAATACTATTTTCAACCCTACGGTATGTTCGACGTAAACCATGCACAAATCTTGCATCAAGAGTAGCACTATCCCCAAATGGACCGAACCGTGCTTCCACTTGAGCCTCATCACCTAGGAGTCCCACCGAGTGCGTCCAAAATTATTTCTATGCCTATGGTATGTTTGGTGCAAACCATGCACCTATCTTGCACTAACACTAACATTGTCTCCAAACAGGCTAAAACGAGATTCCACACGACCCACGTCACTTACGAGTTCCACCGGGTGCATCCAAAACTATTTATGAGCCTGTGGTACGTTTTGTGCAAATTGTGCAGCTATCTTGCGTCATGAGTAGCACTATCTTCAAACAGACCGAACAGAGCTCCACTAGACCCTCGTCACCTACGAGTACCATCAGGTGCGTTTTAAACCATTAATGAGCCTATGGTATGTTTGACACAAATCGAGCACCTATCTTGCACCGACGCTAACACTATCTCAAAACAGAACAAAACGAGATTTCACATGACCCACATCACCTAGGAGTTGCATTAGGTGCCTCCAATACTATTTTTGAACCCACGGTACGTTCGACGCAAACCGTGCACCAATCTTGCATCAAGAGTATCACTATCTCCAAACGGACCGAACCGAGCTTCCACTTGAGCCTCATCATCTAGGAGTCCCATCGAGTGCGTTCAGAACGATTTCTATGCCTATGGTATGTTGAGTGCAAACCGTGCACCTATCGTGCACTAATACTAAAACTGTCTCCAAATGCACTAACACGAGATTCAACAGGACCGTCGTCACTTACGAGTTCCATCAGGTGCGTCCAAAACAATTTATGAGCCTATGGTACGTTCAGTGAAAACCGTGCACCTATCTTGCGTCAAGATTAGCACTATCTCCAAACCGACTGAACAGAGCTCCACCAGACCCTCATCACCTAGGAGTACCATCGGGTGCTTCTAAAACGATTTATGAGCCTATGTTTGACGTAAACTGAGCACCTATCTTGCACTGATGCTAACTATAAGTGCATCTAGCCCTTTAGTGGGTTTTGGTGAATTGAATGACAACGTCATTAAAGATTTGACAAAGTTTGCAAAGTGTTGAACAGGAAATTGAGTTTATTGCATAACTTGTGGATTGTGAAATGAGAAGTATATATAGGTTCAACAAGAAGGCAAACCATATGATATTTCACATATCAAGCTTAATTGATCTCAACATTCATATCAAGAAGATATTCAAGCAATAAGGATCACAATATTGAAGAAATGGTTTTTCAGTTGATGCTTAATATGATGTGACTTGAGTATGATCGATCGGGTGAAGATAGCAAGGAAAGGGCTTCGAGGGACTAAGCGAAGGTGAAGGGCAAGCAATGGCTTGTAGACCGAGGTACCATGGCTAAGGTGAAGAAGAGAGTACTTGCATTGAGTCGAGGTACTAATTGAGCCATGAGGAGTCATATTGTATTGAGGATCAAAATCATTAGTGAAAGTGACTTTAAGCCATGGATTGAACTCACATGTGTTGAAATGGTTCAAGTCACATGCTCAAGCTGTACTTGCTCAAAGAGAGAAGATGAAGTTGATTGCATCCCCTTATGAAGTGATATTGAGAAGAAGTGACATATGAAGACATTGAAGACTCAAGTGGTTAAAATGGTAATATTCTTTTGATCTTGAGTTTAGGCTATGCCGCACTATAAAGGGGGATGCCAATCTAGTTGGTTTGAGGAAGATAGAGTGCTCAAGTATTAAAACTAAATTATAAGAGAGACACTCTAGCACCTCACGAGCACATAGAATAGTTTTAGTGACTTTTGGTGTCGGAAGTCCCGACGTATGTCGGGAGTCCCGACGGTCGGAAGTGCTGACTTGCGCCGGGAGTCCTGACGTCCAGTCACTTAGCCTGTGCGGTGACTGAGGACGTCAGAAGTCCCGACGTATGTCGGAACTCCCGACGGTCAGGAGTCCCGACCCTCGCCAGGAGTCCCGACGTAGGCCCATCGGCTCGCTCTGCTGACTGCTACGTCGGAAGTCCCGACGTATGTCGGAAGTCCCGACGGTCAGTAGTCCCGACGTAAGTCGGAAGTCCCGATGTTAACCTTTGTGCAGTGTTTTTAACCTTGCATGAACAGTATTTTCTCTAAAGGCCAGCAGTCCCGAGATCTACGTCAGCAGTCCCGACGTAGATCTGAACGGTTAGATTTCTACTAAGAGTATAAATAGCTCTCCCCTCATTTCTAACCGTTGCACACTCACTCTCTCACGCACCAAACTTCAGAGAAGTGCCTCCTAGCACCCAAGAGCCTCTCTCTTCTCTCCTCTTTGCTCCTAGCTTCAAATCTTGTAAGAGTTTGAGTTGAGAGAAGGGATTTGGTGAGAGAAACATCAAAGAAAGCTTGAGCACTTGATTTCTTTGTCAAGCCGGTTGGATTTGCATTTGTTACTCTTGGGGTTCTTAGAACCCTAGCCGGCTAGGCGTCACCCGTGGAGCTTCCAACTCGTGTGGTAGCCCCGAGAGGTTTGTAATCACCCCAATCATCTAGTGAAATCACCCCTCATCTCAAGAGATTGCTCTCTTGACTTGAGAACGAGGATAGGGTTGAAAGAGACCCAAAAAGCCTGTGTGGCTTCCTCAACAACGTGGACATAGGCAAGCCTTAGTGCTGAGCTGAACCACGGGATAAATCAGTGTCTCACTTGTGTTCTTGTGTTTTGCATTGCTATACTTGGATTTGTGGTGATTCTAGGGTTTGGTCCCGATCTATGTTTGGAGGCATCTTGGCATCAAGGAAGTGAGCTAACATCTTCACCTTACCACTAGGAAGTGGGGTTATAAGTTATTGGCTTCACAAAGTTCATTTGAGCACTTGTAGTTCATTCCTCGTAGGCGTCGGGACTGCTGACAGTTTGTGTCGGAACTGCTGACGACGTCGGGAGTTCCGACCTGAACTGTCGGGACTTCCGACAGTTGCTGACAAGTGACTTCGAGTTTTGTGTAGAAACTTTTAGACATGCCTATTCACCCCCCCTCTAGGTGACATCAAGGTCCTTACAAGTGGTATCAGAGCTAGGCTCTCAATTTCGGGCTTAACCGCCTTGAGAGACGATGTCGACAAGTGAGGAGGTATCTCAAGAACTTTTACTTTTAGATGGCTCAAATTATGCATCTTGGTCCGCTAGTGTGCTTGATGTATTTAGGGCCATGGGTCCTCATATTGAGCAGATTGTAGATGTGAGCATTTCACCTCCTAGTGATGATTTGGCCATCTTATCTAAAGAGGAAGTGAAATGCTTACAACACAATGCTCAAGCTACTAATGTCTTATTTAGTGCTTTGAGTGAAGATGTTCTTGATGCCGTCATATTTGGAGATGGTGAACCTCTTGATGATGCTCATATCATTTGGACCACGCTTAAAGAAAAATATGACAAGTCCAAATGTGATGAGAAGTTGCTCTCATTGGAGGAACCACTTGAGGAGTGCTCAACTTCATCGACAAGTGAAGAGCATCAAGTGATTCTCCCAAATGGTCAAAGTGATCATGCCACATCCACTCCCTCACCAACATATATGAATGGTAATGAAATGGTTGGTGAGAACAATGCTTTTACATGTGGTACTTCTACTTCCTCTTGTTCTTGCGAGACTAACATTTTGAAGGAAGGAGAAGCTTGTGATCGGTGGAGACCAAATGATGAATCCACCTCACCTAGAAGCTCAACTCTTCATGCGACTTCTCCTGTGTGCCTCATGGCAAAAGGTGGGAAGGTAACATCAAAAGCAAAACCTCCTCCACCTCCTAGTGACATCTCTAGTAGTGATCTTAGTGATAGCTCTAGTGATGATGAATCTAGTGATGAAGAGATCGATAACACAATTAAAAATTTGGATCCTAAGACCAAACTCTTCATCTCTAAGCTAATGGAGGATTTAGAGAGCGTCCAAGCCGAACTAGCAACTAGAGATGATGATCTCATTGCACAAGAAAACATCTATATTGCTAGTAAGAAAGCTCTTGCGGTAGAGAGAAGTGAGGTGGCCTCTTTGCGCAAGGCTTTGGCTAAAGAGCAAGATGACCATGCTCTCACAAAGAAGGCAAATATTGCACTCAATCAAAAGTATTGTGACTTAGATGAAAAGCACAAAAGCTTGAGTTGCAATATAGTCTTCTTTGGGATAGCACCTCACATCCCTCTAAGGCAAAGGATGCCTCTACTCCCTCCACTAGCTAAGGTTGTGAAAAATGTTTTAATCTTGATTTGAATATTTATGCCACTAACCTTGCTAATATGGAGGCTATGAGAAAAGAGATTGCTAGGCTCAATGAAATGATAGCAGGAGGGTGCATGAATGACATGACTCAAAGTGGTTGCAAGAAAATTGAGAAATCAAAAGGGCCACAATACAAAAATAGGTGGCATCCCTCAGTTAAAGATGAGCTCAGGCACACAAAAGGAGCCAAGACAAATGGTAAGAAACTAGTGAATGGCTTTGGATGTGTGCAGTTTGAGATGAGGGAGCAGATTGGTACAGTTCAGCCTACACAGACCACGGTAGTGCCACACCTCAAGGGCGGCAGTGTCGCACCCCGCAAAAATGGGAAGGCTACCAATCAGACTTTTGATCAAACTAAGCTCATAATGAAGATGCCTAGACAGAACAGCAAAGCCCCCAAGGCCACCAAGGTGCAACTCCAACCAAAGACGACTCTCATCACTTGCTTCAAGTGCAAGAAAGAGGGTCACCATGTAAGAGATTGCAGCTTGAAGAAAGGAAGGAAGGGCGTGAGTAAGATTCAAGAGAGGAAGAAGATGGCTCATGTCAAGTGCTCCAACTTGGGACACAATGCCTCTATGTGTTCCAACAAGGCTGATGACCAAGCCACACTTCTAAAGAGCAAGACAAGAAGAAGCAAGAGGAAGTGTTATGGATGCAATGAGAAGGGTCATGAAATTGCATCATGTCCCTCCATGAAGGATGAAAGCTTGGCATCATCAACAAAGAGGCTCGTTAGCGAGGTAGCAAACAAGAAGCAAGACAAGAAGGTGTCCTACAAGATCAAGCGCCACATTTGCTACACTTGCCGAGGAAAGGGACATCTAAGTATGGATTGTCCTATGGGTAACACTCCTAAGCTCAACTCAACAATTGATTCAAATATGCTTAGGAGGCCCAAAAATGACACTTGTGCTAGAAAGGTGATTGGTTCACCATGTGCTAGCACAAAGGCCATTTGGGTTCCTAAGATTCTTGTGACTAACATGCAAGGCCCCAAGAACATTTGGGGACCTAAATCAAGGAACTAAACTTGTTTTGCAGGCATACTCCTCCGGTGGATCAAGTTGGGTGCTTGATAGTGGATGTACAAATCATATGACCGGAGAAAGAAGTATGTTTCAATCATATTCCCCAAAGTTGGACTCAAATGAAAATATTGTCTTTGGAGACAATTCTAGGGGGATGTGCTTGGTCTCGGTAAAGTTGCTATAACCCTTGAGCATTCAATTACAAATGTTTTACATGTTGATTCGTTGAGTTACAATTTGTTGTCCGTTTCTCAACTTTGTGAGATGGGCTACAATTGTCTCTTTACGGATAAGCGTGTGGAAGTCTTTAGAAGGGAGGATTCCTCTATTGTCTTTACGGGTCGATTAAAGAATAAGCTCTACCTAGTTGATTTCAACAAAGGGAAAGCTAATCTTGAGACTTGTTTAGTGGCAAAATCTAGCATGGGTTGGCTATGGCATCGCCGGCTAGCTCATGTTGGGATGAGGAACTTGGCCAAACTTCAAAAAGACGAACACATCCTTGGACTAACAAATGTTCACTTTGAGAAAGATAGGATATGTAGCGCTTGTCAAGCCGGAAAGCAAGTTGGCATACCTCATCCACCAAAGAGCATCATGACCACCACTCAACCATTGGAGCTCATCCATATGGACCTCTTTGGACCGGTCGCCTACCTAAGTATCGGGGGTAACAAATATGGTCTTGTTATTGTTGATGACTATTCCTGTTTCACTTGGGTATTTTTTTTGTTTGATAAGTGTCAAGTCAGGGACAAGGTGAAGACATTTGTTAGAAGAGCTCAAAAGGAGTTTGGTCTCCCCATCAAGAAAATGAGAAGTAACAATGGGACCGAATTCAAGAACACTCAAGTTGAGGAGTTTCTTGATGAGGAGGGCATCAAGCATGAGTTTTCAACTCCATACACCCCTGAACAAAATGGTGTAGTAGAGAGGAAGAACCGGACACTCATTGATATGGCAAGGACAATGCTAGATGAGTACAAGATTTCGGATTTATTTTGCTGTGAAGCCGTCAACACCGCTTGTCATGCCATCAATCGCCTCTACCTACATAAGAAGTTGAAGAAAACTTCATATGAGCTTCTAACCGGTAACAAACCAAAGGTGTCTTACTTTAGAGTGTTTGGGTGCAAGTGTTTCATACTTAACAAGAGACCCAAAACCTCTAAGTTTGCACCTAAAGTTGATGAAGGTTTTCTTCTTGGTTTTGGATCAAATGAGCATGCCTATTGTGTTTTCAACAAAACCTTCGGTAGAGTTGAAATAGCGGTAGATGTGACATTTGATGAATCTAATGGCTCTCAAGTAGAGCAAGTTGATGCAAGTGTTGTAGGAAAGGAGGATCCACCATGTGAGGCAATCAAGCAATTAGCTATCGGCGATATAAGGCCACAAGAAGATGAAGCCACTGATTTGGTGGTTCCCCTAGCTGTTGATGAAGAAGTTTCTGCTGACGTACCTGATGCTGAGGGGGAGCAAACCCCTGCTACAGTCCAGCAGGGCGGCAGTGATGCACCTAGGAGCGACAGTGCCACACCCCCTCTAGGAGCAGCAGCAAGTCCAACTCCGATTCGAGGACAGAACCTGCAACCAATCTTTGAAGAAGAAGAAGTTGAAAATCCAGAAGATAATCAAGAGACCATTGAGCACCCAAGACTCAAGCAAACCATTCAAAGAGATCATCCCGCTGACAATATTCTAGGGAGTCTTTGAAAGGGGGTATTAACACGTTCACATTTAGCAAATTTTTGTCAATATTACTCTTTTGTCTCTCCTGTGGAACCAGTCAAGGTAGAAAAGGCACTTGAGGATGAGGATTGGGTGATGGCCATGCAAGAAGAATTGAACAACTTCGAGAGAAACCAAGTGTGGACATTGGTGGAAAGACCCAAGACAAACGTGATTGGCACCAAGTGGGTCTTCCACAACAAGCAAGATGAGAATGGCGTGGTGACAAGGAACAAGGCAAGATTGGTCGCTCAAGGTTTCACTCAAGTGGAGGGCTTAGACTTTGAAGAAACATATGCACCGGTGGCAAGACTTGAAGCAATCCAAATGCTTCTAGCCTTTGCTGCCCATCATGACTTCAAGCTATATCAAATGGATGTCAAGAGTGCATTCCTCAATGGCCCTATACAAGAACTTGTCTATGTTGAGCAACCACCGAGTTCTGAAGATCCCAAGTTCCCCAACCATGTCTACAAACTCCAAAAGGCGCTCTATGGACTTAAGCAAGCACCAAGAGCATGGTATGAATGCCTTAAGGAATTCTTGCTCAAGCAAGGCTTTGAAATAGGCAAAGCCGATCCTATCCTCTTTACTCGTAAAGTCAATAAAGATATATTTGTGTGCCAAATATATGTCGATGACATAATATTTGGTAGTACTAACCATGAATTTTGTGAAGAGTTTAGTAGGATCATGACCAAGAGATTTGAGATGTCTATGATGGGTGAATTGAAGTTCTTCCTCAGTTTTCAAATCAAGCAATTGAAGGAAGGGACTTTTATTAGCCAAACAAAGTACACCCATGATATGCTCAAGAAGTTTTGACATGGCGAATGCAAAGCCCATCAAAACTCCCATGCCAACCAATGGACATCTTGATCTCAATGAGGAAGGGAAAGCCATCGACCAAAAGGTATATCGCTCCATGATCGGCTCTCTACTCTATTTGTGTGCATCTAGGCCTGATATTATGCTTAGTGTGTGCATGTGTGCTAGATTTCAAGCTAACCCGAAAGAGTGCCACTTGGTGGCCATTAAGAGAATCTTGAGATATTTAGTACACACTCTTAACCTTGGCTTGTGGTATCCTAAGGGCTCTAAGTTCGATCTACTTGGGTATTCGGATTCCGATTATGCCGGTTGCAAAGTAGATCGAAAAAGCACTTCAGGGACGTGTCAATTCCTTGGAAGGTCCCTAGTGTCTTGGAGTTCTAAAAAGCAAAATTGTGTAGCCCTTTCCACCGCCGAGGCCGAGTATGTTGCAGCCGGTGCATGTTGTGCTCAACTACTTTGGATGAGGCAAACCCTTCGTGATTTCGGATGTCGCTTTACCAAAATCCCATTATTGTGTGACAATGAAAGTGCCATAAAGCTTGCAAACAATCACATAAGCCACTCAAGAACTAAGCACATAGACGTCCGACATCACTTCTTGAGAAACCACGAAGCCAAAGGAGATATCGAAATTCGCCATGTGAGCACTGAAAAGCAACTAGCCGATATCTTCACTAAGCCTCTCGATGAGTCAAGGTTTTGTGCTTTGCGTAGTGAACTAAATATACTTGACTCTCGTAATGTGGTTTGAAATGTTGCACACCTTGTTTGATCAACTAGTATCTAGGCAAAAGGTTTGCAAAAAGTTCATAATGTGTTTTAAAATGCTTTATCAAAAGAGAACTTGCACTTTTATGGTCACTGCTTGTTTTTGTTTATCTGTTGTTGACCATAATTTGTCAAGTTTGTTGTATCCCTCTTCCTTCTTTTTCCACTTTTTGGTGCTTGTTGCCAAAGGGGGAGAATGAGAGGGGGGTACAATTTTTTTTCGTCGCCTTGGTTGCTTGTGTGCACACTTGTCATATGCATCACGGTTATCATGTTGACACCTTGCACCCCCATGGATGCTAAGATATAGGAGGGTTCCCACACTTCATCTTAAATATGTGCATTGGGCATTCGAGGCCAAAATCTGAATTTCTTTCAATGCACACATTTAGGGGGAGCTCACTATATCATAGGATTCAAAATCTTATTATTTATCAATCTCTTGTAAGCTTTAATTGTGTTGTCATCAATCACCAAAAAGGGGGAGATTGTAAGTGCATCTAGCCCTTTAGTGGGTTTTGGTGAATTGAATGACAACGCCATTAAAGATCTGACAAAGTTTGCAAAGTGTTGAACAGGAAATTGAGTTTATTGCATAACTTGTGGATTGTGAAATGAGAAGTATATATAGGTTCAACAAGAAGGCAAACCATATGATATTTCACATATCAAGCTTAATTGATCTCAACATTCATATCAAGAAGATATTCAAGCAATAAGGATCACAATATTGAAGAAATGGTTTTTCAGTTGATGCTTAATATGATGTGACTTGAGTATGGCTCGATAGGGTGAAGATAGCAAGGAAAGGGCTTCGAGGGACTAAGCGAAGGTGAAGGGCAAGCAATGGCTTGTAGACCGAGGTACCATGGCTAAGGTGAAGAAGAGAGTACTTGCATTGAGTCGAGGTACTAATTGAGCCATGAGGAGTCATATTGTATTGAGGATCAAATCATTAGTGGAAGTGACTTTAAGCCATGGATTGAACTCACATGTGTTGAAATGGTTCAAGTCACATGCTCAAGCTGTACTTGCTCAAAGAGAGAAGATGAAGTTGATTGCATCCCCTTATGAAGTGATATTGAGAAGAAGTGACATATGAAGACATTGAAGACTCAAGTGGTTAAAATGGTAATATTCTTTTGATCTTGAGTTTAGGCTATGCCGCACTATAAAGGGGGATGCCAATCTAGTTGGTTTGAGGAAGATAGATTGCTCAAGTATTAAAACTAAATTATAAGAGAGACACTCTAGCACCTCACGAGCACATAGAATAGTTTTAGTGACTTTTGGTGTCGGAAGTCCCGACGTATGTCGAGAGTCCCGACGGTCAGAAGTCCCGACGTATGTCGGGAGTCCCGACGGTCGGAAGTGCTGACTTGCGCCGGGAGTCCTGACGTCCAGTCACTTAGCCTGTGCGGTGACTGAGGACGTCAGAAGTCCCGACGTATGTCGGAACTCCCGACGGTCAGGAGTCCCGACCCTCGCCAGGAGTCCCGACGCTAGGCCCATCGGCTCGCTCTTCTGACTGCTGCGTCGGAAGTCCCGACGTACGTCGGAAGTCCCGACGGTCAGCAGTCCCGACGTAAGTCGGAAGTCCCGACGTTGACCTTTGCACAGTGTTTTTAACCTTGCATGAACAATGTTTTCTCTAAAGGCCAGCAGTCCTGAGATCTACGTCAGCAGTCCCGACATAGATCTGAACGGTTAGATTTCTACTAAGAGTATAAATAGCTCTCCCCTCATTTCTAACCGTTGCCCACTCACTCTCTCACGCACCAAACTTTAAAGAAGTGCCTCCTAGCACCCAAGAGCCTCTCTCTTCTCTCCTCTTTGCTCCTAGCTTCAAATCTTGTAAGAGTTTGAGTTGAGAGAAGGGATTTGGTGAGAGAAACATCAAAGAAAGCTTGAGCACTTGATTTCTTCGTCAAGCCGGTTGAATTTGCATTTGTTACTCTTGGGTTCTTGGAACCCTAGCCGGCTAGGCGTCGCCCGTGGAGCTTCCAACTCGTGTGGTAGCCCCGGGAGGTTTGTAATCACCCCAATCATCTAGTGAAATCACCTCTCATCTCAAGAGATTGCTCTCTTGACTTGAGAACGAGGATAGGGTTGAAAGAGACCCAAAAAGCCTGTGTGGCTTCCTCAACAACGTGGACATAGGCAAGCCTTAGTGGTGAGCTGAACCACGGGATAAATCAGTGTCTCACTTGTGTTCTTGTGTTTTGCATTGCTATACTTGGATTTGTGGTGATTCTAGGGTTTGGTCCCGATCTATGTTTGGAGGCATCTTGGCATCGAGGAAGTGAGCTAACATCTTCACCTTACCACTAGGAAGTGGGGTTGTAAGTTATTGGCTTCACAAAGTTCATTTGAGCACTTGTAGTTCATTCCCCGTAGGCGTCGGGACTGCTGACAGTTTGTGTCAGAACTGCTGACGATGTCGGGAGTTCCGACCTGAACTGTCGGGACTTCCGACAGTTGCTAACAAGTGACTTCGAGTTTTGTGTAGAAATTTTTAGACACGCCTATTCACCCCCCTCTAGGCGACATCAAGGTCCTTACACTAACACTATCTCAAAAGAGATCAAAACGAGAGTTCACATGACCCACATCACCTAGCAGTTCCATCAGGTGCCTTCAATACTATTTTCGAGCCAACGGTACGTTTGACGTAAACCATGCACCAATCTTACATCAAGAGTAGCACTACTCCAAACAGACCGAACAGAGCTTTCACTTGAGCCTCGTCACCTAGGAGTCCCACCAAGTGTGTCCAAAATGATTTCTATGCCTATGGTATATTCGGTGCAAACCATGCACATATCTTGAACTAACACTAACATTGTCTACAAACGGACTAAAACTAGATTCCACACGACCCTCGTCACTTACGAGTTCCATCGGGTGCATCCAAAACTATTTATGAGCCTATTGTACGTTCAGTGCAAACCGAGCACCTATCTTGCGTCAAGATTAGCACTATCTCCAAACGTACCGAACAGGGCTCCACCAGGCCCTCATCAACTAGGAGTACCATCGGGTGCATCTAAAATAATTTATGAGCCTATGGTACTTTTGAGGCAAACCGAGCACCTATCTTGCACCGACGCTAAAAATATATCGAAACGAGATTCCACATGACCCACGTCACCTAGGAGTTCCACCGGGTGCCTCCAATACTATTTCTGAGCCTATGGTACTTTCGACCAAACCATGCACCAATCTTGCATCCAGAGTAGCATTATCTCCAAACGGACCGAACCGAGCTTCCAATTAAGTCTCGTCGCCTAGGAGTCCCATCGAGTGTGTCCAAAATGATTTATATGCATATGGTATGTTCAGTGCAAATCGTGCACCTATCTTGCACTGACACAAACACTGTCTCCAAACCGACTAAAATGAGATTCCCCACGACTCACGTCACTTACAACTTCCATCGTGTGCATCCAAAACTATTTATGAGCCTATTCTACGTTCAGTGCAAATCGTGTACCTATCTTGCGTGAAGATTAGCACTATCTCCAAACGGACCAAACAGAGCTCCATCAGACCCTCGTCACCTAGGAGTACCATTGGGTGCGTCTAAAACGATTTCTGAGCCTATCTTTGACGCAAAGCGAGCACCTATCTTGCACCGGTGCTAACACTATCTCGAAAGAGATCGAAACGAGAGTCCACATTACCCACATCACCTAGGAGTTCCATCAGGTGCCTTCAATACTATTTTCGAGCCTACGGTATTTTTGACGCAAACCATGCACCAATCTTGCATCAAGAGTAGCACTATCTCTAAACGGACCGAACCGAGCTTCCACTTGAGCTTAGTCACCTAGGAGTCCCACCGAGTGCGTCCAAAATGGTTTCTATGCCTATGGTATGTTCGGTGCAAATCATGCATCTATCTTGCACTAACACTAACATTGTAACAGAACAGACCAAATTATAAGAGCACAAGTACAAAAACAAGCACCGAAGCGCTCAAATTTTCGAACTTGAGCCCATATAATCCCGGTAGTCAATCGAAACCACGAAGGATTTCAAACCAACTTGCTTACAACCAAGATCGCATCATTCAACATACAACATCATACGTTACATTTCGCAAGTAGTTCCGAAATAAGTTTACACACACGGAGTCGCAGTTATTACAAACCAAGTTTATAAAGTAGCGGAAGCAAACACACACCAGTTGTTTAACTACTGCCAGTCTTGTTGATCAACAACCCGCAAAAGCATCAGGAAAGTACATAAAAGATGATCACACCCTAGTGATCTAGTCTTCGTCACCCGCAGGGTGGAGACAAGTTTTGCAGAAGCCTTGAAAGAGCATATCATCTGCAACAGGAGGGAATAAACCCTGAGTACTGGAATGTACTCAGCTATACTTACCCGTCAAAAACCAGAAATAAGATGACACCAAGGATTATGCAAGGCTTTCACAAGAGGCTAGCTGACACCACATTTTGCATAAAGACATAAGTAATTGAAACTCTTATAACTTGTACTAGCAGTTCTTTTTAGCATTTACCTGTCATCTATCTTAGCACCTGTACTAAGCATGCACTTGATTATAATCAAACAATTATCATTATTATATCCAGAGTAAGTATGAATTGTGGCAACATTGTATCATTCTCTTAACCACCTGTTCATTTAATGAGATCTACGTTGCCGCTGCTCAAGTCAAGTGCTCACTAACCGGGAGCGACGACGATTCGAATCGAATTCCTATCCAGCTGGAGGGGTATTTCTAACACTCACCGAGTCACACCTGGCGAGGGCTGCTCAGGTCATCTTTTGTACAGTTCAGGAATCGCGGGTCCGAATAATGTCGCGTCCCCAAGGGCGACACTCTGCTAGGTGATAGGGACTCTAACCCCCCCCTTGGTCTCACGCCAATGTCCCCAAGCACATCCTTTCTCTCCTCCAAGATGCAACCTACCATTCGATTCTCGGCCTGAACCATACTACTCGACTTCGCGGTCGGAATGACTTATCCGGCCAACTAAATGTTAGACTGCGTTCAACATGACTCAAGGACGTACAGCGAAGCGGTCCTTAAACGACTCAGACGGGCATAGCTCCACACCCAAGACGTGAAGTGTCTTGCGGCTGTACTATCGAACTCCCGCCCGGTCTCAATTTCATTTTAAAGGCATGGTTCCATCCACGATAGCCATAAAGCCACTCGTGACTCCTTCCTATATCTCGCGGATGACTGGAAATCACCCAACTTCTACCGTACTAAGCAGGGCTAAGCATTGACACGTGCCTAAACCTAATATAGGATTAAGTACGTTATGTGGACAAGGACAGGTATAATGCAACAAGTGTTTTCATATAACTCCTACAACTTAATGCAGTAAACAATTAAAAGTACTCAAGATTACTTTATAAAACATTAGGTTCAGCATGCACCGGGGCTTGCCTTTTAGAAAGGTCGAGGGCCGGTGGTCAGGGCACTCGGGCAAGTCTTCAGCGGCGTCTCCTCCGCCGACTGGTTCCGCTGGCTCCTCTGGCTGGTCCTGGACCTCCTCCGGTATCGCTGGCTCGAACTCGAGGAGTGTTACCCCCTCCGAAACACCTATTGCATGAGTGCACAATAAATATCATGGATGCATAATGGGTGCAACATGCTCAGAATGAAATGCATTTCAGCAGTAAAAGTACTATATTCAAGTCACTTCACCATTACGTGCAAATCTCTTCTCCGGTGGAGAAGTACTTACCTAATCTACTCAACCTAAGGTATAGCTGTTCATCTTCGGTTAAGGCCCTAACACCTAATAAACACAAGAGTGACATTATTTAGGTTACCACATCCAACCCAAAATATCACAGTAAGACATTCTGGACAGCAGCTACTTGTTTCTAACATAACTAGAGATTTCCAACTCCAAAAGATATGATGTAAGACAATATAGAAAGCTTATGAAATGCACCACAAAATATTTTCAGACCACAACACTTAATTCCAAAGTTTACCTAGTCGAAATTCCAAAGTTCCAGAATCTATCCTCCCCAAACAGAGAGCAGCCAATTCTGGACTGTCACTTAAAACGGCAATAACTCCCAAACTACTAAGCCAAATGCTCCCAAATTTTGAAACAAGCTAGTTTATCAAGTTTACTACAACTTTGGTACTTACAAGTGTTTCAGCAAACACTTTTATCAAAGGCCAAACCCAAAGATACTACCAGCTGTCCAGAAAACCTAGAATCGCAAAGATTAAATATTTATTTATGTGGCAAACATCCCTTAAGACCAAACTAATGTTACCACAAGTTCACATAGGTCACAACAACACCAGAAAGTAAGGTGTGCCTACCTAAAATATTTATTTAAACTCATTTCTTAATTTACTTAAGTAATTAAGTGGAATTTTAAACATATATGTAAACGGCTCCTAAAATTCTACAAAAATTACAGGAGGCTCTATGAAGCAAAAAGAGACCACTGTAAAAATTTGAACTAAAATTATTTACAGAAACTCCCCAAACAAAATTCACAAGCCCAAAAGGCTGATTTTTGTATAATTAACAAATCATATTAAAAAGTGTCAAACAACAGATTTCATATTTTTCTTAGACACTTTATGGTACCAAGACATTCTCCAAAAATTTATAAGAACATTGCACATGTAGAAAAATTACTAAAATTCATTCAAGTATTCCCTAAAATGACAAGATAGCATTATAACTTGAAAAGTGCTTAAGCACTACTGCCCAAATTTTTACCAGAGCTAGAGCAAGTATAAATTAGCCTACCCACCAAATTTCATAATTTTTGGAATACTGAAACTCAAGATATGATTTAAACAAGTTTGCATGCAATCTAAAACACATTTCAAAAACCTATTTAAATCTCCCAGAAACTCAACATCACATAACCAACTTCATATTTTTCTAAAATACTACACATCATGTAGATCCTAACAAAATTTATCTCATAATTTTTGGGCAAGTAAAACCCTAGATCTACATTTTCCAAACATCATCAAAATTCTGTGGCAAAAATAAATGAAAATGAAAAAGATCTCATTTTATACTGGGCTGGCCTGGGAACAGGCGTGGCCCACGGCGCGCGCGCGGCCTGCTCGGCCGTCCCGCCCACGCGCGGCACCTGCCAGGTGGGGTCCGCTGCCAGAGAGAGGGAAGTAGAGAGGGAAGGCCGCGGACTCCGGCGAGCTCCTACTCACCGACGACGACGTCTCCGGCGACGGGAAGACACCGACGGTTTCCACGTGACCTTCCGCATCAACTAAACCTCGATTCGCGGATCCTACCCAACCCTAGCTACGACGGTCATGGCAACCGCAGCTCGGAGGCGGCACCCGGTGGCGCTCCGGCGAGCTCTGGGAGCAAGGGACCTAGGTTGGGCGTGCTACGGCTTCCAGAGGAGATGGCGGACCTATCCATGCTAAGGACAAGGACAGAGGTGGGGCGAATGCGGCTGATCGCGTGAGCACCGCGTCGGTGGCCATGGCGTGGCAGCGCACGACCGCGTTCCGGCGTGTACCGTCCACCCTAGCCGGTAACATCATCGCCTAGGCTTCTCTACCTGATCCGGAACCCAGAACAGGAACTAGCAAGAATGGAGGGTGACAGTAGGGAGCTGGCCACGGTGAGCCACCGTGCGGACGATACGCCGGCGAGGTCTCGCGGTGGCGGAAATGGAAATTCACCTTCACCTCTGCACGATTGGTTTAGGCAACGGATGGAGGAGGTGGAGGGGACTCTGGCGGAGCGGTGGACGAGGTTTGGGCGACTGTAGTGAGACGATGAGCTCGTGCGAGCACGGAGAAGGATGCGGCGGCAATGACGCCTCCGTTTTTCACCTCGGTGAGCACGGCAAGAGCGAGAGTGAAAGGGGAGGGGTGAGCGCGAGTGGTGGAGGTTGAGGTGTCGGCCCCGACTTCACACCCGCGCGCATGCTCGGGACGTGGAGGCGACGGCAGGGCGCGAGCGCCAGGCGGCTCCGTTGCTCTACGCGGCCGCCACGACAGCGAAGCTATCTGTCGACTGAAAGGAGCCGACGTCGACTGAATAGATCCCGACGTGGTGGTCTGACAGTGACAGTTTGACGGTGAATATCTCCCAAACCAGCTAGATTTAGTCGAAGATGACTACATCAATTATGTAGAGCTACATGAGGGCTATAACTTTGTCAATTGGCTTCAGGGCTGGTTCGGCTTAGTTATTGAGATATAGCGTCCTAAAGTGAGGCACCCGAAACTGAAACTGAGTTTCAGTGAGTCACACCGATTGAAACCCATTTTTCCAGGCACTATAACTCCTAAACCATTTAGAACTAGGTGATGGTGATGTTGACAATGTTGTAGAGCTAGGTGAGTACTACAAAAGTGTCAATATGAGTTGGGGCTGGTTTGGTCTGGTTTGCAAACTACAAGCTTCCAAAGTAGGCCACAGTAAAACTGGAGGGACACTTTTGAGACTTAGAAAAATTCTAAGTGTTGAGACAGCCCCTCTAGCTGACTTGTGGGCCATTTTTGAGCATGTTCTGGCCAGTTTCATGAGATGGTCATATTGAGACTTTTGTTCCCCATAAAATTCCCTACAACTTTGCTTAAGGGTGCTCTTCCATGCAAGGTCTCTAAGCTAGGCTTTTTAATTGGTCAACTAGAGCATCCTAGAGCTAAATGCTGGTCAACTACACCTTGGAGGGCATTTTGGTGATTTTGGTCAACATGAACCTTGCTCCATTAGTGACCCTAAGTATACTAAGGTGTTGTGAGATATAATTGGCTACTCTACCCTTTAGTTACACCAATTCTCTAGTGTCACATGATGTGACCAAACAAAGTTCTAAAAACAACCACCTTAGTTGCAACCACATAAAATAACATGAAATGATGCATGCTTATGCTCATGCAAATGCAATGCAGTTATGGAGCTAAACACCTGAGGTGTTACAAACATTGTCTCCAAATGGAGTAAAACGAGACTCCACACGACCCACATCACTTACGAGTTCCACCGGGTGCGTCCAAAACTATTTTTCAGCCTATGGCACATTCAGTGCAAACCGTGCACCTATCTTGCATCAAGAGTAGCACTATCTTCTAACAGACCAAATAGAGCTCCATCAGACCCTCATCACCTAGGAGTACCATCGAGTGCATCTAAAACAATTTATGTGCCTATGGTATGTTTGATGCAAACCGAGCACCTATCTTGCACCGATGCTAAAACTATCTCAAAATAGATCGAAACGAGAGTCCACATGACCCACATCACCTTAGGGTTCCATTAGCTGCCTTCAATACTATTTTCGAGCCTATGGTACGTTCGACGCAAACCATGCACCAGTCTTGCATCAAGAGTAGCACTATCTCCAACCAGACCGAACCGAGTTCTAGTTGAGCCTCGTCACCTAGGAGTCCCACCGAGCGTGTCCAAAATGATTTCTATGCCTATGGAATGTTCGATGCAAACCATGCACCTTTCTTGCACTGACACTAACATTGTCTGAAAACGGACTAAAACGAGATTCCACATGACCCACGTCACTTACGAGTTCCACCGGGTGCGTCCAAAACTATTTATGAGCCTATGGTACGTTCAACGCAAACCGTGCACCTATCTTGCGTCATGAGTACCACTATCTTCAAACGGCCTGAACAGAGCTCCACCAGACTCTCGTCACCTAGGAGTACCATCGAGTATGTCTAAAACCATTAATGAGCCTATGGTACGTTTGACACAAACTGAGCACCTATCTTGCACCAACACTAACACTGTCTCCAAATGGACTAAATCGAGCTTACTGTTGAGCCTTGTCACCTAGGAGTCCCACCGAGTGCGTCCAAAATGATTTTTATGCCTATGGTATGTTCGGTGCAAACCGTGCATCTATCTTGCACTGACACTAACACTGCCTCCAAACCGACTAAAATGAAATTCCACATGACCCACATCACTTATGAGTTCCATTAGGTGTGTCCAAAACTATTGGTGAGCCTATGGTACGTTCAGTGCAAACCGTGCACCTATCTTGCGTCAAGATTAGCACTATCTGCTAATGGACCGAACAGAGCTCCACCTGAGCCATGTCACTTAGGAGATCCATCGGGTGCGTCCTTAATGATTTCCGAGCCTATGGTACGTTTAACGCAAACCATGCACCTATCTTGCGTCATGATTGGCATTATCTCCAAATGGACCCAACAGAGCTCCACCAAACCCACATCACCTAGGAGTACCATCAGGTGTGTCTAATACGATTTATGAGCCTATGGTATGTTTAACACAAATCAAGCACCTATCTTGCACCAACCCTAACACTATCTAAAAATCGATTAAAACAAGATTTCATCTCACCCACATCACCTAGAAGTTCCCTCGAGTGCCTCCAATACTATTTCTGAGCCTACGATACGTTCGATGTAAACGTGCACCAATCTTGTATCAAGAGTAGCACTATCTCCAAATGGACCAAACCGAGCTTCCACTTGAGCCTCAGCCCCTAGGAGTCCCATCGAGTGCGTCCAAAATGATTTCTATGCCTATGGTATGTTCGGTGCAAACCGTGCACCTATCTTGCACTGACACTAACACTGTCTCCAAACCGACTAAAACGAGATTCCACACGACCCACGTCACTTACGAGTTCCACCGGTTGTGTCCAAAACTATTTATGAGCCTATGGTACGTTCAGTGCAAACCATGCACCTATCTTGCGACATGTGTAGCACTATCTTCAAATGGACTGAACAGAGCTGTACCAGACCCTCACCACCTAGGAGTACCATTGGGTGCGTCTAAAGCCATTAATGAGCCTATGGTACGTTTGACACAAACCGAGCACATATCTTGCACTGACACTAACACTATCTCAAAACAGATCGAAACGAGATTCCATGTGACCCAAATCACCTAGGAGTTCCAACAGGTGCCTTTAATACTATTTCTGATACTACGGTACTGAAAGGTCCATGTTTGGTTTTGGTAATTGAGTGACAACTTAGGTGGACTAATATGTGGTTATGTGAGATACACAGGAGATTAGTCCACATGTGATGGTGTCATGAAGGAGCTCATTCATATGAGACATGACATGGAGTCATGCGACCAAGGTGGAGAAGATCAAGATGAGGCTTGGCTTGATGGACCGGTTGCTAGGGTGAAGGGCAAGTTGTGTGATGGCTTGGCGCCAAAGGACCGAGGCAACGGTGAAGAGCAAGTGAGGTCAAGATCGATGAACCAATACGGTCACGTGATGATATGAAGTGGATCATATCATTTGGTGATTGGTTGGTGCATGTGTTGCATCAACGTCAGAGGAGATGGAGTGGAATGCGCAAGGCAAAGGTATAACCTAGGGCATTTCCATTTTACCGGTCATAGGTGAGTAGAGAAGTTTATGACCGGGTTTAGGATAGATGGCCGTACTATCAAGAGGGGCAAACTTGTTTGCATATCGGTCATCTAGTGCCACTCGTGTGATCTAACTATGCATCGTTGCTAGGATCGAGTGGCGTGGCAAGTTGAGTGGTTAACTCCTTCGGTAAAATGTTTGTGAAAATGCTAACACACGTGCACAAGGTGGTGTTCACTTGTTGGTGTTGGCACATTTGCGAAGGCGTTGGAGTTTGAGCGGTAGAGAGGGTTTGGGTTCCTCTCTCCCTCCTGCCGAACTTGCGAGCGCGGGATTCAGGCGTTTTCGAGGAGTTGAAAAGCCTATTTTCCACTACGCCGGAAGTCGGAAAAGAAATGGAGGCGAACGGAGGTCACAGAGGTGACCGGACGCTGCACCGGATGCGGTCATGGTATGACCGGACGCGTCCGGTCAGTACAGCGCAGACGCGGGTGTTAGGGTTTGTAACCGGCGCGTCCGGTCACTTGCGGGACCGGCGCGTCCGGTCAGTCGCCCAGAGGGAACTGCGGTTCACGAGGATGATCGGACGCGAGGCGCGTCCGGTCACACATGATCGGACGCGTCCGATCATTGAAGGAGCTTACTGGACTCTAACCGGACGCGGGCACTGTCGCGTCCGGTCATCGCAAGGAGCGCGTCCGATCGTTGCGTCGTGGGCGCGTGGGTCAGGGCGATCGGCGCGTCCGGTCATCGGGACCAGCGCGTCCGGTCGTTATGAGAAGCGCGTCCGGTCATAGGGTTTGACCGTTGGCGCAGTGACCGTTGGAGGATCGGACGCGGCTGAGCGCGTCCGGTCAGTTACGACCAACACGTCCGGTCGTCCCGAAATCTGCCCAGTGAAGGGGTAACGGCTCTATTTGTTCGTGGGGTTATAAATAGATACCTTGGCCGGCCGTGGCCGGTAGCTGAGCACACTATAGTCTTTGTGACTTGTGTGGTAGTGCTTGGGAGCCCTCTAACTCACTCATGCTTGATAGTGTTCATCGGATCGAGTGAGAGAGCGATTCTAGTGCGTTGCTTTGAGAGATTGCATCGTGTGGCACTAGGTGATCGTGTTGCAAGCCAGTGGTGCTTGTTACTCTTGGAGGTTGCCACCTCCTAGACGGCTTGGTGGCTTGTGGCTCCGTCGAAGCTCGCAAGAAGATTGTGCGAGGCTCCGGAGAAGCTTTTGTGAGGGGGATTGTGCTCACCCCGCGGGGATCGCGAAGAGCAACTCTAGTTGAGCGTGTCATTGAGCTACCACACTTTATGGTGGGTTCTTGCGGTGCCTTTTGAGAGGCTCGGTGTGTGACCGATTAGCCGCCGAACCACAAAGTGTTGGTCGACACAATGGGGATGTAGCTTGGTGGCAACCAAGTGAACCTCGGGAGAAAATCACCGTGTCAACATTGTCTACTCTTCTCGGTGGTTTGCTTTCGTGCAACACAAGCTTGTATTTACTTTCATATATACTTGTGCTTGTGTAGTTGCTCTCGTAACTAGTTTGCTTGTGTAGCTTGCTAGTTATCTTCTTGCTTGTGTAGCTAGAAGCTTCCCCTTGCGTGACTAATTTGGTTTGTGTAACCTTGTTAGTCACATTGCTTAGTTTGTGTAGCTAAGTGTTTTGCGCTCTCTAATTTAGCATTAGTTGCCTTGTTTTTGAGCATTGCTAGTGAGCTTAGGCTTTGTGCGCTTTGCTTACTAAAATTGTGTAGGAGCTCCCTCTTGCTTGCAAAGTACTAGTGCATAGGTTTGTGTGACCTTGCTCTAGAATTAAATAGGAGAGCTCTTGCTAAGGAAAGCACCTTAGTTGCTTAATTAGGATCTTTGTGAGGTGCTTGTGAACTTAGTTAGAGGGGTGTAGTCTTGGCTAGACCGATAAGTTTAATTCCGCATTTGTTTTGGTTAGCCAACACGTTTAAGTTTTAGAAAGGACTATTCACCCCCCCTCTAGTCCGCCATCTCGACCCTTCAATTGGTATCGGAGCCGGGTCTCTCATTTGTGGTCTTCACCGACCCGAGAGGATGGCGGCTTATGGGCTAGATGATTGTGTGGAACACATTTTTGATGGCACTCACTATGCACGGTGGAAAAATCACATGCTTGATCATTTTCGTGCTCTTGGCCCTAAGTTTTGGTGGATCATAGTTGTTGGCTTTTCTCATGACTTGGATGGGTGTGGTAACCGTACCCAAGCTCAAAATGATTGCCGAACACTTGATGCACAAGCTAAGTTTTATCTAATCAAAGCTTTAAATGATGAGATTTTTGACAAGGTGAGGGGTCTCTCAAGTGCACATAGCATGTGGACGACGCTCAAGCATCACTATTGTGGCTCCTCAATTTGGGATGATGGAAAATTCAAGAAGGATGATCACATAGTGATGGAGGTACATGAGGATGTTGAGCATGACCACAACGAGGTGATTGTGGAGGATTGCTCCACCTCAATGTCAAGTGATGATGATGATGATCATGCCACAAGATCACTTGACAAGAATGATGATAATGCCACAAGTGATGCAAGCAATGATTCTACTCCATGCACACTTGATGGTGAAGATGATGGCTATGAGAGTGATGCTTCAACAAGCTCATCAATATCATCACATGGTAACACTAAGATACATGTTGGTGGTTTTGTTGTTAATTGTGATGATCTAAATTTTGAGCTTCTTTGTAAACTCTCAAGAGCCTTAAAAAGAGAAATGGAAAAAGTAAGTAAATTGGAAAAAGGAAAACTCTTTTCTAAAGACCACATGTGAACAACAAAAGCATCTACTTTATGTTACTACTTGTTCACATGAGGAGCTAAAATTGACTCATGAGGAACTTAGTGTTGCTCATGATAACTTGGTACAAGAACATGCTTTACTCACTAAGAAGCTTTCTAATGAAGAAACCAAATCTAGTGAGAGCTCATCATTTGGGTCAAATGATCAATCACATATTACTAACCCTTGTGATGTAGGCAAGAAGCATGTATCCACCTCTTGTGATGATTTATTAGATATGCCATGTTCTTCACAATTAGATGCTTGTTCTACTTCTATGTCTTGTGAGACTAACCTTTTGAAGGAGAACAATGAGCTCAAAAGTGAAGTGAAGAATTTGAGCAACAAGTTGGAGAGGTGCTACAACTCTAAAATCGCCATTGAGCATATCATGACCAATCAAAGAAGATATGGTGATAAGAGTGGTATTGGCTACAACAAGAGCAAGGGCAAGATTAAGAAGAAGCAAGATGCAAAGAAGCTATCCCAACTCATGTGCTACCAATGCCATGAAGTGGGACATATTGACAAGTGTTGCCCTACCAACAAGTCTCAAGTTGAGCCAAAAGCAAAGCCCCAAGATCAAGTCAAAATCAACCATGAAGATGATGATGACTTGATGATGAAGAAGAAGAAAACAAGAAGGGGTGGTAGAGCAAGGCATCCAATGCAAATCCAAGATGCCAAGATGATGAGCAAGAATCAAATTGAGAAGAAAGTACATGCTCACATCAAGTGCTTCAAGTGTGGAGATATAGGACACTTTACCTCGGGGTGTCCTACCAAGCTTGAGAAGAAGGCTCAAGCAACTCATGAGAGGCTAGGCAATGGGAAGCACAATATAAGCAAGGAAGAAAAGGCTCAAGCAAAGAGAATGTGCTACTTATGCCGGGAAAGGGGACACATGCTCATTCATGTCCCCTAGGTAACAATCCTAAGCCTAGTTCAATTAATAATACTAACATGCTTAGAAAGGATGGCAATGGTACCTCATTTGGTGGAATTGCAAAACATCCCGCTACCCATACTAAGGCTTTGCCTAAGTATGTTGCTCCTAATTTGAGAGGACCCAAACTTGTTTGGGTACCATCAAAAAGTGGATGATTGTTTGTAGGTACCATCGGCATTGGAGGCTTGATTTATTTGGATTCATATTGGTCATCATATGTTGAATTAAGTTTTAAAGCTTAGTGCATATTCTATCCCAATGCCAAGTCAAAATAAGTGGAGTCCAAATGCTACAACATACAAGTGCAACATTCAAGTTGTGGATGATTTATTGGAATTATTTGATGGCTTACAAATATTCAAGTTGAAAGCTTGCTATTGGATGATCATGAGCTAACCAAGGTATATCTCTAGTTGATCATTTTATTTGGGTGCATATGAGTTGATTGAATTGGATACATGTGCAATGTTGCTTGCTATGAGATGATTGAATAGATTAAAAGCTTAGTAATCAAGTTTGGATTGGTTTGTGTTTGATAATTTCATGAGATGACATTTAGTAAGTGGATTGGATGGATATATGTCTTGTGAAAGTATTCAAACAAATTAGTTTTAAGTTTGATTCACCTTTAATGAAGAATAGCTCATGTATTGAAATCTGTCCAAAGTTGAAAATCTGAGCTAGCAGTGATCAAGTCTGAGTTTGGATGATCAAATCTACTTGGATTGGAATGAAATTTGGCATATATGCTCTAAACTTATGGTATGAGATGCTGTAGAAATTTCATGGGAATTGGACAAGAAATGCTATGATTTTGGAGTACATCTTGTCAGTCATAATGCAGCAGTTTTCAGCATGTAGCAGTGGTGGAAGATTTGAAATCTGGTAGCAATCTAGATGTCAAATGAATCTCAAATTTTTACAGCTGCTAGATGACTTAGTGAGTCACATCTCCACCAAATTTCATGGCATTTGGATCTGTACATTGGGAGATATGAATTATTCTTTGAAGGGTACAGAATCTGCCAGAAAAGTGACAATCATTGGATTAATCTAGAGTCACTTTGATTGAAAGGTCCTCAAGTTGGAAACATGTTTATAAGTGGTTGAGGAACCTAAGTTTGGTTTTGGATTGATCTAGAAGCATAAAGAGCAATGAGTACAAGAACATTTGATTGTGGAATGTATTTGGTGTACATGTTCAGTACTCAAATTTAAAGATCAAGATCAAACTTAAGATGAAGATGAAATTTAAGTTCTAGTGATGATTAGAGATCATTTGGTAGAAAGAAAAGGACTTAAACAAGTAGAAAGAGTTGGACTCAAATGTAGATTCAAGGATTATTCATCAAGATTGAGTTCATCATTTGGATCAATCAAATTATATCATTTCAAGTAAGTATCAAGAGTGGTTCTTTGGAGAAAGGTCACTTCTCCCTAGTGAGGGGCTTGCCGCCGTGTGTAGGTGAAACCAAGTTTGGGACTTAGAAGGCTAACATGGAAGTGGTGATCCAAGGAACTTGTGATGCTTAGTTGAAGCAATCAAAAGGGTTGATCAAGAAAAGCAAGCAACACCCAAAAGAGAGCTAGTCATATATTTCAAGTGGTATTCTAAGTAGTTCTCTCATGCAAGCATTGATCAAAAAGATGAAGCAAGCCAACCACAACTCAAGAGATAGTGCACTTGATCATAAGTGGTTTTCATTTCATATGGGTGAAGAATGGATTTATCTATGATGATTGGTCTTCACCAAGCTCATAAATTGGACTTCATATTGTTATTGGAGTAATGAATTGGAATCTATGTGACTATCCTCTACTCCAACATAGCAAAGGTATCATTGCAATGTGCATGATCATTTCATCTCTTACTAGTATGCGATTAGTGCATATAGTACATGCTTACTAGGATCATGCATAACAAATGAAATGTTTAAATTCATAGCCTACCACTATTGCTTGAATTGTCTAAATGATCTAGTGGTATGAGTATGAATTTGTTCATGAGCTAGTAAACCCAAGTACTTGATCTAGTTTGGATTGCTAACAAGTGACAAGTACAACATTGGCAAGATAACCCTTAGCATAAGGTGTGAAGAAGCTTGTCATTGGATCAAATCGGACTTGGAATCTTAGGCAAATCAACATAGTTCAAGTCATATAAGAAGCTCATGACAATGATAAGAGTACAAGCACAAGACAACAATGAAAATGGATATCTAGTTTGTTTCAAATAGTATCTAGACTCAAATTGATCTTCCAAGTGGTATTCACTAGTGGTGTCTAGATCATCAACTTACAAGTGATATCTTACAAGTGGTACTCATGAAGATAGAAAATGTTCAAGAAGTGAATATTATTGCCAAATCCTTCAAAGTGAATCCATACAAGAAAATTCTTTCAAATGGTATCACATTTCTACTCATGGTAGCTTCACGTGGTATCATTCATGCAAGACGATGGTTTCACAAGTGATCCTCAACCTTAAGTGATCAAATCAAGAAATGCTACCCTCATCTCCAAGTGGTATCTCAAGTGAATGACACATGCTATGACATAGGGGGAGGAGCCCCACCGATTGGTATCAAGGTCAAAGATCCTATGTGGTATCTCAAGAGCAACCATAAAGTTTGTCATTCCAACATATGTGGTAATGTCCATCAAAAATGCAATATTCAAGTCTCAACCATCTACCCCAATACAAGCCTTTGTATCAATTGAGAAGAACACCTTTTATGGAAATTGATGACAAAGGGGGAGAAGTTGGACAAAGATATGAAAGCTTTTTGAGCTTTGGGGAGAGATAGGAAAGATTGGACATGGACATAGACAAAGAGGGAGTAACATTGAAGAATGTAAGGGGATCAAACATTCTTGGACAAAGAAAGCACACAAGTAGGGGGAGCAAGCTCATGAACTTTGATTGATTACATTTGATATGTGCATAATTCATGTGTTTGCTTGCATTGCATAAGTTCTTAAATTCAATATGCATGCTTGTGTGGTGTATGCTAGTTATAGAACTTGAATGATGATTTGATAACTAACATGCATAGGACGTTAGCTAGACTTGTGATTATCATGCAAAAACTAGAACCTTGCTAATAATGTTGATCTCACGGGGTTCCTAGTGTTTTTGATGTCTAGCTACTCATGATGCTAAGGATGATGGCAAACTTATGATTTTTAAATGGTATCAAGCTACTAATTGGTATCGAGCTACAAAGGTTTATTCTCTACACCTTAGCATCACTTAGTTGTGCTAACCTTCCCACAAATTTCATATTTATGCATATGTGCAAGCTTGAAACCAAACCATTTGAGCACATATGTAGGGGGAGTTATCACTACCAAGTCAGATTTTATGGTGCTTATCCAAATCTTGACATAAAGCTTAAATGTTGGATAAGTAACATTAAATCCAAAACAAGTTAGCAATTTACACTTGTGTGAAGTGCTAGCTTGAAAAAGCATAATTTCCATATCTTTGTAAAGTTGTCATCAATTACCAAAAAGGGGGAGATTGAAAGGTCCTTGTTTGGTTTTGGTAATTGAGTGATAACTTAGGTGGACTAATATGTGGTTATGTGAGATACACAGGAGATTAGTCCACATGTGATGGTGTCATGAAGGAGCTCATTGCATATGAGACATGACATGGAGTCATGCGACCAAGGTGGAGAAGATCAAGATGAGGCTTGGCTTGATGGACCGGTTGCTAGGGTGAAGGGCAAGTTGTGTGATGGCTTGGCGCCGAAGGACCGAGGCAACGGTGAAGAGCAAGTGAGGTCAAGATCGATGAACCAATACGATCACGTGATGATATGAAGTGGATCATATCATTTGGTGATTGGGTGGTGCATGTGTTGCATCAACGTCAGAGGAGATGGAGTGGAATGCGCAAGGCAAAGGTATAACCTAGGGCATTTCCATTTCACCGGTCATAGGTGAGTAGAGAAGTTTATGACCAGGTTTAGGATAGATGGCCGTACTATCAAGAGGGGCAAACTTGTTTGCATATCGGTCATCTAGTGCCACTCGTGTGATCTAACTATGCATCATTGCTAGGATCGAGTGGCGTGGCAAGTTGAGTGGTTAACTCCTTCGGTAAAATGTTTGTGAAAATGCTAACACACGTGCACAAGGTGGTGTTCACTTGTTGGTGTTGGCACATTTGCGAAGGCGTTGGAGTTTGAGCGGTAGAGAGGGTTTGGGTTCCTCTCTCCCTCCCGCCGAGCTTGCGAGCGCGGGATTCAGGCGTTTTCGAGGAGTTGAAAAGCCTATTTTCCACTACGCCGGAAGTCGGAAAAGAAATGGAGGCGAATGGAGGTCACAGAGGTGACCGGACGCTGCACCGGACGCGGTCATGGTATGACCGGACGCGTCCGGTCAGTACAGCGCAGACGCGGGTGTTAGGGTTTGTAACCGGCGCGTCCGATCACTCGCGGGACCGGCGCGTCCGGTCAGTCGCCCAGAGGGAACTGCGGTTCACGAGGATGATCGGACGCGAGGCACGTCCGGTCACACATGATCGGACGCGTCCGATCATTGAAGGAGCTTACTGGACTCTAACCGGACGCGGGCACTGTCGCGTCCGGTCATCGCAAGGAGCGCGTTCGGTCGTTGCGTCGCGGGCGCGTGGGTCAGTGCGATCGGCGCGTCCGGTCATCGGGACCAGCGTGTCCGGTCGTTATGAGAAGCGCGTCCGGTCATAGGGTTTGACCGTTGGCGCAGTGACCGTTGGAGGATCGGATGCGGCTGAGCACGTCCGGTCAGTTACGACCAACGCGTCTGGTCGTCTCGAAATCTGCCCAGTGAAGGGGTAACGGCTCTATTTGTTCGTGGGGTTATAAATAGATACCTTGGCCGGCCGTGGCCGGTAGCTGAGCACACTATAGTCTTTGTGACTTGTGTGGTAGTGCTTGGGAGCCCTCTAACTCACTCATGCTTGATAGTGTTCATCGGATCGAGTGAGAGAGCGATTCTAGTGCGTTGCTTTGAGAGATTGCATCGTGTGGCACTAGGTGATCGTGTTGCAAGCCGGTGGTGTTTGTTACTCTTGGAGGTTGCCACCTCCTAGACGGCTTGGTGGCTTGTGGCTCCGTCGAAGCTCGCAAGAAGATTGTGCGAGGCTTTGGAGAAGCTTTTGTGAGGGGGATTGTGCTCACCCCGCGGGGATCGCGAAGAGCAACTCTAGTTGAGCGTGTCATGAGCTACCACACTTTATGGTGGGTTCTTGCAGTGCCTTTTGAGAGGCTCGGTGTGTGACCGATTAGCCGCCGAACCACGAAGTGTTGGTCGACACAATGGGGACGTAGCATGGTGGCAACCAAGTGAACCTCGGGAGAAAATCACCGTGTCAACATTGTCTACTCTTCTCGGTGGTTTGCTTTCGTGCAACACAAGCTTGTATTTACTTTCATATATACTTGTGCTTGTGTAGTTGCTCTCGTAACTAGTTTGCTTGTGTAGCTTGCTAGTTATCTTCTTGCTTGTGTAGCTAGAAGCTTCCCCTTGCGTGACTAATTTGGTTTGTGTAACCTTGTTAGTCACATTGCTTAGTTTGTGTAGCTAAGTGTTTTGCGCTCTCTAATTTGGCATTAGTTGCCTTGTTTTTGAGCATTGCTAGTGAGCTTAGGCTTTGTGCGCTTTGCTTACTAAAATTGTATAGGAGCTCCCTCTTGCTTGCAAAGTACTAGTGCATAGGTTTGTGTGACCTTGCTCTAGAATTAAATAGGAGAGCTCTTGCTAAGGAAAGCACCTTAGTTGCTTAATTAGGATCTTTGTGAGGTGCTTGTGAACTTAGTTAGAGGGGTGTAGTCTTGGCTAGACCGATAAGTTTAATTCCACATTTGTTTTGGTTAGACAACACGTTTAAGTTTTAGAAAGGACTATTCACCCCCCCTCTAGTCCGCCATCTCGACCCTTCAGGTACGTTCAACGCAAACCATGCTCCAATATGGCATCAAGAGTAGCACTATCTCCAAATGGACCGAACCGAGCCTCCACTTGAGCCTCATCACCTAGGGGTCCCATCGAGTGCGTCCAAAATGATTTATTTGCCTATGGTATGTTCGGTGCAAACTGTGCACCTATCTTGCACTGACACTAACATTGTCTCCAAACAGACTAAAACGAGATTCCACACGACCCACGTCACTTATGAGTTCCACCGGGTGCGTCCAAAACTATTTATGAGCCTATGGTACGTTCAGTGCAAACCGTGCACCTATCTTGCGTCAAGAGCAGCACTATCTTAAAACAGACCGAACAAAGCTCCACCAGACTCTCGTCACCTAGGAGTACCATCGGTGCGTCTAAAACCATTAATGAGCTTATGGTACGTTTGACACAAACCGAGCACCTGTCTTGCACCGACGCTAACCCTACCTTAAAATAGATCGAAAGGAGATTCCACATGACCCACATCACCTAGGAGTTTCATTGGGTGCCTTTAATACTATTTTTGAGCCTACGGTACGTTCGACACAAACCATGCAACAATCTTGCATCAAGGTAGCACTATATACAAACGGACCGAACCGAGCTTCCACTTGAGCCTCATCACCTAGGAGTCTCTGCGAGTGCGTCCAAAATGATTTCATGCCTATGGTATGTTTGGTGCTCACCATGCACCTATCTTGCACTAACACTAACATTGTCTGCAAACAGACTAAAACGAGATTCCACACGACCCACGTCACTTACGAGTTCCACCGGTTGTGTCCAAAACTATTTATGAGCCTATGGTACGTTCAGTGCAAACCATGCACCTATCTTGCGTCATTGTAGCACTATCTTCAAATGGACCAAACAGAGCTCCACCAGACCCTCGTCACCTAGGAGTACAATCGGGTGTGTCTAAAACCATTAATGAGCCTATGGTACGTTTGACACAAACCGAGCACCTATCTTGCACCGATGCTAACACTATCTCAAAACAGATCGAAATGACCCACAACACCTAGGAGTCCCATTGGGTCCCTCTAATACTATTTCCGAGCCTACGGTACATTCGACGTAAACTTCGCACCAATTTTGCATCAAGAGTAGCACTATCTCCAAACGGACCGAACCAAGCTTCCACTTGAGCCTCGTCACCTAGGAGTCCCATCGACTGCGTCCAAAACGATTTCTATGCCTATGGTATGTTTGGTGCAAGCCGTGCACCTATTTTGCACTAACACTAACACTGTCTCCAAATAGACTAAAACGAGATTCCACATGACCCACATCACTTACGAGTTCCAACGGTTGCATCCAAAACTATTTATGAACCTGTTGTACATTCAGTGTAAACTGTGCACCTATCTTGCGTCAAGACTAGCACTATCTCCAAACGGACTGAACAGAGCTCTACAAGATCCTCGTCACCTAGGAGTAAAATCGGGTGCTTCTAAAATGATTTATGAGCCTATGTTTGATGCAAACCGAGCACATATCTGGTACCGATGCTAACACCTCTCAAAAGACATCGAAATGAGGGTCCACATGACCCACATCACCTAGGAGTTCCATTAGATGCCTTCAATACTATTTTTGAGCCTACAGTACGTTCGACACAAACCAAACACCAATCTTGCATCAAGGTAGCACTATCTCTAAACGGTCCGAACCGAGCTTCCACTTGAGCCTCGTCACCTACGAGTCCCACCGAGTGCGTCCAAAATGATTTCTATGTCTATGGTATGTTCGGTGCACACCATGCACCTATCTTGCACTGACACTAACATTGTATCCACAAAGACTAAAATGAGATTCCACACGACCCACGTCACATACGAGTTCCACTGGGTGCGTCCAAAACTATTTATGAGCCTATAGTACATTCAGTGCAAACCGTGCACGTATCTTGCGTCATGAGTAGCACTCCCTTCAAACGGACCGAACAGATCTCCACCAGACCCTCGTCACCTAGGAGTACCATCGGTGCGTCTAAACCCATTAATGAGCCTATGGTACGTTTGACACAAATTGAGCACCTATCTTGCACCGACGCTAACACTATCTTAAAATAGATCGAAAGGAGATTCCACATGACCCACATCACCTAGGAATTCCATTGGGTGCCTTTAATACTATTTTTGAGACTACGGTAGATTCGACGCAAACCATTCACCAATCTTGCATGAAGGTAGCACTATCTACAAACGGACCGAACCGACCTTCCACTTGAGCCTCATCACCTAGGAGTCTCACTGAGTGCGTCCAAAATGATTTCATGCCTATGGTATGTTCGGTGCACACCATGCACCTATCTTGCACTGACACTGACATTGTCTCCAAACAAACTAAAACGAGATTCCACACGACCCATGTCACTTACGAGTTCCACCGGTTGTGTCCAAAACTATTTATGAGCCAATGGTACGTTCAGTGCAAACCATGCACCTATCTTGCGACATGTGTAGCACTATCTTCAAACGGACTGAACAGAGCTGTACTAGACCCTCACCACCTAGGAGTACCATTGGGTGCGTCTAAAGCCATTAATGAGCCTATGGTACGTTTGACACAAACTGAGCACATATCTTGCACCGACGCTAACACTATCTCAAAACAGATCAAAACGAGATTCCACGTGACCTAGGAGTTCCATCAGGTGTCTTTAATAATATTTCCGAGCCTACGGTAAATTCGATGCAAACCGTGCACCAATCTGGCATCAAGAGTAGCACTATCTCCAAACAGACCGAACCGAGCTTCCACTTGAGCCTCGTCACCTAGGGGTCCCATCGAGTGCGTCCAAAACGATTTCTATGCCTATGGTATGTTCGGTGCAAACCATGCACCTATCTTGCACTAATACAAACGCTACCTCCAAACAGACTAAAACGAGATTCCACACGACCCACGTCACTTACGAGTTCCACCGGCTGCGTCCAAAACTATTTATGATTCTATGGTACATTCAGTGCAAACCGTGCACTTATCTTGGGTCATGAGCAGTACTATCTTAAAATAGACCGAACAGAGCTCCACCAGACCCTCGTCACCTAGGAGTACCATCGGTGCATCTAAAACCATTAATGTGCCTATGGTATATTTGACACAAATCGAGCACCTATGTTGCACCGACGCGAACAGTATCTCCAAACAGATCGAAACGATATTCCACATGACCCAAATCACCTAGGAGTTCCATCAGGTGCCTTTAATACTATTTCCGAGCCTACGGTACGTTCGATACAAACCGTGCACCAATCTGGCATCAACAGTAGCACTATCTCCGAACGGACCAAACTGTGCCTCCACTTGAGCCTCGTCACCTAGGGGTCCCATCGAGTGCGTCCAAAACGATTTTTATGCCTATGGTATGTTCGGTGCAAACCGTGCACCTATCTTGCACTAATACAAACGCTATCTCCAAACAGACTAAAACAAGATTCCACATGACCCACGTCACTTACGAGTTCCACCGGGTGCGTCCAAAACTATTTATGAGCCTATGGTACGTTCAGTGCAAACCGTGCACATATCTTGTGTCAAGAGCAGCACTATCTTAAAATGGACCGAACAGAGCTCCACCAGACCCTCGTCACCTAGGAGTTATGTTGGGTGCCTTGAATACTATTTTTGAGCCTACGGTACGTTCGACGCAAACTATGCACCAATCTTGCATCAAGGTAGCATTATCTATAAACAGACCGAACCAAGCTTCCACTTGAGCCTCATCACCTAGGAGTCTCACCGAGTGCGTCCAAAATGATTTCATGCCATGGTATGTTCGGTGCACACCATGCACCTATCTTGCACTGACACTAACATTGTCTCCAAACAGACTAAAACAAGATTCAACACGACCCACGTCACTTACGAGTTTCACCGGGTGTGTCCAAAATAATTTATGAGCCTATGGTACGTTTAGCGCAAACCGTGCACCTATCTTGCGTCATGTGTAGCACTATCTTCAAACAAACCAAATAGCGCTCTACCAGACCCTCGTCACCTAGGAGTACCATCGGGTGCGTCTAAAACCATTAATAAGCCTATGGTACGTTTGACACAAACCGAGCACCTATCTTGCACCGATGCTAACACTATCTCAAAATAGATCAAAACGAGATTCCACATGACCCAAAACACCTAGGAGTCCCATTAGGTGCCTCTAATACTATTTCTGAGCCTACGGTACATTCGACGCAAACTATGCACCAATCTTGCAACAAGAGTAGCACTATCTCCAAACGGACCAAACCAAGCTTCCACTTGAGCCTCGTCACCTAGGAGTCCCATCGAGTGCATCCAAAACGATTACAATGCCTATGGTATGTTTGGTGCAAACCGTGCACCTATTTTACACTAACACTAACACTGTCTCCAAATGGACGAAAACGAGATTCCACACGACCCACGTCACTTACAAGTTCCAACGGTTGCATCCAAAACTATTTATGAACCTATTGTACGTTCAATGTAAACTGTGCACCTATCTTGCGTCAAGACTAGCACTATCTCCAAACGGACTAAACAGAGCTCCACCAGACCGTCGTCACCTAGGAGTACCATCTGTGCGTCTAAAACCATTAATGAGCCTATGGTACGTTTGACACAAACCGAGCACCTATCTTGGACCGATGCTAATAATATCCCAAAACAGATCGAAACGAGATTCCACATGACCCAGATCACCTAGGAGTTCCATCAGGTGCCTTCAATACAATCCCAGCCTACGGTACGTTCGACGCAAACCATGCACCAATCTGGCATCAAGTGTAGCACTATCTCCAAACGGACAGAACCGAGCTTCCACTTGAGCGTCGTCACCTAGGGGTCCCATCGAGTGCATCCAAAACGATTTCTATGCCTATGGTATGTTCGGTGCAAACCGAGCACCTATCTTGCGCTAATACTAACGCTGTCTCCACACGGACTAAAACGAGATTCCACACGACCCACGTTACTTACGAGTTCCACCGGGTGTGTCATATGAGCCTATGATACATTTAGTGCAAAACCGTACACCTATCTTGCGTCATATGTAACACTATCTTCAAACGGACCAAACAGAGCTCCACCAGACCCTCGTCACCTAGGAGTACCATCGGGTGCATCCAAAACCATTAATGAGCCTATCTTGCACCGATGCTAATACTATCTCAAAATAGATCGAAACGAGATTCCACATGACCCAGATCACCTAGGAGTTCCATCAGGTTCCTTTAATACTATTTCTGAGCCTACGGTACGTTCGACGCAAACCGTGCACCAATCTTGCATCAAGATAGCATTATCTACAAACAGACCGAACCGAGCTTCCACTTGAGCCTCATCCCCTAGGAGTCTCACCGAGTGCGTCCAAAATGATTTCATGCCATGGTATGTTCGGTGCACACCATGCACCTATCTTGCACGTCAACTAACATTGTCTCCAAACAGACTAAAACAAGATTCAACACGACCCACGTCACTTACGAGTTCCACCGGTTGTGTCCAAAACTATTTATGAGCCTATGGTACGTTCAGTGCAAACCATGCACCTATCTTGCAACATGTGTAGCACTATCTTCAAACGGACTGAACAGAGCTGTACTAGACCCTCACCACCTAGGAGTACCATTGGGTGCGTCTAAAGCCATTAATGAGCATATGGTACGTTTGACACAAACTGAGCACATATCTTGCACCGACGCTAACACTATCTCAAAACAGATCAAAACGAGGTTCCACGTGACCCAAATCACCTAGGAGTTCCATCAGGTGCCTTTAATACTATTTTCGAGCCTACGGTACGTTCGATGCAAACTGTGCACCAATCTGGCATCAAGAGTAGCACTACCTCCAAACAGACCGAACCGAGCTTCCACTTGAGCCTCATCACCTAGGGGTCCCATCGAGTGCGTCCAAAACGATTTCTATGCCTATGGTATGTTCGGTGCAAACCATGCACCTATCTTGCACTAATACAAACGCTACCTCCAAAAAGACTAAAACGAGATTCCACACGACCCACGTCACTTACGAGTTCCACCGGGTGCGTCCAAAACTATTTATGAGTCTATGGTACGTTCAGTGCAAACCGTGCACTTATCTTGCGTCATGAGCAGCACTATTTTAAACAGACCGAACAGAGCTCCACCAGACCCTCATCACCTAGGGGTCCCATCGAGTGCGTCCAAAACGATTTTTATGCCTATGGTATGTTCGGTGCAAACCGTGCACTTATCTTGCACTAATACAAACGCTATCTCCAAACAAACTAAAACGAGATTCCACACGACCCACGTCACTTACAAGTTCCACCGGGTGTGTCCAAAACTATTTATGAGCCTATGGTACGTTCAGTGCAAACCGTGCACTTATCTTGCGTCAAGAGCAGCACTATCATAAAATGGACCGAACAGAAATCCACCAGACCCTCGTCACCTAGGAGTACCATCGGTGCGTCTAAAACCATAAATGAGCCTATGGTACGTTTGACACAAACCGAGCACCTATCTTGTACCGACGCTAATAGTATCATAAAACAGATCGAAACGAGATTCCACATGACACACATCACCTAGGAGTTCCATTGGGTGCCTTGAATACTATTTTCGAGCCTACGGTACGTTCGACGCAAACTATGCACCAATCTTGTAACAAGGTAGCATTATCTACAAACAAACCGAACAAGCTTCCACTTGAGCCTCATCACCTAGGAGTCTCACCGAGTGCGTCCAAAATGATTTCATGCCATGGTATGTTCGGTGCACACCATGCACCTATCTTGCACTGACACTAACATTGTCTCTAAACAGACTAAAACAAGATTCAACACGACCCACGTCACTTACGAGTTTCACCGAGTGTGTCTAAAACAATTTATGAGCCTATGGTACGTTTAGCGCAAACCGTGCACCTATCTTGCGTCATGTGTAGCACTATCTTCAAACAAACCAAACAGCGCTCCACCAGATCCTCATCACCTAGGAGTACCATCGGGTGCGTCTAAAACATTAATGAGCCTATGGTACGTTTGACACAACCGAGCACCTATCTTGGACCGATGCTAATAATATCTGAAAAACAGATCAAACGAGATTCCACATGACCCAGATCACCTAGGAGTTCCATCAGGTGCCTTCAATACTATTTTCGAGCCTACGGTACGTTCGACACAAACCGTGCACCATCGGGCATCAAGAGTAGCACTATCTCCAAACGGACCGAACCGAGCTTCCACTTGATGTCGTCACCTAGGGCCATCGAGTGCATCCAAAATGATTTCTATGCCTATGGTATGTTCGGTGCACACATGCACCTATGTTGCACTAACACTAACATTGTCTCAAACAGACTAAAACGAGATTCCACACGACCCACATCACTTACGAGTTCCACCGGGTGTGTCCAAAACTATTTATGAGCCTATGGTACGTTCAGTGCAAACCGTGCACCTATCTTGCGTCATGTGTAGCACTATCTTCAAACGGACCAAAAGAGCTCCACCAGACCCTCGTCACCTAGGAGTACCATCGGGTGCGTCCAAAACCATTAATGAGCCTATGGTACGTTTGACACAAACCGAAGCACCTATCTTGCACCGATGCTAATACTATCTCAAAAATAGATCGAAACGAGATTCCACATGACCCAATCACCTAGGAGTTCCATCAGGTGCCTTCAATACTATTTCCGAGCCTACGGTACGTTCGACGCAAACCGTGCACCAATCTTGCATCAAGGTAGCATTATCTACAAACAGACCGAACCGAGCTTCCACTTGAGCCTCATCCCCTTGGAGTCTCACCGAGTGCGTCCATAATGATTTCATGCCATGGTATGTTCGGTGCACACCATGCACCTATCTTGCACTGACACTAACATTGTCTCCAAACAGACTAAAACAAGATTCAACACGACCCACGTCACTTACGAGTTCCACCGGTGTGTCCAAAACTATTTATGAGCCTATGGTACGTTCAGTGCAAACCGTGCACCTATCTTGCGTCATGTGTAGCACTATCTTCAAACGGACCAAACAGAGCTCCACCAGACCCTCGTCACCTAGGAGTACCATCGGGTGCGTCTAAAACATTAATGAGCCTATGGTACGTTTGACAAAACCGAGCACCTATCTTGCACCGATGCTAACACTATCTCAAAATAGATCAAAACGAGATTCCACATGACCCACAACACCTAGGAGTTCCATTGGGTGCTTCTAATACTATTTTCTGAGCCTACGGTACATTCGACACAAACTGTGCACAATCTTGCATCAAGAGTAGCACTATCTCCAAACGGACCGAACCGAGCTTCCACTTGAGCCTCGTCACCTAGGAGTCCCATCGAGTGCATCCAAATGATTTCTATGCCTATGGTATGTTCGTGCAAACCATGCACCTATCTTGCACTAACACTAACACTGTCTCCAAAGACTAAAACGAGATTCCACACGACCCACGTCACTTACGAGTTCCAACGGGTGCGTCCAAAACTATTTATGAGCCTATGGTACGTTCAATGCAAACCGTGCACTTATCTTGCGTCAAGAGATAGCACTATCTCCAAACAGACCAAACAGAGCTCCACCAGACCCTCATCACCTAGGAGTACCATCGGTGCATCTAAAACCATTAATGAGCCTATGGTACGTTTGACACAAACCGAGCACCTATCTTGCACCTACGCTAACACTATCTTAAAACAGATCAAAACGAGATTCCACATGACCCACATCACCTAGGAGACCATCAGGTGCCTTTAATACTATTTTCAAGCCTACGGTACGTTCGACGCAAACCATGCACCAATCTTGCATCAAGGTAGCACTATCTACAAATGGACCGAACCGAGCTTCCACTTGAGCCTCATCACCTAGGAGTCTCACGAGTGCGTCCAAAACGATTTCATGCCTATGGTATGTTCGGTGCAAACCGAGCACCTATCTTGCACTTGACAAACGCTGTCTCCAACAGACTAAAACGAGATTCCACACGACCCACATCACTTACGAGTTCCACGGGTGTGTCCAAAACTATTTATGAGCCTATGGTACGTTCAGTGCAAACCGTGCACTATCTTGCGTCATGTGTAGCTAACTATCATAAACGGACCAAACAGAGCTCCACCAGACCCTCGTCACCTAGGAGTACCATCGGGTGCGTCTAAAACCATTAATGAGCCTATGGTACGTTTGACACAAACGAGCACCTATCTTGCACCGATGCTAACACTATCATAAAACAGATCAAAACGAGATTCCACATGACCCACATCACCTAGGAGTTCCATTGGGTGCCTTCAATACTATTTTCGAGCCTACGGTACGTTCGAC